>CAMZMU010000036.1:51457690-51924327 GCA_947311845.1 Poa pratensis
ATCTTTTCAGCCTGGAAATTGTCGACAAAGCCTACAAACACGGGGCACAGTCAGATCAAAAAGGAAAAGCTACGCAAAAAGCTTGTAAACAGAGCAAGACTCGAACTTACATTCGAGTTGCCTGTTCACAAGATCCATCTCCCCGAGCACATATTCCTCGCGTTGGGTGGCCAACGCGGGTCTCGCCCTCAATTGATTCAGCTCAGCCTGGGTGTCCTTCAAATCTTGCTCCATTCTCACAAATTTGGCCTTCATATACTCCATCACCTTGGCATCATTCACCACTGACCCTGTGATCGAGTGGTGATTGGAGCCTGCGAGGAACTAGTCGCAGTAGTAGGTTCTCGTGACTGTTCAAAGAGCATATCGCAAACACAAAGTTTGTGTAAGAAGCTAAAACTCATGTCATAAGCATACAACTCTTCGAGTGAAAGGCATTAGCAAAAGACTTTGCATAAAACAAGGTAGCATAAACAAAAGCGCAGACTCGCGCAGTTCAGAAAGTATCATTACAAGGCATAAAAAAGCAAAAGGGTACAGCTACCCTAAACCTAGATTTCGATTTCCTAAGCAGACGATTGGCAGTCTCGAGTGCCCGGCGCTCCATGGTGTTCATAAACTTCGGCCAGTCGCGCGGCGGCTCCGCTCACCCCCTTCAGGGAAATGGGCTTCCCATCTGGCTTCTGAGGGAACGCAGAAAGCTGCCTCATAGTCGCAATCTATCCCATGTCCCATAAGAAGCTTGATGGTGGACTCGGATCCGCGTACCGTGTTGGCGCGAGCGAAACCCGCCATAGTGGACGTCCCGGGGCCAAACACGTCGGCGAAGCCATCCACCGTCGACGGCACTACGCCAGTCGGGAAACACCACCTGGTATACAGCGCCAAGTGTATGCCCGTCGATTTGGCGAGTGCTTCTTTCGCCTGGTTGCATAGAGCGCCTAAGCCCCACAGCTGTTCCAGCGAAAGATCGTCACTCGCCACGTCCGCGAGGCCGGTGCGCCAACAGCTTTCTGCACAATTCAAAACAGGCATAAGTCATTTTACGACACTCGGCAAGTTATATGGTCATATCAAAAGGAGAAAAGATTACTCCCTCCCTGCCTGCGCGAGTGCCGCGAGCTGGTCAGCATATCTCCTCGCTCGCGTGCAGCGGCTGAGTTGGTGGCGGCAACCAGCTCTTTCTTCGACTCTTCGCGCTGCGCGGCGAGTGCGTCTTCCAGCTCCTCTTTCTCGCCACTGGCCCAGCAAAATCACGTGCATTCAATACTCGACAAGATCAAGCATTGCAAAAAGAATTTCGGAAACAAAACAAAAAAAAAGAGAACTCACGACTGAGCCGCTAGCTCGGCGCCCTGGTGTCCCTCTCCTGCTCCACCTGGACATAAGCCTTGGGGAATCTGCCAAGGTATGGTAGAAGGGCTGCGAGCACACGAGATTCAGCAAAAATTCCAAAACTTCGACAGACCTACAACTAAACGGGTCAAGCAAAAAGCTACTCACGTGGTTCATCCACGGCTCAGGAGTTGCGACTGATGTCCCGACATTGAGTTGCCGCCTTGGCTGTCTCAACAACAGCATCAGTGGCCATTGGCTGGGCAGCCTCGTCTCCAGTCGGTGCAATTCGAGTGCTCCAGGTTGGAACATTCTCGACTGGAGGAGTCCCAGGCTGATTGTTCAGCGCTGTGAGCAACACAAGCAAAAGACGGTCAGCACAAATATATGACAGCACAAAATTCTCATATCATACTCAAAAACACATACCTGTGCTTCTCATCTTCCTCATCCTCGGAGTCGCCAAAAATTGGTCCCCCAAAGGCTGGGGTAACCACCGACTGAAGAGGAAGTTGAGCTTGTTGAGCACGCACGCAAAGGAGCGGCTTGGAAAACAGGTGGTGAGCCTGATTCCTCGTCATCCTCCAACCCTGCCCCTTCGCGGGTGAACTCACAGCAGAAGGTGCCTTCTTGGCCAGTCGACGCCGCTTCGGTGGCGCGGTATCGACTTCTTGGTCAGAGGGGGCCTTGTCTTCAGATTGGACTTCTTGCTACTTCCTCCTCGACCTCCTCCACATGTGAAGTGGTGGCAGAAGGGATGGGCGACTGATCCCCTTTCGGGTCCACCACCTGTGCCTGTGTTTCTTCAGTCTCGCCATTTTCAGGCAGAGGAGGAAGGGAGGCAGCAGTCGAGTGACCCTGCATAGCATACATCACAAATTGCAAAGTCAGAATCAAAAATCGCATATCGCAGAACATGCGAGTGGCAAACTCTTCATTGCAAGCAGGCTATAACACATACATACCTCAAGCAAAGGGTTCTCCAACCCATGGTGCAACAGGGCAGTCGACGTTGCAAGTGTCGCCTGTCGTCAAGTTGGTGATGTGTCCGCACATGCGTCAGCAGCTCACTCCTTGAAAGCTCCTCTGGGTTCATTCGAGTGATGTCACCCGCGCCTTCATACTCCCACATGGGGTGCGCTCGGGCACGGATGGGCCACACCCGCCTCTTCACAAAGGTGGCGATCAAATGGATGCCTGTGACCTTGTCCAGCATGCCTCCGATCGAGCCAGCAAAGGGCTTGCCTCCTCCATTTCTTCGGCTGAGAGTTGGTGATCCCACGCCTTGGTCCTGGTGAAAGCAGCAGTCGAGAAAGGGGCGGCTGCATCCTGCTCGACAGTCGCATAAAACCACCCCTTCCTCCAGCCTTGAGCGGAGTCGACGGTCTTCAGGCGGAAGTAGCGGGTGTCGCTGCGCACTGATTCCACAGCCGCCAACAGGGTAGGTGCGACCGCCTCCTCTGTTCGGCCGTACCATGAAGATGGCTTTCCACAGCGCCCAGCTGGGTGCGACGCCGAGGAAGCACTCGCACAGCGTGATGAAACACGCGATATGCATAATGCCATTTGGGGTGAGATCATGGATCTGCACCCCGTAGGCAAAAAGAAGACCACGAACGAAGTCGTGGAGGGGAAGCGAAAAGCCCCTAGGCAAAAACTCCGCAAAACAAACACGCTCGTTGGCGCGTGGTTCGGGGAGTACCTCCTTGGGCGACGGCGCGCGGACGGCGAGCTGCTCCGCGGTGGCAGATACCCCTGCTCGTGGAACTTGACCAAATGGGCGTCCTTGATGGTGGACTTCGCCCAGTCCCCGCTGCCGTTCTTCAGCGCGGCGGCGCAGATGTACCCGCCACAGTCTTCTTGCCCTTGGCCGCGTCGGTCGTCGCGGCAGCGGCGGCGGCACCACGCTTGGAGCCTCCACCTTTCGCCATTGCACGATGGATGAGGGTGGAGAAGAGCTTGGGCGCAGAGCAATGGAGGTGGGCGCGAGGAGGAAGATGAGACGAGGGGCGGCGCAAAGAGGCAAGTGGCAAGTAAAAAAACTCTGCCAGCGCCGTTCCCCTATTTACCACAGATCGCAAAACGATCGCAACCGTCAAAACAACGGCATACGCTCCGCGCGAAATCTGGCCGTACACGTGGCGCCACGGAGAGCAACCGTCGCCGGCCACTCCGCCCACTACACACAAGAATCAAGGAAACAATCATCACGCCCCGTGAAAATAGCGCCAGAACGGTCAAATCAAGTCCACGCGGCGTCACCCCTGGTCAGCTCTGCAGAAAGGGCCCACAAAACAGGGTCACGTCTTATCAAAGCCTCTCCAAGCACGCCACAGCTTGTCAGAGATAGCAGTCGCAAAATGCGTCATTGCTGACGTTGTTCTCTCTTTCACACATGGCACAAAAGTCACTCGATGATATGTTCGGGTGGTCTCTCGCATAAGTCTCGGTTGGTTTTTTAGCAAAGGTCATATAGAAACCAGTCGCAATTCTTTCGACTGCAGCATCGTACTCCCATCGGGAGCGTATCAAAAAATTTCTTTAACTAAAATGTGCAGGGTAAAGATTTTGAGATTATCCTCCATTGCAAGCAATAAAGCACAATCTCGGGGCTACTCCCATCGGGAGCGCTGTCGCGCACCCGATAGAATAAGGCAAAAGTGTCAGTCGACTAAACATTCTACTAAGTTCATAAGCAAAATCACACTCAAAATATTCCCGAGTTGATCCGACGATCCTTGGATGCTGCATGCATAGTGCAAAGGTAAGACCCGCCGATCAGTCGAGCTGGGCTAAGGACCGTGATACGTCCAAACGTATCTATAATTTTTGATTGTTTCATGCCATTTTTATGCTTTTAGCACTTGTTTTTATATTAAGTTTATTATTTATTTGGACTAACCTACTAATAGTTGCAAAAGTGCACAATGTTCTTGTTTTACTCTTTGATGTGTAGAAATTATCAAGAATACAAGAGGAAACCTTGTTGGAGTCGAATTGGGACTTTCCTGAAATCTGTCTGAGAACTTTTTACGAAGTTTGCCAGTTTGACCCTCGAAGATGACGTCAATGGAGACCTGGCGAAAACAAAGTTGTCACAATTTTCCATACGAAGATTTTAAGCCCGAGATCAGCCCAATCGGAGTTCGGACGCGGCCTGGAGGCCCGTTTTGGTGGAACCCTAAAAGGGGGTGACGGAAATCCGAGAAGATATATAAAGGGAGGAAACCTAATCGTGGAGGACTCCTCCACCCACGAATTTCCAGCCACCAAAGCCACGTTTTTGCCTCCCCCATGGATCCCATCTCCATGGGGGAGGGCTCCCTTGAAGCCATGAAGGAAGGGGGCTAAGGGGCGGTGCTCCCCCATGGAACCGGCGGCGCAGGAGGAGCCCCCTGCGCCACCGCCGGTGCCGGCGCCGCCCTGCGCCTCTCGCTGCCCTCTCCGCCGTCTTCACCGCCATCTCCATCACCATCTCCTCCTTGTATTCAGTGGTTCATCCTCCCACAAACCTCTGTACCGTCCTATGTAAACATGGTGTTTGATGCTATAATATTTATCCTATGATCTATGCATGTTTATGTAGTTTATTTGTCTTTTGATTGCTTTGTTGAATGTCTATGGTTCATTAGAGTTGTATGTTGATATGGTACTGTCCTTTGGTGTCCATTATACTTGTGCGCGCATGGATCAACACCATAGGGTTAGTAGTATGTGCAAAGGAAGGGGGTAGTCCTGCCGGAGTGACAGAAACCTGAGGCTCAAACCGGTTAGTTGCATGTATGGGAGTAAGAGGACCATAAACTTAAGGCTATGGTTGGGGAAACCTTAATGCATTGTTAGTATTTACGGATGTTTGCTAACAATCCAATCATATAGTACTTGTAATCCCAAGTAGTGGAGTGCATGTATATTTAGCCTCTCCCACATTGAAAACTGCATCAAAGACAATGAACTAATGTCTTCACTAATTAATCTTGGACAAAGCCACCACAATTACCACCACTTTTCCACACTCATGGTACTGTTAGTATATGGTTACTTAGTGTACTTTATTGCTGCAGCACTAACATTTACTTTCTTGTATTTATTATCTTGCAAACTATCTCTCATACCCGTATTGCTACCGTAGTTTTATTTCCTAGATAATGCAAACGTTTAGTGTGCGTAGAGTTGTATCAGTGGTTGATAGAACTTGAGAGAATACTTATCCTACCTTTAGCTCCTCGTTGGGTTCGACACTCTTACTTATCGAAAAGGCTACACGCGATCCCCTATACTTGTGGGTTATCAAGACCTTTTCTGGCGCCGTTGCCGGGGAGCCATAGCGTAGGTTAATGTTCTTGTGTGCACTTGTTTGCTTTATCTCTAAGTAGTTTTTATTTTCAGTATTAAGTTGTTCTTTATCTTACTATGGATAGGGAATGCGAATTACAAAAAAAATTAGGTGTAGTTGTTATCTAAAAACGTTTTCAAAAAGAAAAGTGATTGGAAAGATGAGTAATGGTTAAATGGGGGTCGACCTTGAACACTTGTGTTCATGCCTATGAAACCAAAACAAATCTTTCCATGGAAGCTTTTCATTAAAAACATGTAAATATTGTAAATATTGTGTATATACCTCTGTACATAAAAATAAAATGCTAATTATAGTCTTTAGTTAATTGAAAGTTGATAGTTTTACTTTGCTGTCCAGAAACAGATTTTCTGTGCTCCACCGTATTAAATGTTTAAAATCACCAGAACGTGATCTTGATCTGAAATTTCTTGAGTGCAAAGTGATGCTTATTAGCTTTCTTTCATTAGACTAACTTTTTCTGATTTAAGGTACGTAGATAGGTCGAAAAATTCGATCTTTACTGACTGTTCTGTTTAGACAGATTTTGTGCTTCTCTGTAAATAAAATCGTGATAAATCTCAGAATAGTATTTTGACTTGAAAATTTTTGTGCATAAACCTGAGATTATTATCTTTCTTTCATTAGACTAAAGTTTTTCGATTTGAGCTACTTAACTATCTCGTTGAATGCCATCTTTACGGACTGTTCAGTTTTGACAGATTTCTTTGTTTATTCAATATTGTACTTGGTGTTGTTAGTTTCATTAGTTTTTCGACGGACAACGGAAATCATGAACACCTTAGTATATACAGTGGCTAATGTTGAGTAAAAATTATAAAACTTGTCAATGCTTGAACATGAGTGGATTTTATTTAATGAGTACTAACCCTACTAATGAGTTTTGTGAAGTTTTATGTGGATGTAGCTTATAAGATCTAATCAATATGGTGATATGAGATGAATAAGAAGACGCAAGAGCTCAAGCTTGGGGATGTGTAGGTGCATCCCAAGAACATATTCAAGAAGATACAATCATCTAAGCTTGGGGATGCCCGAGTCATCCCCCTATTCATCAACTAACATGAGGTTGTCTCGTTCATACTCTATATTACCCGTCCACATGATATGTATTGTCTTAACTTGTATTATAATTGCTTTTATATGTCTTGGTTTTACCTTCTTTAGTTTTATTAGGCTCCTTATTTGGTTTCGATTGCTTCTTTACTTTCACTTATAAATTCAAAATAACAAAAATATTTTCTTTTGTTTTGCTTCTTTGTTTGGTTCTTTATTTTAATTTTATTTGGGTTTTACTTTTGATTTTTATTTAGAGTTTTCCTTGCTGTAGCTAGCATGTTTAGGTCTTGCTTAGCCTCTGGTTTCTTAGTTTATCAAAAATAAAGTACCAAGTTTTATCCATTTAGCTTAGTTGATACATATGTAAAAAGTGATTTTCTGTTTTCGGTATCTACTGCTTATTGCGCGATTTTTCATATTTTACTGGAAGCTCTAAAAATCACGAAAAAATTACTGATTGTAGCACCTAATCCTCTGCATGTACAAAAATTGGCTAAAATTTCGGGCATGTTTAAGTGCACCTAAAAATTGCGTTTTCCAGCTGCTGTTTTTCTGGACAGATTCTGACTTTTGTTGCAAGAGTGGCCTCTTTTCGTTTTCATTTGATTTTTAATGGTTCTTACCTTTCATTTATAAGTTGGCCATTTAAGCAACCTTTCTGTAACTTAAAAACAAAATTTTATTTGGTTTAATAGCACTTGGGAAATATTATCTATTGTACTAATGTCTAACCGCAGAAAAGAATGGGAAAGTTTTTGTGTTGAAGTTTTTTCACAGAGAATGAAGGAACACCAAACTATTGAAGAAGCCAAAGTCATAAGCTTGGGGATGTCCCCGCATCCCTCTTCATCAATAACCCCACGGTTTGCAAACCTTTAAACTTTGTTTTTTGAGCAACATAGGAACTTAACTAAACTTGAAGCGGCTGTATTTTATTATCTATTTATCTTAGCATCAAACACCAGTTACATTAATAAGTGGATCGTCACATATTTTATTTATCCTCTGTTTTCAATGTTTACTTGGTTAATGGATTACTTGTTGAAACTTAAAAATGATGTGTGAATAATACTGTTTAGTAGTTTATGTTTTCTTATGGTTAGTCTCAACTAGCTAATAGTGCATATTATGTTATTTTGATATCAACATGCATTGTCCTGTTCATAAGATGGTATGGTATTGTGGTATCCTCCTCTGAATAATTCATTGAATTGACTTGGCACATGCTCACATGTATGACTGAAAAATAAAAGTCAATTAAGCCTTGATGATTTATTTTGACTCAGAGTTCTTGTATCACTTTTATGTCTCAATTAATTTTATTTTGTCGCAAGCATGATTATGACGGTTATTGCTCTCTTGATTGTCGCTTCCCAGTCTATTGCTAGCCTTCACTTGTACTGAGCGGGAATGCTGCTCGTGCTTCCAAAACCATGAAAACCAAGTTATTCCAAAGTGTCCACCATAAATACCTATGCATGGCATTTCGAACCATTCAAGTAAATTTTCATGTGCTACCTTTAAAACCTTCAAAGTACTTCTCAATTTGTGTCAATGTTTTATAGCTCATGAGGAAGTATGTGGTGTTTTATCTTTCAATCTTGTCATTCAGACTTTCACCAATGGACTAGTGGCATATACATCCGCTTATCCAATAATTTTGCAAAAAGAGCTGGCAATGGGGTGCCCAGTCCCAATTAATTACAACTTTCATTAATAATTCTCTTCACATGTTTTGCCCTGATTTATCAGTAAGCAACTTAATTTTGCAATAGACACTCCTCCATGGTATGTGAATGTTGGAAGGCACCCGAGGATTCGGTTAGCCATGGCTTGTGTAAGCAAAAGGTTGGGATTGTTTTGTTATCATTTTGCAATTGTTAAAGATCTGATCATAGCATTTACAATCAAAAATTATTTTGTTATCATTTACCTACTCGAGAACGAGCAGGAATTAAGCTTGGGGATGTTGATACGTCCAAAACGTATCTATAATTTTTGATTGTTTCATGCCATTTTTATGCTTTTAGCATTTGTTTTTATATTAAGTTTATTATTTATTTGGACTAACCTACTAATAGTTGCAAAAGTGCACAATGTTCTTGTTTTACTATTTGATGTGTAGAAATTATCAAGAATACAAGAGTAAACCTTGTTGGAGTCGAATTGGGACTTTCCTGAAATCTGTCTGAGAACTATTTTCGGAGTTTGCCAGTTTGACCCTCGAAGATGACGTCCAATGGAGACCTGGCCGTAAACAAAGTTGTCACAATTTTCCATACGAAGATTTTAAGCCCGAGATCAGCCCAATCGGAGTTCGGATGCGGCCTGGAGGCCCGTTTTGGTGGAACCCTAAAAGAGGGTGACGGAAATCCGAGAAGATATATAAAGGGAGGAAACCTAATTCGTGGAGGACTCCTCCACCCACGAATTTCCAGCCACCAAAGCCACGTTTTTGCCTCCCCCATGGATCCCATCTCCGTGGGGGAGGGCTCCCTTGAAGCCATGAAGGAAGGGGCTAAGGGGCGGTGCTCCCCATGGAACCGGCGGCGCAGGAGGAGCCCCCTGCGCCACCGCCGGTGCCGGCGCCGCCCTGCGCCTCTCGCTGCCCTCTCCGCCGTCTTCACCGCCATCTCCATCACCATCTCCTCCTTGTATTCAGTGGTTCATCCTCCCACAAACCTCTGTACCGTCCTATGTAAACATGGTGTTTGATGCTATAATATTTATCCTATGATCTATGACATGTTTATGTAGTTTATTTGTCTTTGATTGCTTTGTTGAATGTCTATGATTCATTAGAGTTGTATGTTGATATGGTACTGTCCTTTGGTGTCCATTATACTTGTGCGCGCATGGATCAACACCATAGGGTTAGTAGTATGTGCAAAGGAAAGGGGGTAGTCCTGCTGGAGTGACAGAAACCTGAGGGCTCGAACGGTTAGTTGCATGTATGGAAGTAAGAGGACCATAAACTTAAGGCTATGGTTGGAGAAACCTTAATGCATTGTTAGTATTTACGGATGTTTGCTAACAATCCAATCATATAGTACTTGTAAATCCCAAGTAGTGGAGTGCATGTATATTTAGCCTCTCCCACATTGAAAACTGCATCAAAGACAATGAACTAAATGTCTTCACTAATTAATCTTGGACAAAGCCACCACAATTACCACCACTTTTCCACACTCATGGTACTGTTAGTATATGGTTACTTAGTGTACTTTATTGCTGCAGCACTAACATTTACTTTCATGTATTTATTATCTTGCAAAGCTATCTCTCATGCCCGTATTGCTACCGTAGTTTTATTTCTAGATAATGCAAATGTTTAGTGCGCGTAGAGTTGTATCAGTGGTTGATAGAACTTGAGAGAATAGTTATCCTACCTTTAGCTCCTCGTTGGGTTCGACACTCTTACTTATCGAAAAGGCTACACACGATCCCCTATACTTGTGGGACATCAGACCGCTCCAGCAGCGTTATCCTTAAATTTTCCGTGTCAGCAGACATGATGAATTATCCCCGACGGACGCGTTGGGTTGATTCAAAATTATACTGCAGCTCGATTCCGTAAGACCTCAACGGCCGTTTCGAGTCTGTTCAGTTTGTTCCAGATTCGAGTCCGGGGACTCGAGTTTGATTGAAAGCTAGTATGGTTTTGCCACAAATGGTAGTTAACTGGCCCCGATCCGTCGTGTGTGCCGGGCCTGCTGAGCTAATATCCCTTGACTATCATAAGCAAAAACTCATAGTCGATGAAACACTCGACATAGCCAGTATGTGCTATTTCATAAGAATTCTAAAAATAGATGTAAAAAGTATAATGTGCATGATGTATGAGTCCATGCCCGACTCTTCGAATCAGACAAGTACTCGGGGGCTACTGACATGGGTATGCCTATCGGGTACCCTACCGTGAGGGTACCTGGTGCACGTATCGACTAGGCCCAACTATCAGAGCCTACATGAAGCCCATGAAGGGAGGCCCACGAAGATGGAGTATCCTCCAAGTTTGGCGAAGCAATAGTCGGTTTAGGGTTTCTTTACTTGTAAATCGGGTCGGTTACGAACACCCGAGACCCAGCCTATTATTTAAGGGCTGGGAGGGCCTTTGAACCAGACCACGTACTTTCAGAGCCACCAAAAACCCTAGTGAGATCGACATCTCGCCGGGACTCTTGTAACCATCATATTCACAAAGCAATAACAGACAGGCAGGACGTAGGGGTGTTACCTCCACATGAGGGCCCTGAACCTGGGTAAAATCTTTGCCCTGCTTGTCAGCCGACGATACTTCCAGCTCTACCACGTTCTCTCCCCCATATTCATAACCTAGGGACCTTAACCATGGGTCTTGATGAGTCTACCCCTCGTCAGTGCCTTAGTAGACAGGTGTGGTGATGGATGGTGGTTGTTGAAGATGATCAGAAGAAAAGAGTTTACTTCTTACCCCTTTGAAAATATTCTGATTAGTCGATGCCATGGAGTTATGTCTTTTCTAAAGAAAACTAGCTTTATGCAAAACAGCCATAAAACCTTTGTAAACCAATCATCGAGCTAGTAGCTCTAGTAATCTTGCAGAGTTCGTCGAACTCAACGTTGCTTTGTTGATTCTTTCAGAGGAGGACTTCATCGACCTTGAAGGTGGGTTCTTTGTGGACATCGACAAGTAGTCTGGGGTTCCCAGGTGGCAGCTTGGGACATCTCTGGGACAGCTGGCGCTGGGAATGTTTATCTGTAGGCCTCTTAGGCCATAATTTGGATCTTGTTGTTAGAACAACTTAATTTGCTTCCGCTTGATGTACTGTTGGGTCCGTGACCTCTGGTTGTAATATTTGCTATCTTTCTCTATTATAAGAGTTGAACTATAATGCTTTGAGTCGTAGAGTCTGTAATGTGCCAGTTGTTCCACAAGTCTTGATCTCTCTATTATGCATTGATAGTTGTGCCTGCGTTAAGGCATCAATCGGGGTGTTGCGTTGCCGACAATCCATTCCGAGCAACGCCTGCCAAAGGTTTTGGCCGGGGATTGGTAAACCCGTAACCTCCGTTTGTATCGCTTAACCGGTGACACACAACATCACTGTATAGTTCCGCGGTCGGGGCGCTACAATGTGGGGGGTCGATAACAGGACATGAGATGATCAATAGTAACATGGTTGTGGATAGTGTTCATCTCAACAATTACTTACTAGTTCAATCTCCAAAAGCCAACTTATCCAGCGGAGAAGTTTCGATGACGCTCCCGAATGTCTAGTAACGTGTTCATCCATATTCTAGAGAGAGTGAGGCGCTATGATGAGTACTTCAGATTGAAGAAAGATTCCACTGGTAAGATTAGTTTCTCTTCCATTTAGTAATGGCCTGCTGTCATTCTTAAAGTGGCCGATTTACCCTCTTTTGTAATCAGTTTCGCTACAGCACCTGCTGCTCTAGCTAATTGCCCACCCCTTCCACGTGTGATTTCTATGTTATGCATGGCCGTGCCTAAGGGCATATCGGTTGAAGTAGATTCTTCTTTGCTCTCAAAAAACCCCTTCCCAAACTGTACAAGCTTCTTCCAAAGCATACGGCTTTCTAGATGTATATGACGATCTCTAGACAGATGGATCTTATATGAATCATACGTAACCTTCAATATTGGTCACTGAATGGTCATGTATTTCCATCTATGACCTTTTTGTGACCAAAAGCATTTGGTCAGGTTATGAGCTTCAGTAAGGATCCAATGTGACTTTTTAATTCAATCTGCTGCGATATGACCAAATTAAAAGGTCACAAATTTTATGACAATTTTTTTGGTCATTGGCAGTCTGGCCAAACCAAGTCAGATCCAACGTGGCAAGTCTGACGTGGCAAATTTGTCACCAAATGAAATGATCATAATCAGAATCAGCCCAATCAAGTTCAGCCGTCTAGATGGGCCGAGCCCAATAATTTAGCCCATTTAATGTTTTTCCTATCTATTTTCGACGGCTACATGGGCCAAGCTCAACAATTCGGCCCTTCTATTTTCTGGGACGTGGCCTTTTCCAATTCAGTTTTGGGCCCTAGCCTTTTTACAGTTCATTTAATTGTTCACGGTCCATTTCTTTTTTTTTTTTGAGCCGTAGCCATTTTAAAGCCCAAATAGATTTAGTCCAATAGAAATTTTGGCCACTATTCCATTTAGACAGTACATATTGATGTCAAGGACGACTTAAAGAATATACATTTCGTCAACTATTCCATTTAGACAGTACATATTCATGTCAAATACGACTTATAGCATATATACCAATCAACTAAGATTCAATACCAATACATTTTCAGTCAAGGAATGCATTTCACGTAGAAAAATATTTGATAAAATATATACCAAATTCTCAGCAAGAGAGTACATTGAAAATCCCAGAAAATTCGGCATTACAAAGTTCAATAGCATATAAAGCATAAAGCAAGTCGGTGACTGGGACTTCGAGCTTCGAATTTCTTCAGGCCTCGAACTCCTGTAAATTAGAAGAAAAGCCCTCTGTAAGTAGGTGAAGACGGTCTATTTGGAATCCTGCATATGGAGTTGTTACTGATCTTGTTGAGTAGTACCTTTGCATGAGCAAGTCCACATATATTGAAACAATGCATGTACAAGTTTTTGCAAACAGTGGTGGCCGTCTTCAGTTCTGAAGTTTTGAGACAACCACATACCGTTGACACAACCACATACCGTTGACACAGCCTGACTTATGGGTATTGGAAATTGAAAATGATTTTCTTGGATGCTAGGTGCATTAGGAATGTAAAAATTGTCTTATTTGCTTGGCATGGACAATATAAATGCCATGTTTGTGAGTGCACATTCATACTTAAAGTCGTGGCATCACATGATCTCTGAATTTGACACTCTTTCATACGGCGCTTCAACACTGTGATATTCTCAAGGCTTGCAGAAGGCGATGAATCAGAATGCAACTTCGATATTAATTGCAATGAATACAACGTGGGGTACTATCTAGACGAATAGCCGATGGTATCTATCCTCTATCCTCGGTGGTCTACAGTTGTGAAGACAATCTGCAACGGAAAATAGCCCCTAGTCATTGTGGTAGCTACACACCTTAGTTTGACCAACCCGTGTACGTCACGGAAAAAAAGAGAATACTCAAAGCGGATGGGGGATCTCAATATTAGAGTTGATAGGATTATCCAAAAGTTTTTTCAAAATTTTCAAGTAATATTCCGGTTGTTATGATTATTTTTAAAAGTCAACAAAAAAGTCAACCCTGAAAAATGATGATGAAAAAATAATTTTTTCAAAATTCTGAAATCAGTTTTGTACACCAAAAATCCATACTCTACTAGAATATCAATCCAAAACAGGTATATACGTCTTATATAGCCGTATAATGCCATGGTGTGTAGCTACCACCATGACTAGTAAATCGCCTCTCCAATCTACAAACCCCGATCTAACAAAAGTTCACTTCTTGCAAGAAAACTATAGAGTTACTGGAAGGATGTGGTGAGATCATATGGTGTGCTTCAAACACATTTGGCTATAGTTCGTCACCCTGCGCGAAAGGCAATTACTGCTTGTGTTATCATGCACAACATGATTGTGCGGGATGAGCGTGATGATGTTGTCGATGACCTAGCAGGGTGGGACTTTCAGGGCCCTATGATCGAGTCCGAGCATGCACCCCGCCGACTCCGAGTTCGAAGCCTACCTTCAGATGCATCATGAAATTCGTGAACGTGCAACTCATGTTCAACTTCAAATGATTTGGTTATGCGTATGTCGATGCACCAAGGAACCAGTAGTCTTCATTTGATGTCTTGTGTTGGACAATTTGTCAAATTTAAGGGTTGTTGTAATTTAAATTTTGAATTATTATGTGAATTTTGTCATTTGAGTATTTTCATTATTGTATAATTTATTTGTGTTAAATTTTGCTAGCAAATTGGTTTGCATAGTTTGCAAAATGGCCGAAATGCAGAAAACGAGCCTCTCTGGTCATGTCCACCTGAAAATGGGGGGCGTTGTTGGGTGACTGGATGGGGACACACATCCGGCGCCCCCAAATGGACAAATCCGAATAAAATCGGACACAAGATTGAGGCGACATTTGAGTTGCCCATCTTTCCCTTAGGACCAGCCAACCAACTACGGTTCCGGAAAAAATATGTAAGAGTCATCTCCATCGGCGCTTGCAATAGCCCTCCCAATGTGATTATTGGGGTGCCAGACATGGAAACCCATCAACTGGACTCCCAATAGAGGTAAAATTGTTGGACCGGCCGAATAAAATGTACAACATTCCCACGTCGGCCCCGGTCCATAGGGAGCGGCCTAGGAGTGCGAGATATAGCCCACAAATAGTGCAATGTCGGATACCGACGTGCGGGCGGGCCCTGTCAACGACACATAGGATGGTCAAACAAATTCAATGCGAGCGACGACGCCGGGAATTTTAATTTAAGGTGAGAAGTCATTTCCCAGGAGAATGAAGACGTGTATTGCTCACTTCACATTCCCGACAGATCGTCGGCGATAATGCACGCCACCTATCACCCCCCCCCCCCCCGACTGCATTTATAAATTATAAGCGCGACGCGCACCAACCCTTTCTCCCACACTCACCACCGGCCCTTTCCTCTCCCACACTTTACCATCGGCTCCTCTCCATCGAGTAGATCCACAGGTATGCCTAGCCTTCACGTATCCGCACCTCAGGACGGCAGGAACAACCGTCAGGCAAGCTCATCTCGCGCACCTTCGCTTCTGCCTCCATCTCCATCGCTCCCCCTTGCTGATGTGTCTGAAACACACCATTTGCTTACGCTGGCAGAGGCATGCGAGTACATACGCAACTGGTCATTTTTGGCTGATTGCAGCATCCCGGACGGTCGGTGCAAAATTTTCCTTGGAATTCCACCGGCGCTGCCGCTCAGCGGCGAGATAGTCTCGCCCTCATCTAACGCGGCTGGTGATGTCGCGGCGGAACGGGCTCATCTCGACAATGCCATGTCGGCGCCTGTTTGGGACCAGCATGTAGAGGCGGAGGACGATTCCCGGATCCACAAATTCTTCCCCACCTTTGACGATTTTGAGCCACCTATCGAGTGTTTTTTGTTGGGCGATGACCTCTCCCCGTTTGACGCCAATGTCGCAGTGAACTCCGATGATATGTACCAACGGCAGCCGGGAGATGTGGGCGGCACGCCCTTGGAGAAAAACAAAGAGGACGAGAGGAGTTTGAGGGGACCGAGCAGTGGCCCGACATGCAGATGGCAGTCGAAACGTCCATGACATCGCTGCCCCCACCTCCACCGTCGGCTCCCACCATGCCGGTTGGATCTGTGATCTTCACCGATTCCCACTATGACTAGGGTTGTAGAACCCTAATTATTAGTTTATTAAAAAATTATGTAATATTTGAGTATGCGCCGATGAATTTTATGGTAAGTTTAAGCTTTAAATTATCTTAAGTTTGATAAAATTTGTCTGGTTTATTGTGTTTTTGTGAGTTTATTTTTTAATCTATTGGAAGCGCCAATATGGGCAGACGAATCGGCAACGCGTGATGAGCTTCCAAAAATGGTCATCCGACACAGTTGTCACACCAGCGGAGGAGGTGTGACCGCGGAGTTAGGCAGGTCAATGGTGTGTCGGCCGGCTACCACGACCTACGGTGCACACCGGTGAGGGCTCGTGCCGAGGCCAGCGGCGCCCTAGTTAGAGCATCTCCAATCGGGGCACCAATAGGGCCACCAACAGCTCTATTGGGCACGCCGGACGTAAATTCTTGCCACTCGTGGCGACAATAGCGGCCTTACGTCCGGCGCGGCCAATATATCATCCGGCGCACCCAGCCCACGCCCTCACCGTTGGGAATCGTTTGGGTGCGCCAGGCGAAACCGCGCGCGACGCCACATAGGATCCGACAGGTGGGTCAGCGTTGTCATGACACAGGGCATAAATGCAGGTCGGTCGGCTTCAATTCATGTCGGGCGGCGGCGTCTCGGTTTTCCAAACAGGCGCATCGATACGTCGCTTCGCCTCTGCGGCGAGGATGCGTCTACACCACGGCGGCGTCAATGCAGATGAGCACGTCTTTTCAAGAGTCACCGCGGCAGGCCGGCGGATGGCCGGAGTTAAGGCAAGACACCCACTCGTCTCCCCGGCCGCTATATAGAGCAGGCTCCTCGCCGCCTCCACCACACCACACCATCGCCTCCACTCCACCACCACACTACACCATGGCCTCTCCCCGGTGTAGCAATGCTCCCTTGACGGCGGAGGTACATGTCCGTGGCTGGGAGGCGACGATGCGTCGCAGAGAACGCAAGGATACGGAGGCGATGCGCGACTCGTGTCGTCATGCCGAGCGGGGCTCGGGCGGCCGATGCTCAATGACCACGCGGCAAACTCATCCACCCCACTCCTTCACGAGGGGGACACCTACCACCACCGCAACCGTGCACCGCCACCGCCACAGGAGGAACTGCTCACGGAGGCGGAGGCGTGCGTGCTTTATCTGCACCAACACGCCGGTGCCGCCAACGGCCATCTCCTCGAGGGGTGATATCGTGGATCACACATTCGTTGGGAGACCCCCAAGAGGAAGGTATGATGCAGTGTAGTAGAATTTTTTCTTTCATACAAAACCAAGGTTTATCGAACCAGTAGGACTTGGAGAAGGCTTCAAGGAGGTGTCTCCCTCCCCTGGCGCAAGGAGGTTAACGTGGACCTACACACAACACAATCAAACCACTTTGCCCCCAACGAAACATGAAGGTTGTCAATCTCCCCGGCTTGCTGAACACAAAGAATTAAATGTATGGTGTGTAAAATATTATGAGAGCAAAACAGACAGCGAGCAAATAATTATGAAAAACTATGGAAACGGTTGTAAACAATATGAGAAAATAGGACCGGGGTACACAGTTCACTAGTGGTGTCTCTCCAAAAGAAAACATGATGGATAAACAAATTACAGCTAGGCAATTGACAAATTATTGGCGCATAACAATGCTATCATGACAAAATAAAGTTCACCGTAGTATTTAATTAGGCATTACGTCAAAATACATGGATCGTTATCCAACTACATCTATGACTAATAATCCACCCCGGAATCACTATCCAGTCTGTCACCGAAAGTATTAAGTTGCAAGCAACAGATTATTGCAATAAGCATGGTGCATAATGTAAGCAATGGTTACAACACAAAGTAATAAACACCGCTGTTTTACCACTAGTAGCAACAACACATCCTTGATCCTAATCGTTTCTGTCAACCAGCTCAAACAAGGACATGAACCTACTATCTAGCATAAATACCTCTCTCAAGATACTAGCAACTATTTTGGCCAAAGCAACCACTAGCATCGGAGAGCATGCAAGATCAGAAATAAAACATATCATAGATAACTGAACAAAGAATTCATGATTTCCACAATTCATCGGATCCTAGCAAACTCAACATGTAGCATTACATAAAGATAATCTTGATCATGTTAAGCAGCTCACAAGATCTAAACATGGAGGTACAAGGAGAAGAGACAACCATCTAGCTACTGCCATGAACCCGTAGTCCCGTGGTGGAATACTCATGCATCACTCCGGAGGCAGGCATGGTCATGTAGATGCCTCTGGTGATGATCTCCCCCTTCGGCAGGGTGCCAGGAAGAGGTTCAGAACCCTCCCGGACTAGGGTTGGCGACGACGGCGGCCTTGGTTTTTTTTCTGGAATATGGTCGGGTTTTTAGGGTTTTCGGGGACGAGCCAATTTATAGGCGAAGTGGCGGCGCCAGAGGAGCTCCAGGGGGCCCACACGGCCTTGGGGCGTGGCCCCACCCTAGGCCGCGCCGTGGGGCCATCCCCCTCCCGGTGGGTCCCCCCGGGTGATCTTTGGTCTGTGCCTTCGTTTCTTCGTAAAAACAAATTCCGTAAATTTCAGGTCTTTTGGAGAATATTTCCTGACTAGAATTTCGGAAACAAAAAGACAGCAGAAACAGGAACTGGCACTGGGCATCTTGTTAATAGGTTAGTACCCGAAAATGTATAAAAATGGTATTAAAACATTATAAAAACACGTGACATTGACATATAACAAGCACTGAACAATCAAAATTATAAATACGTTTGAGACGTATCTCAAGGGGTGGGTGACGAACCCAGTCCACGTCTCAGTTGCTCCTCGTCGGCCGGCCAGGCACGCCTCGACTACATCGAGATGTGCCAGCAAACCATGCCGCCGAAGATGTGCCTCCATTCCTTCTTCGCCACCTCGACAACTGGGTCACCGCCTGTGGGGTGGTTCGACTACGACGACGACCTCCTTACCAACACCTCCGACGAGGACTTCGCGGCGGGCATTGAAAGGGACAGGGAGCGGTACGAGGCGGCGGAGGCGGCTCGACGCGCAAGGGAAGAACAGGCGCCGGTGGCACCTCAACCTCCACAGGCGGCGGAGGAGGTTGATGATGATGAGGATGATGACGAGGAGTGGCCCTCGCGAGTACAATGGGACGCATCGAATTGCACCTGCGCCACCGTCCGTGGCCAACGGCTTCTACCTCAACTGAAGCTGCGTCGACTGCCGTCGGGCACCTCTGCCTGCACGGGCGGGCTCTTGCCCGCACTGCAGGTGCCCGGCGGGCCGCCCTACTGATTAGGTTTAGGGTTTACTTTGAATTAATTATGTCTATTTTGAATGAATTATGTTTAGTTTGAACGAAATTTAAATGAAATCTATCTATTTTCTTGTTCAAACGTCGTTTCAAAAAACCCTATTAACGGCACGAGTGGGGAGCGGCACGTCCAATAGCCCACGGCGCGTCTGGACAGCGCAATTCCATTCGTCCGGTGCCGCTACCGGACACTGTTTGTGTTTGAGCGTCTCGAGTGGAGATGCTCTTACCATCAAATGTAAGTACGAACTGCTTTTCTTAAAGAGGACCAATGAACACATGTGCGGAACGTGTAGTGCCCTTTTGCTTGCCAGCTTGTTGCTCAAATTTCCCTTTATGCCCTTTCCCATGTGCGGATGTTCCCGACCATTATTGCAACAAATGGAGCAGCTTCTAACGATCGTGACATAGCAACGCAACGCATAACACACGAACGCACTTCATTGGAAGCATGTGATCAAGCTTCCATCACGAGTGCCATCGGGACATAAGTAATATCTAGCATCGGGCATCGCGCTTTCCTAGCTTCGCATCAATTATTTGCTCGTGCGACAGGGAATTTCTTCTAGAACCCGCTGAGTCACAGGAGATGTCAAGATCGATAGTAAAACAGTGAAGCTTTACCTCTGGCCCTCTGCGCACCGGCAGGAAGAAAGGTCGTTGTCGTCTACTCGTGGTTAATTTACTTCTGTGCGGGTTGATATTGAATTGACACGCTGGTTATCAGATTTCTTTTTAACTGAAACGACCCTGAAAGAGTCTGGAAACCACATGAATACTGAGTGGTGGGAGTACAACTTACAACGAGGACCCTAAAGAAAACACAAATTACAACATAGTTCTCATGAATTGCATCAAGGATCCTAGACTGCAACATAGAGTCATGATCAGGTCCTTCTTCTCTCCCAGGAACTAGCCTTCGATCGCTAGCGGCTATTGTACCACCGGAGGGCATAGGGAGAAAGCCTCCGCATAGGGCCATAGGCACGTCGGCCAGGAGATTGCACATGATCTGATACCAGCAAAAGAAACGAAGGTGAACTCATAGCATCAGACCTTGAAGTGGTCGCCTCACGACCATTTGAGTCGTCGGAGAATCGAACGGTAGTCGATGAAGATCCACCGATAATCTACTCCAACAAGCATCCGTAGATGAAGCATCACAAGTCCCCACCGCAAATCTAGCTGCGAGAATCTGCTCTCCAAATGTACACTTTCATGCCAGATTAGAGCTAATCCACCACTCCTACCATCACTATCTACCCCTGCAAAGTCGCGAAGTCCAAACTGGCTAGAAAGGCAGTAAACTTGATCACTTTTATACCTAGTTTCACTAAGGAAATATATATAGCTAGATATGGTGTGTCATTTGCAAGACACAAAGATCATGTAATGTCACATAATTTTTTATACCGTGACAGTTCCAACCACAGCAATTTGTTGGACCCGACCATCATCCTCATCGTTGATCCTACGGGATCATTGGATGTTGAAATGCAATTGCCCTATTTGTACATGTTTCTTATCCTTCACACCCATTGTACACGATCATCCAGCTCATTGCCTTGTAAACTCTCCAGAAGTATGTCAACATTGGCCATATTACTCACGTTCATGTCCTTCTTTTTATGTTCAAATGCCAAGCGCTTCTTAGAATGCTTATCGGCTTCAGACATATGCACATCCCGAGCTTAACTGGGCATGAAGTTGTATCAGCTAGCTCATTGTCACTAGGGTCAATACCAGTGAAGTTATCATGCATGCGTCAATCCGCAGAAGTCCCACGTCCACAACCAGTTGTGTCCATACCAAAACCTCGACCGCGAGAGGAGCTGCCATCCATGAAATTGGATTTGCCTCCTCAAATTTTGCATCAGCACGACCTCCTCTAAGACTACATTTTAGTGCACCACAACTATGTTCTCTACTAGATGGGGTAGTGACATAGATCCATTCCCCAAACTTTAAGTCTTTGTCCTCAAATACACCTATGCCACACATCTTTTGTCCATGATAGATTAAATCACATGCATTAGCAACTAAACCGTGACGCTCGGCATACAAAGGAACGTTTGCCTCATCATGATATCAAGACAAACTTTGTCAAGGGCTTACAGACATGCGTAATGGGGGCTGACAAAATCACCTCTAAATCCAATGAAGGGGCTCATCTTAATACTCAGGACTTCACCCCATGCCTGATAGATGAGTTGTGTGACAAACACTTTTTTTCTATATCACTCGGGGATCTTGTGGCTTGAATCCATATATGCATACATATAGTCGAGTACCACTAACTAACGATCAGAGAAACCATCATATCATGGGATGACAAGAGCCCAATGTCTAACTAACCAGCTACATTTGTCCATAACTTCCGCACAATCACCTAAGAAGAAAATCTCAATAACAATTTTGATCTCCCCGCACGCATAACGATCTAGATCGCACACGAGATTCCATGCGTTGTGCATGTGCTGGAATAGAACTTCTAGGCTAAATTTCTTGCCATCAGAACACGGGCTACAACCATCCATCGAGTACTCTCTTTGAATGCTACATCATCTTTCTCGATGAGGAAGTCATTAAACTCCTCTTTGTTGATCGCCAATTGGTCGAACATGGAGTCAATACCTCAATCTTCCCTCGACTCCTTGGTTGTCGATGTCGCATTCTTCTCATCAATTCTTGGATCAAATCATGTCTTCCTGTTCCCATCGTCATCCCCGAGCATGTCGGAGCCAGCTCTCGGGGTTTATCGAGCTTCTGACATGGTCGCCTTGGGACAAAAAAACCCTAAACCCTAGCCGTCGTGATGAACCTATCCGGTCGAGAAAATGTAGGGTTCACTAGAAACCGGGGAGGAGATCAACATGCGATCATGGTAGGGAACTGCATTAGGTAACAGGAAATCAATCAGAAATTAAGTGAACGTGGACTTGTCGCCGCGTCGCCAGGGGGAGGACAAAACCCTAACGGGTACGAAATTTGCGAGGGAAGAGTATACTTTGATCAACATATTATGATTGTGTTGATCATAACCACTTGAATGTTTAAATTATTATTCTGTTGTTCCAGATTCATGTGTTGCAACTTGCAATCACCTTCATGTTTAGTCTAGACACTCTCAAGGAACAATTAACCCGGTAAAACTTTATCGTGCAACTTCTCTTTCCCTTTCCACCTGAATTATCATCCGGGCATTCCGTTGTTGCGGGACAGCTGGACAGAGGATGTTAAATGACCAATATACCATCGTATATCTTACTGAAAGCTATGGGGGTATGGATCAAATCTGAGATGAAAAGAAATATAAGCTGCTAGTGACATTTCAGAACTTGCCAGGACCACACATGAATACATGATGCATTTTCATGGCAGTTCGCAAAAACGTTGGAAAGTGGAGAACTGATCGGCAAAGCTTTGATTAATTTGTGAAGATGGGGGACAGCAAAGAAGGGAGATCACAACGACCTAGGAAACTGTACAGCGTTGCCCAGTTGGTAAGGTGTCTCCAATTCTCATAACTCTGAAGCTCCAGGCCATGTGGAGATGCATCGCACACGTACGACAACACACGGCCCGTGGTAGAGAGTGACGTGTTCCGTCTAGGCGTTTGATAAGCTTTCAGCAGAACGTTAGGGTCGTGTGAGTGACGATCACCGAAACAAACATACATGTAAGATTTGGGGGATATTTCGGCAGAGTCGAAGCATCTGCAGTCGTGAGTCGTGACCAGAGGGCTATTAGGAGCGTCGGACGTGAAACCGCGCCCCCCCATACGCGGCCCAGATGCTATCAGATCAATTCCTTCGGCATCTATTTACGATTTGGGGATATTTTTGGCAGAGTTTGCTTTGTGGGTTGATGTGTCTCCTCCCTCCACCTATGGTTGCAGGTGGGAAGGGACTGGGACTCCCGTTTCCACCAAGACTGTTGATCCCAGTTATCCGTTGTCCCACCTTTCAATTATCCCATAAACAAAAATATTACTGGGCTCAGACGGATTGTCCCACTTATCCCGTTCATATCCCACCAAGGGAAGATGCCGGGGTGGTTGTGGTGCGGGAGGCCGGGGAGATGGAGATATTCGAGTCCAGGAGGAAGACGCAGCCGTCAGGGAGTGTGATGGGAGCTTCCGTGCTGCACACGAGGAAGAGCGGCTCGTCTCCGGCGACCACGACCAGCACCGCAAGGTGGGATAGGAGGAAGATCAAGCCGCCGGCGGCGTAAGCTCATCTCGAGGTCGCCGGCGAAGCGGAGCTTCTTCGAGAGCAGCCATCCGAGACCCCACTCCCACCAGCGCTTGACCGCGGCGGCGAGGGAGGGCGCCGACTGGGAGCGGCGGAACTCCCAGTGCGGCAGGAACTCGCTGGAACCCGTCGAGCTTGAGAGGATGGGGCGCGCGGGGCCGGGAGGCGCCGGAGGCGGACGAGAGAATGGGAGAGGAGGAGAGGAAGGCGGCGGCGCGCGCGAGGCGAGCGTGGGGGCGGTGGTTCGCGAGCGTGGCGGCGGTGGTTCGTGAGCGTGGGGAATTTCTGGATCGATGGCGTTGAGGATCTGGTCGTGTGTACAGGTGGGCTGTAGGTGGGCTTGTTGGGCTCGTCCTATTTATCCCGTCCGGGATTAGTGGATAATTTTAGTGGGATAATTGGGAGTTTTATGGTGGGATGGGACACGGGATTGATGGGAAATCCCACTCCACCTGCAACCATACCTCCACCGAACGTCGCCAAATTTCCCTCTCCGATTCGTGTGCCGCACACGGCAAAACACGCACATTTCATACGCAAATCTCGGCCTGAACCTGCCGTCGCGCTCGTTCCATTCAGCATGTGCACAGACCGTTTCTGCGGCGTACATTCAGTTGTACACATATGCTCCCACATGTGAATCTGAGATTTTTTTCCCCCGGTTCTAGTGATTCTAGGGGTATCACTGTATCTTATCAATTTATCAGGGCCCTCGCTTATCAGAGGAGGTTGAATCTGCTCAGATTTTCTGCTAGGTAACATGCGCCATTCACACTGGTAGAAGTAGGGCCGCCTCCCTCGAGATAACAGGACCATAGAACAGCTGGCGGTAGGCGCTAGCAGGAATCTCTGAATCTCCACATGGGTTCAGATTCCCTTGCCGGGTCTGTAATCTAGTTCTAGTTTTGTCAAAACAGAATTTTGGTTCTCTTGGACGAAGCCAATGCCCAACAGAATCAAACAGAACAGAAAATCAGAAATGTTTCGTAGACACTCGTCCCAGGCTCCCAGCCCAGGTTGTTAAGTACTGAAGACCATCAAGAATTTACTGAAGAACAAGTTCCTAAGCAGATCAGTATACAAGTGATGCAGTTATTAACAGTCTTAATCGTTCATTGTGTCAAGATCTTCCTATGGCCAAAATCTACTAGATTCTGACCAGACATACCACTGTAAATTTACCAGATGAACACATAGATGTGAAAGAAAAAGAAGCAAATAAGACATACTTCCACATCAGTGCATCGTTGATGTTTCGAATTACTCGTGATATTGAGTTGTTAGCGAGGTCGATTGTACTTACTTGATATCCTCTTGTTAGAGAGGTCAATTGTACTTGATATCCTCTTGATACATGACCCTTTATCTAGAGAAAAAACGGATCTAGGACACCACAAGTACAGAAATCATGTCATGATAAGACTATCTTACACATCCTTTAACTACTAGGGAACAGCAGCAAACCTATCACCTATGCTCACAGACAAACCAGGGTTGGAAAGTTTATTATTGCATCTGTACAAAAATTAAGTAGCAGCAGCTGAGCAGCAAAAGCAAGCTTCCCACTGAAGCTGCTTGAGGAATAGAATGGATGGATATTTCCAAGTCCAATTCTGGATCCAATTGCGTCGAACTAGCTAATTCGATCACTTCAACTGTATGATGGATGCATCCGTGTTATCCTCATTGCAGATCGTAGACGTTGGTATCGGCGGCGTAGCAACCAAGAACTCGGACGAACACTGCGAATTTCTCGATCTCCTTGATCGCGTCGAGGACGAGCGGGTCATCGGCGGCACCCTCGCAGTCGACGTAGAGGACGTGCGGGAATGAGCGCAGCGTCGGGGCACCGCGGGCACCCGTGTCCAAGATCATCACCGGCGGCCGCAGCTCGCCGTCGCCGCCGCCTTCGTTGTTGATGATCTCCAGCTTGGACATGTTGATGTTGCGGGAGGAGAAGGCAGAGAGCACCTTGAGCACCACGGCCATGGACCCGCCCCGGTGCGCGACCACCATGCTGGTCTTGGCGTCGGCGTCCACGGGGAGCGCGACCGGCGAGGGCGGCCTAGAGAGCAGCAGGAAGCGGGTGACGTTCCAGGACTCGTCCTGGAGGCCGTGGGCGAGAACGTCGAGGCCGTAGAGGTCGGCAGCGCGCGGGCTGGCGATGGCGGCGGTGTCGAGCATCATGTTGGAGCGCAGCATCTCGACGGCTCCCGCGGTGTCCTCGACGGGCTCGCGGTCCACACCGAGGCGCGCGAGGGCGCGGCCGCAGTGCGCGAGCGCCATGGGGTGGCTGATGACCCGGCGCACCTCGGTGGCGCGCACCCGGGCATGGCGAGGAGGCAGTAGTGGACGAAGAGATTGATCTCCTGCGCCACAACCAAGTCGTGCCGCAGCAGGAGGTCGTAGTTCCGCAGCGCGGTGCCCTCCATGGTGGACTCCACGGGGAGTATCGCCCGGTCGACGAGGCCGCGGTCCACGGCCGCCAGCGCGTCCGCGAAGGCGCGGCACGGAACGGGCTCGCACCCGGGCAGCGCCGTCTTGGCCGCGAACTCGCTGTACGCCCCGGCGCGCCCTGGTACGCCACGCGCAGCCCGGTCCCGTCCTGCCCCCGGGGCCGGTGCTCACAGACAGGTGGATCCGGTCATGGCCGTTCACGTGGTGCGTCTTCCCGTTGACGACGCCGGGCCCCTTCTTACCGTGGCCGTTGACGACGCCGGGGGTCTTCTTACCGTCGCCGCCGTTGATCTGTACCTTGCCGTTGACGTGCGGGGCACCGTTGACCCTGGCCTCCGGGACGAAGGACGGCGACCTCGAGGAGGAAGGCCTGGCTCCGGCGCGGTGTCCCTTGGGGAGGAGGAGGTGCTTGGAGAGGTGGAGGGAGGAGGTGTAGGCCATAGATTTCTGGGCGGTGAGGTGAGGTCGGCGGTAGTTGGAAATGGAGCTAACAAGCGTCCACAGGGGGAGGTTCTTCACTTTTATAAACACGGTGACGGTACTACTCCTAATTTCTTGGTGGGCCTTGCTTGTTGCTGGTATGTTAAAGTAGTTGTACCCTCAACTCGACTTTTATACGTTTTTTTTTTTGTACAAGGGGGAGGCACATAGTGCCTCACTCATTCAGCTCAAAAGCATAGTACATTTAGAATTACATAGCCCAAAGATTGCAAAAGATTCGAAGCAGCAAGGATTGGGCAAGAAGAGGTGCTATGAGCTGTGTTCCTACAAGAACTAGTAGGCTCAGATCGTCGAGATCGTTTTGCCTGATGAGCACAATTGTGTGCTACTCCATTTAGGTCCCTAGAGATATGGAAGATTCTATGCCTAAGT
The DNA here is from genome assembly GCA_947311845.1 of Poa pratensis. NCBI lineage: Eukaryota > Viridiplantae > Streptophyta > Magnoliopsida > Poales > Poaceae > Poa > Poa pratensis. The sequence continues at coordinate 51,484,700 of CAMZMU010000036.1, forward strand.
GGAGCAACAAATTCCTTAAACTGGAGAATATGGTGACGAATCTCCCAGTGAACCGAAGAGTTGTCCGTTGATTCCGCAGCCACTGTACGAGCCAGCACAAGAGAGTCTGTGAAGAAGATAGGCTCTGTAATATTGAGAAGTTGTGCCAATTTCCCGGCCAGAAGAAGAGCGAGAGCTTCCGCCAAGAGAGGAGAGGAGACTCGAGGAGCAAGCGCCTGAACAAAGACATCTGTTACTTGATTTCCAAGAGGAAGGCGAAGATATATTCCTAGTCCTGCCGGCGGAGAGGAAGAAGATTTCCAAGGTTTCCACGCTGCATCACAGTAAATCTTGTTTCCTGTCACAGATAAATCATTCGGGAGCGAAATATTAGGATGTTGAGAAAAGAGGGGCAAGTGAGCAGCAGTAGCGGCGAGAACAGGAGCATCCCCAGGGCAAGCCTGTGACAATTCCAGGTTATTTATCAAAGCCTGAGAATTTAAATGGACTTGATACGGCTGGCCTTGCTTCCTGCAAAAAAGTTGGTCATTTCTGGACTTCCACATGCACCAGAGAAAAGTGAAGATATTTCCAAGTGAACTATGTGGATGATCGAGATTCAGCAAATTGAAAATTATTTGAGTGAGAGAGGCAGTGTTGTGAGTGAAAATATCGGGGCGAATATACCAAGGGTGTTGGAACCAAGCAGCTCTTGCAAATGGGCAAGTGAACATAATATGAGTGTCGGTTTCAGAAATACCACATCTGCAACACAAAGGATCAATATGTCTTGAAAATCTTGAAGCTCTTTGCCCCGATGGAATTGCCTTTCTCAGTAGTCTCCAAGCAAAAGCCTTCACTCTTGGCAACATGATTTTATTTTTCCACACTAGGTTCAGAAGCTTGACAGTTTGTGTATCCAATTGCCTTGGTCTTTGGAGCCCTGCATCAAACAATGAATTCAAACAGACACGATAAGTTGATTTGGAGTTGCATTTACCATTAGGGGTTGGCTTCCAGCAGAGGATATCATCAGTTGTTGAAGGAAGAATTGGAGTGTTTTAATGGCGGCAGCAGTAGGATTAGAGAACAGGGAATTAATAAGAGCAACATTCCAATTTTTACTTTGAGGAAGCGAAAGATCTTTAACTTTCGCAGGATAGACAAAACCTGGAGACTGAATAATCAGATCCTCATAGATTCTGGTCCATGATTGACACCATGGTTGATTCCAAATAGAAATTTCACCTGTAGTGATTTGGTAGAAAGAATTTTCTTGCAGAAGAGGAAGCACTTTGAGAATAGAGGACCAGAAAGCAGACTTTGGAACATTTGGCTTGGGCCTCCAAATCGAAGCGTCAAAAAATATTTGGCCTTCAATACCTGCGAAAGAAAACTAGATGGGCTTTGGGCTATTCTCCAGGCTGCCGCCAAAATGAGCCCATGGTTAACTGCCTGCAAATTTCGAATTCCCAGCCCACCTTCCTTTTTTGGCGCACAAATATCTTTCCACGCTCTCAAACAAAGGGCTTTCTTTGATGGTTCAGAAGAAACTCCTGACCACCAGAAGGTTCTAATTATAGCATTGAGCTTTGCCACAAACTTCCTCGAGAAAATAATGTTAGACATGTAATAGACTGGGATGGAAGCAAAAACAGAGTTGATCAATACCTGCGAAAGAAAACTAGATGGGCTTTGGGCTATTCTCCAGGCTGCCGCAAAATGAGCCATGGTTAACTGCCTGCAAATTTCGAATTCCCAGCCCACCTTCCTTTTTTGGCGCACAAATATCTTTCCACGCTCTCAAACAAAGGGCTTTCTTTGATGGTTCAGAAGAAACTCCTGACCACCAGAAGGTTCTAATTATAGCATTGAGCTTTGCCACAAACTTCCTCGAGAAAATAATGTTAGACATGTAATAGACTGGGAAGGAAGCAAAACTCTCAATAGAAATTATTTGTACCACGGGTTTCTTTGACGACTTTTATAAGAGCATCTCCACTGGCGGCGCCCCCGTAGCAACCCGAACGGCCCAACATGGTACTGAGAGAAATTTTGATCCAAGCGAAAGCCTCTCGATTGGGCCACCCAAAAAAATGACTCGTGTCCCGTGTCTACCCTTGGGGCGGCTCACGTGCCCACCTAAGTTTTTTCTCTCCGCGCAATCGCCCCGTCGTCGCCGTCCATTTCATCGCCTACTCTCCACCGGGAGTCTGCAACGAGCACGCATGCCAACTCGTTGCTGCTAATCGTCCTCATTTTGCGCCACTGTTTGCGAGTTGCCGCTCCCCACAGCTCGTCCTGGGTCCATAGACATTGAATTCATTAAAATCCTTTGCTCGTCTTGCGTCCATAGACATTAAATTCATTTACATGTTTTATGCGGCAGTAATGAAGGTATTTGGGCCAATCTATCTGAGAGCACTGAATGCATCAGACACAGTACAACTCATGGCACAAGGTAGCGAGAGGATTTCCTAAAATGTTAGGGAGCATCGAGTGCATCCATTGAAGATGGAAGAATGTCCATTCTTTTGGCAACATATCTATGTAGGAGGTCATGTTGGAACGTGCAATGTCGTATTTGAAGTTGTGGCAAATTATGACATGTGGATTTGGCAAACTATTTTTTGCATGGCCGATTCTCACAATGATATCAATATGCTGCAGTGCTCTCTGGGTTGGCGAGACTTTCTGAAGGCCAAACTGCAGAGTGTACAACTATGAGATCAATGACCACCAATACAATAAGGGGTAACTCCTAGCAAATGAAAGCTATACTCATTGGTCGACATTTGTGAAGACAATCTAAGGTCAGAAAAAAAACCTCACTTTGCCTCGAAATAAGAGATGTTATAAAAGATTTGAAGCGAGCATTTGGTTCGCTCCAACCCCGTTTTGCTATTATCCTGTACCCTTCTCTATCATGGTCGTTAAATCAGATGTGAAAATCATATATTTGTGTTATCATGCATAACATGATATTGAAGAGTGAGCGGGATACTAGTAGGGTGTTGAGTATCTGGTCCCTCTTGCAGAGCCACATCAGGGCGGCCCGATCGAATTTTTCTGAATTTTTCGCCGTGTATCAGGAAATTCGTGATGAAACAACTCATCCCCAACCATAATATGATTTAGTCGGGCACTTGTGGGTGCTCAGAGGACTTGATGAGTAGTTTGAGTGTCATGATGTTAACTAGAACTTGCCGAAATTTATTTTTACTTTAAATTGGTATAATAGCTATATTTTTCTATGTTTAAATTATTGTTGAATTATATGGTCAAGTTTTATGTCATTTCGATAGAAGTATGAAGATATTGATGAAAATAGGTAAAAAAAAATAGGGCCGACTTTTGAGCAGGGCCGTGGGGGGCAGCCGTTCCAATAATGTCGGACATGTGGTGACACTTTTTCGGAGCGTCGGATACAATGGGTGTGTTTGGATCATTAGCTTGCCTAGCTTAGCTAGGCTAGGCCATACGAGCTGGCTTGGGCTATCGCCTACCTAGGCAAGGTTACTTGTTTGGTTTATTAGCTACAGCTAGCATTCCAAGCCACGTACTAGAGGCAGTTACTTTATTCATTAGCAATCCAGCAGTTAAACGCTTCGTTTTTCTTTTCTTGCCGTCGGAGGAGAGCCGAATTGGCTCTCCCAGCTGGGCAAGGATTTTCTAGCTCATGCTGGCTAATTTGTTTGGCAAAAGTTGGTTATTCACTCTGTACCAAACGCATAACCTTGCCCGGCGAGTCTATTTTTGACCTTGCCGAGCAACCAAACGTTCCCAATATCGGGGACGCCGGTGGAGACCGTCTAATGGCTTAATTATTCTTGGAAGAAATTTCCCACGGGGCTCTGTCATCGAATCAATCATCACCATCAATGTCATACTCGTTGTTAAAACTGTCGCCATTTCCGTCAGAGAGATTGTAACCTGTAGGGCCAGGCGCGACAGGATCCAGAGTCGCGGTGTGTGATCCAGAGTCGCGGCACGAGCTACTCCATCGGAGCCGGCTGTTGGTTGCTTGCGCAGCTAGCTCTGCTCTCACTTTCCTGGCAGGCCATCAGCCGGTCGCTCTTTTCTCTTCCCTTTCCGGCCTGCGCCTGACCTATGGGTGCGGTGCTTGAAAGCATGGACGGGGTCGTTGGTGTCCCGTAGCAGTGGTGGCTGTTAGTGTAGTGGCAAGCCAGGTGGAGGCGGTAGAAGGTGATAAGGTGCCAGTTAATAGGTGAAGATATGTACACTACTCCACTCGATGAGTGCGAAGCATGCTGCTACTTGGACCCGATCTTTATAGTATTCACCTCGTGTTTTTCGGGCGAAGCGCCTGCAGTTCATGGCCAGTTTAGAATACGTAGGAACTGTTCTCTGTACTAAGGGTGTGTTCGGTTTGAGAACACGGAACCGTTCCATTCCTGTGTTCTTTTTGGACAAAAAATTATCACGGAATCGTTCTATTCTTGTGTTCTTTTCTGGAATGGGGTGGAATGGAATGGAATGAGAACGGCATCAAACTCGATTAATTATTTCCTAATCTAGATTAATTATTGCTAAACTTAATTAATTATTGATAAACTTGATTAATTATTCCTAATCTTGATTAATTATTCCTAATCTTGATTAATTGTAATTAAACTTGATTAATTATTGCTAAACATGATTAAATTAGAGTTAATCGCCCAGTATTACTGTGCCGTTCCACCCGTCCGGCCGAATCGGCCGGACCGGTCGGTTCCGCATATTGAGAGAATATTCCCTTTTCTGGAACCATTCCATTCTACTCCATCCCAGAAAAGAACGCAAGAATGGGTTCTGGGAACGGAACGGTTCCGTTCCATTCCAGCTGATTCCAGAACCGAACACATCCTAAAATCAGCACGAGGTTTGCAACGGGTCGAGGAGGAGGTGCGGCGGACCGGTTGGATACTCCTAGACATCTCCACCGGCACTCCGAAGTCTAAACGGATTTGACAGAATTTTTTGAACGGGCTAAACCCTAGCTAAGCGGCGGCATCTACTCGTCGTCGGAAATGTCCATGATGCCGCTATCGTAGAGCTCCGGCTCACCCTGCCGCGACGGCTCTGCCTGATCCACGACGTCGTCGTTGGGCTCCGACTTCGCCAGCTGCTTCACCGAGATAGTAGCCAGGGCAATCGACCGGGTCCAGCGGGTGACCCGATCTTTATAGTATTCACGGGGGTAACTTGTGTAGGATCTCACATTAGATAATCTATGAGATCAATTTTTTTGAATAAATAAAACATGTTCAAATATTCTCAAAACAATTGACAACACACATCTATGTTATATATGCAACGTCAAAAATTGGCTGCTTCAAATTCGACTTATACTTAGAGAGGCAAAAAAGAGAAATTTCGCTCACAGTGTAGTTTAGCATTTTTGTTTCTCTAACTGTATGTCGAATTTTGAGCTGAAATTTTTTGGACTTGTACAAACAACCTGTAAGTATGTTGTATATTTTTTCAGATTTTTTAGCAATTTATATATATGATTTCTTTGACATGATCCTATGATCTCAATTAAAGTACATATCCTATACAAAGTCTCCTCCTTGCTCCTTTAGTATTCGCCTCGTGTTTTTCAGGCGAAGCACCAGTTTAGAATATGTAGGAACTGTTCTATGTACTAACAAAAGGGGTAAAATCAACACGAGGTTTGCAACGAGTCGAGGAGGAGGTGCGGTGGACTGGTTGGATACTGTTAGACATCTCTACCGGCACTCCGAAATTTACACGGATTTGACAGAAATTTGAACGGGCTAAACCCTCGCTAGGCGGCGGCATCTACTCGTCGTCGGAAATGTCCATGATGCCGCTATCGTACAGCTCCGACTTGGGCTGACGCGATGGCCCTGCCTGATCCACGACGCCGTCGCTGGGCTCCGGTTTCACCGCGGTCCGCACCGTTGCTTCACCGAGATTATAGCATTATGCAAAGTGTGTAATGTAAACAAACGCATTAGACTTAACAGCAGTACCCTTAATCTAAGCATCGGTTATTTTATCCCTAGTGGCAACAGCACATCTACAGGCTTAGTTGTTTCTGTCTATCAAGTCCAGTCTTCTAGAGGCATGAACCCACTATCTAGCATAAATACCCTCTCTTAAAGTCATTAGCATCTACTTGGCCAAAGCATCTACTAATAACGGAAAGCATGCAGGAACATAGATAAAACATAATATAGATAGATGAACAAACTTGATCATAACTTCACAATTCATCGGATCCCAGCAAACACAACATGTAGCATTACATAAAGATGATCTTGATCATGTTAGGCAGCTCACAAGATCTAAACATGATAGCACAAGGTGGAGAGACTACCAACTAGCTACTGCTATGGACCCGTAGTCCCGTGGAGAACTACTCACGCATCACTCCGGAGGCAGGCATGGTGATGTAGAGCCCTCCGGTGATGATTTCCCCTCCGGCAAGGTGCCGGGAAGAACTGCAGAAACCCTCCCGAACTAGGGTTGAAGACGACGACGGCCTCAGAACTTTTCGTGGATTTTTGCTCGGGTATCTAGGGTTTCCCGATTAGATGCAATTTATAGGTGAAAGAGCGGCGTCGGTGGCCAGCCGAGGTGGGGCGGCGGCCTAGGTGCGCGGCCCCACCCGGCCACGCCGTGGGCCCGCCGGCCTGCCTGGTGTGGCCCCCGGCTCCGTCCTCCTGGCTGCTGCTCCGTCTCGGTCCAGAAATAAATCAGTTAAATTGGCGTCCGATTCCGAGAATATTTCCAGAATAGATTTTCTGAAAAAAAAAAGACAGTAGAAAACAGGAACTGGCACTGTGGCATCTTGTTAATAGGTTAGTCCCAGAAAATGCATAAAAATGATATAAAGTGTAAGATAAACATGTGGTAATCAATATATAATAGGCATGGAACATCAAAAATTATAGATACGTTTTGGACGTATCAAGCATCCCCAAGCTTAGTTCCTACTCGTCCTCGAGTAGGTAAACGATAACACAAAGATAATTTTTGAGGTGACATGCTACCAACATAATCTTGATCATATAGTAATGTAAAGCATGTGAGCTGAGATCAAATCATTCAAAGCAAAAGTCTATGTTTGATATTAAACACATAGATGAATAAAGCAAGACAATTAAACAAGTAAAAACCTTTCATGGAAGATGCTATAAAGACATGAAACCGTACAAAGTTCATTATAGATGTTTTAAGCATTCAGTATAGAAGTTATCCTTCTACTCAAGCATCCAGCAATCTTTCACAAACATAGAAAGGATCCAGTCAAGCAAAAGTATCACAAACGTAATGAATTCACTGGTTAGAAGTTTTACTCAACCGGTGAGCGTAAGCATTTGGTATTGGCACCAGGATGTTATGGCAAAGAGAATAATAATGGGGGTTTGGAAGGCCAATGGAAGAAAGGCTCACAAAGCTATAAATGATCATTAGACAAGAGGAAGTCTTATAATCGAAGCTATGCAAGGAGTAGTGATTGCCATGCAACGGATGCACATAGAGCTATAAGTGTATGAAAGCTCTCCAATGGAACTAGTGGGGGTGCATCCAACTTGGTTGCTCATGAAGACCTAGAGCACTTTTGAGGAGGCTCATCATTGGAATATACAACCCAAGTTCTATAACGTAAATTCCCCACATAGTTATACTAATGAAACATGAGAACTCTCTCATATGAAGCATAGGTGCTACTAGCACAAATGATGACTATAAAACTGGTGCTAAACATGAGCACAAGTGTGGATAAAGGATAGTAATGTTGCCCCCTCTCTCTTTATTTCTTTTCTTTTTTCTCTCTTTTTTTCTTTTTTCTGTTTCTCTTTTCAATGGCCTCCGTGGCTTTTTCACTTTTCTCTCCCTCACTGTAGGGGCAACACTCTAATATGACAACACACTTTTTGGTACAAATAACTCATAATGAACAAAACATGATGTATAAAACTGTATGCCTCTGCCAGTGTAGCAGGATGTGCAATGATCTAGCGTAACATGGGTAAAACCACACATCAGCTGTATAGAATCATGCAAAGCAATATAACAATGATGAATGACAACAAGTCATGTAATGTAAGGTGGAAGTTGCATGGCAATATATCTCGGAACAGCTATGGAAATGCTGTGATAGGTAGTTATGGTGGCTGTTTTGAGGAAGATGTTTGGCTTATGTGTAGGAGAACAAGATGAAGTTCTCCCACGGGGTTGGATGTACTGGCGAAGTATGCACAACTCTCAATGTGAGCAGAAGGCAATGCACAACACCGAAGAGGCTAGCAAAATATGGATGGTGGAAGTGCCAAAAACCGTAGCTCAACATTAGTCAAAAAGAACTCACAAGTTTATTGCAAACAACTAGCAGGTTCAACATTAAGAGCATGATTAAATTTACCCCAAGGAGGGCCGTTCACGGAGGCACAAGTACCCCGCTAGATCCCTCGACCTTAGCACGCAACTATGTTGTTTCCAAAAACCTTCAGACATGAGAAGCTATCAAGTCCAACTACACCTTCAGCAATTTTAAGAGTTTGTAGTACGGTACAAGCTTTAATAACACAACCACTAATCAGATTTTAGCTTTAATTAACCAGCAAGCATTTAACATCTAATTTCTTAATATCTCAAAACATTTGCAAGGAATCAAGTTATCAAAGTTCAATGATCTACAAGACTATGCAAGTTTTTCCATTATACAACTACCACACACTTTAGCATTTTCTGTTCCAACCAGACGCCAATTATACAACTCTCCAAACAAATATAAGTGAAGCAAGAGAGTACTTTCTATAAAAGAACTAATAGCTCTGAACAAGAGATACATGAAAAACAAGAGCTAATAGCATAGCAGTGCTAAACAAGAATACTCAACAAGTATAAGTGAAGAACAGGAGTATTCTAAGCAAAAGCGGAGCGTGTCTCTCTCCCAAACAAGAGTGCTAGGATCCAACTAAGTTATGATCAGAAAACAAAACAAAAACAAACAGAAAATAAAACACACAGACGCTCCAAGAACACACAATATGTGAAGCAATAAAAATATAGTCTCACTAGAGGTGACCTGATAATTTGTTGATGAAGAAGGGGATGCCCCAAGCTTAGACGCTTGAGTCTTCTTGATATATGCTGGGGAGATCCAAGGGAGCCTCCCAAGCTTAAGCTTTTCTCTCTTCTTGATCTTCTTATATCATCCTCCTCTCCTAATACTTGAAAACTTCCTTCACACAAAGATAACTCGCAAACTTCATTAGAGGGGTTAGTGCATCAAAACATAAACTCACTTGGTTCTGTAAAAACACATTGCATACTTTAGTTCAAACATTAGCTACTGTTACTAAGCAAGATCGTGATCTCCCCCCGAAGAACGTGAATCTATACTTGCAAAAGAGACAATGCAAAACAAAACAGAATCTGTCAAAACCAGAACAGTCCGTAAAGACGAATTTTTTCGAGGCACTTCCGATGCTCAAATCAGAAAACGGTTAACTAACGAAAGATAGGTAATAAGTTCAGGCTTCTGCTCAAAAATTTACAGATTAAAATAGTAATCCGTGATTTTTCACGAATTTTTACCGTGAGGTACAGAAATCTGTTTCTGGACAGCAAATAAAACTTTACCACCCTCTTGCATTAGAGGCTTTTCTTGGCACAACAAAAACGAAAATAAAAGATACAAAGGAGTTGTTACAGAAGTAAACAACCTCCTTGACTAATAAAAACTGAAAACAAAAGATAATGGGTTGCCTCCCAAAAGCGCTTTCTTTAATGCCTTTTAGCTAGGCTAGAAGATTTTAATGATGCTCTCATAAGAATAAGAGTTGAAAAACAAAAGAGAGCATCAAGAGGCAAATATCAAAACATTTAAGTCTAACCCACTTCCTATGCAAAGGAATCTTGTAATAAAATAAATTATTGAAGCATAAAGCAACTAGCATAGGAAGATGAAACAAATGCAAGTTCAAAACTTTCAACATAAAAAGAGGTGTTTTAGTGACTTGAAAACTTTTATAACCATATTTTCCTCTCTCATAATAACTTTCAGTAGCATCATGAACAAACTCAACAATATAACTATCACATAAAGCATGCTTTTCATGATCTACAAACACATAGTTTTTATTAAGCTAAAAAACAGTGGGTCATTAAACCACTTTTGACAATAGTAGTATAATTTATATCATCAGTCAACATAGGACCATCATCAAGAGCATTATCATATATAAGAGTAGGGACCACATTTTTACTTCCTGTTATTTCTTCTTTTTCTTGAGTCAAGGATGTTGTTATTTCAAATTTATCAAAAGAAGATATTTCAATAGAATCATATTCAACAATATAGCATTCTTCCTCCTTAGGTAGGCATGGAGGGTAATCATATAATGTAAGAGTTAAAGAGTTACTATCATTAGAAGGTAGATCCTCCTTTTGTTCATCACTCCTTCCTCTTTTTCATCCAATGAGCTTTCAGTTTCAGCAATTTCTTCTTCCACAGGTTCCTGCAAGGCATTAGTTTCATCTTTTGGAGGACACAACCTCTTTAGATGTTCAGTAATATAAGAATTCTTATCCTTGTAGGTATCATAACAATATTTAAGTATAGCAAGACTTTTAGATTTATAAGGGGCATCAATTTTATGCTCAAGAAAAGAACTAATTTCAAGGGCACCCTTAAAAACAATAAATTCTTCAATTCTTTCTACCTCATATGCACTATAGTAACCTTTAACATAAGAAGCTAAGGTTTCATTAATATTACAAGTACATTGGAAAGAAAAGTGTTTAGACTTCCTATGACACTCAGATTCATCAAAGCAGAAAGATTTGTCAAATATAGAGCATAAATCTATAGCATACGTCTCTAGTTGACTTATTACTTTCCATAAGTACCCCCCTTTTTGTGACAAGCGGTAATTCACATAATATTTTTGTTCATCCTCCGTGGACCCACCTTGCCAACAAGATTTTGTTTCAAAGAGATAAGTCATTGATAGCAAGTAAACAACTAGACATAATAACAAACCGAAATAAACTAGATGCTGTTTTTTTTGTGGTTTTTGATTTTAAAAGCAAACAAGCTAGAACAAAAATAAACTAAGCAAGACAAAAACAAAGTAAAGAGAATGGTGGTGTGTAACTCCCCTTGCTGTAGCTTCCAATTCCCCGGCAACGGCGCCAGAAAAAGTTGCTTGATGACGTGGAACGCACGTTCGCTGGGAAACCCCAAGAGGAAGGTATGATGTAGTCAGCAGCAAAGTTTTCCCTTAATTACAAAACCAAGGTTGTCATATCTAGTAGGAATTGGAAGAACTTCAGAAAATGTCAGCGGCGCCGTTACCCGATCACTGACGTGGACCTTGATAACCCACAAGTATAGGGGATCGCGTGCAGCCTTTTCGATAAGTAAGAGTGTCGAACCCAACGAGGAGCTAAAGGTAGGATAAGTATTCTCTCAAGTTCTATCAACCACTGATACAACTCTACGCACACTAAACGTTTGCATTATCTAGAAAATAAAACTACGGTAGCAATACGGGTATGAGAGATAGTTTTGCAAGATAATAAATACAAGAAAGTAAATGTTAGTGCTGCAGCAATAAAATACACTAAGTAACCATATACTAACAGTACCATGAGTGTGGAAAAGTGGTGGTAATTGTGGTAGCTTTGTCCAAGATTAATTAGTGAAGGTACTTGGTTCATTGTCTTCGATGCAGTTTTCTATGTGGGAGAGGCTAAATATACATGCACTCCACTACTTGGGATTACAAGTACTATATGATTGGATTGTTAGAAAGCATCCGCAAATACTAACAATGCATTAAGGTTTCCCCAACCATAGCCTTAAGTTAAAGGTCCTCTTACTCCCATACGTGCAACTAATCGGTTCGCGTTCTTAGGTTTCTGTCACTGCGGCAGAACTTCCCCCGCTTCGTTACAAATACTACCAACCCTAGGGTGTTTGATCCATGCGCGCACAAGTATAATGGACACCAAAGGACAGCACCATATAGACATACAACTCTAATGAACCTCATGCATTCAATTAAGCAATCAAAAGACAAATAAACTACGGAAACATGATGTAAATCATAGGATAAATATTATAGCATCAAACACCATGTTTACATAGGACGGTACAGAGGTTTGTGGGAGGATGAACCACTGAATACAAGGAGGAGATGGTGATGGAGATGGCGGTGAAGACGGCGGAGAGGGGCAACGCGGCGGCGCAGGGCGGCGGCGGCGGCGCCGGCGGCGCGGGGAACTCCTTCCCTGCCGCCGGCATCATGGGGGAGCGCCGCCCCTTAGCCTCCCTCCTTCATGGCTTCTTGGGAGCCCTCCCCCATGGAGATGGGATCCATGGGGGAGGCAAAAATGTGGCTTTTGGTGGCTGAAATTCGTGGGTGGAGGAGTTCTCCACGAGTTAGGTTTCCTCCCTTTATATATCTTCTCGGATTTCCGTCACCCCCTTTTAGGGTTCCACCAAAACAGGCCTACAGTCCGCGTCCGAACTCCGATTGGGCTGATCTCGGGCTTAAAATCTTCGTATGGAAAATTGTGACAACTTTCCTAACAGCCAGGTCTCCATATAACGTCATCTTCGAGGGTCAAACTGGCAATCTTCGTAAAAAGTTCTCAGACAGATTTCAGGAAAGTCCCAATTCGACTCCAACAAGGTTTCCTCTTGTATTCTTGATAATTTCTACACATCAAAGAGTAAAACAAGAACATTGTGCACTTTTGCAACTATTAGTAGGTTAGTCCAAATAAATAATAAACTTAATATAAAACAAGTGCTAAAAGCATAAAAATGGCATGAAACAATCAAAAATTATAGATACGTTTTGGACGTATCAGACCTGCACACACACAATCAAAGTATTTTGCCCCAACGAAACAGGAAGGTTGTCAATCTCCCCGGCTTGCTGAAAACAAAGAATTAAACATATAGTGTAGAATATGATGATGAACACAAAAATAGCAGCAGAAAGTAACGTAGAGCGTGGTGAAAACGGTGTTTGTATCAGTGTGGAATAAAGGACTGGGTTCCACAGTTCACTAGTGGTGTCTCTCCATAAGACAAATAAACATACATGTTGGGTGAAGGAATTACAGCTGGGCAATTGACAAATTGCAAACGCATGACAATGCAATATATGACAAGCACATGTTCATTGTTATATCTATTGGGCATTACAACAATATGCATAGACCGCTTACTAGCTGCATCTATGACTCATAATCCACTCACAAGATAGCTTCCGGATCTCCCATGAATATTAAGTTGCAACCAACAGATTATAGCATTAAGCAAAGTGTGTAATGTAAACAAATGCATTAGACTTAACAGCAGTACGCTTAAGCTAAGCATCGGTTATTTTATCCCTAGTGGCAACAGCACATCTACAGCCTTAGTTGTTTCTGTCTGTCAAGCCCAGGCTTCTAGAGGCATGAACCCACTATCTAGCATAAAAACCCTCTCTTAAAGTCATTAACATCTACTTTGCCAAAGCATCTACTAACAACGGAGAGCATGCAGGAACATAGATAAAATATAATATAGATAGATGAACAAACTTGATCATAACTTCACAATTCATCGGATCCCAGCAAACACAACATGTAGCATTACATAAAGATGATCTTGATCATGTTAGGCAGCTCACAAGATCTAAACATGATAGCACAAGGTGGAGAGACTACCAACTAGCTACTGCTATGGACCCGTAGTCCCGTGGAGAACTACTCACGCATCACTTCGGAGGCAGGCATGGTGATGTAGAGCCCTCCGGTGATGATTTCCCCTCCGGCAAGGTGCCGGAAAGAACTGTAGAAACCCTCCCAAACTAGGGTTGAAGATGACGGCGGCCTCGGAACATTTCGTGGATTTTTTTCTCGGGTATCTAGGGTTTCCCGATTAGATGCAATTTATAGGCGAAAAGGGTGGCGTCGGTGGCCAGCCGAGGTGGGGCGGTGGCCTAGGTGCGCGGCCCAGGGGTGGGCCCGCCGGACTGCCTGGTGTAGCCCCCGGCTCTGTCCTCCTGGCTGCGGCTCCGTCTCGGTCCAGAAATAAATCAGTTAAATTGGCGTCCGATTCCGAGAATATTTCCAGAATAGATTTTCTGAAACAAAAAGACAGCAGAAAAAAGGAACTGGCACTGTGGCATCTTGTTAATAGGTTAGTCCCAGAAAATGCATAAAAATGATATAAAGTGTAAGATAAACATGTGGTAATCAATATATAATAGGCATCGAACATCAAAAATTATAGATATGTTTTGGACGTATCACTGCACTCCTTCTGACGGCGGGGAAGGGGAACGAGTGTCGCCTTCCTTCTTAACGTGGCGGCTCAGGCGGGATAGTGGCTCCGGCAGCACGCTGCCGTGCCCAGGCGACGATGCCATCCAGCGTACGGCCGCGCCACCGGTCCCTCCGCCGCTGGGTCGCCAACCTTTCCATGCCATCCCAACGAGCGAGGACGGCATGTCTCTCCCGCTGGAAGCGCCTGAACTAGGCCCCGTAGTTGTTGGCGGCGATGTCGAGGTGGCATCGTTGCACCGGCGTCATCATGTCTCGCAGCTCGAGGATGCGCAGGCTGGGCAGTGATGGCGTTGGCGCAGCCCGTGGGGGGCTCAGCTGCCAGTGCTTTAGAAGCCGATAGTCCGGCGGCACGTAGAGGTCATACCTCTGGAACAGCCAGGACTCGTCGATGGGGAGGTTGTGGCCCTGTGAGACGTCGCTCGACCCGTCGGCCTCGTTGTTCGATTTGCGCCATTTAAAGTGCTTGGAGATGGGAGCGGAGGGGGAAGAATGGGGGGCGGACGAGCATGCGCCTCGCGCTATAAAGGCAGATGGCGGGGGAAGCGGCCGATCGAGGTTCCACCGACATCAATGATGGTGGACGCGTGGGCAGGCTGCATGACGGCGCGTGCGAATAGGTGAAGCCGCCTAGAGAACCAACAAGGAAGTCATTATTTCTTGACCGACCGTTCTGCCTTCCCGCGTGCCTATGCCATGCGGGACCCGCCAGTCACAGGCGTTGTCTAGCAGCTCTGAGGGTGCCCAAGTTTGGATGCCTGCTCAAGGGTGCCGGACAAAAAATGGGTCGTGCCAAACACTTGGTGGTACAGCTAGCCGTTTTTCGTGTCGGGTTCAACAATGGGCCTTTAGGGATGCTTTGGGGGTGCCGGTGGAGATGCTCTTAGGAGAACATCGCCGGGAAACTTGGTGCCACATGACACGGCACACGTGATAAGAATGGAGATATCCGGTGATCCTCTTATTTAAAAAAAAATCCGGATCATATTCACGAGTTTCAATGAAATTAGAAAAAAATTGGATGTACCCAATGATATATCCCACAACAAGCATAATGTCAATTTCAAATACATTGTATTCTGAGCTACACAAAAATGAGTATGCATATTTTTAAATCTCTAAATTTTATCGGATTTATCCTTTTTTGTAGAACATAATATAAATAATTTTGTATTGTGATTTTTCAGGTTTGGAGGATATATAAGAGCTGTGTTCAGATTTGTTTTTCAGACTTTTAAACTATAAATATATATTTTAAATGTTTTAAAATGAATGAAGGCAAAGACGGTTCGAGACAATTGCTTCTACTGTTCTACATAGTTCGAAGAACAATTCTACTCTACTACTAGGAGAATGCCCGTGCGTTGCTACGGAATAGCAAAACATTATGGCTTTGAAAATAGAAAAACTCATCGGCAATTTGCTCGCATGGTTACCATACCTCATAATCAACATTATTTTTGGTTTAAATTGGACATGTTGCTTGCACAAATGTTGCTGATCTTTTGGATGTGGTGAAGAAACTAAAAATCATTAGAGAAATTAGTCTTCTCTCTCAAACCTCTCTACTGTCAAATAAGGAGCAGCACAATTTAGGTCTTATTTTCGGATTGCCCAAGAGAATATGATTTAGTCAGAGCATTTCCAGTAGATGATGTAAAATAGGGCTTGAACATGTTATTCACCGAAAATAAGTGTTGCGCTGTTATCAATGTTGCAAACTAATTAGAAGCAAATCGCACAAAAAAATATCATTCATTCAACACAATTGCTGGTCATTCAACATAACCAGATTACAGTTTCAGAATGTTAAAAGTATAATATTGTCACTAATCTCTAGGATACATTGTCCTAAGGAAAATGCTCAAGAAAAACACAGTCCCACCAATACAGTCACAACCATCGCTAGAATCACAATACAATAACAGACATCATAAGCAAAAGGAAAAGAGTCTTGTACATCGCTCCACTCCTAGCACAGATAGTGCTGAGACAAAGATGCTTTCAACCTCTTCACTGCCATGTGGCGTCCTCCTCACCTTGATCCATCCTTAAATCTCGGCGAGAATGTATCTCCTCGAAATAACAAAATGTGCACACTGTAAAATATAGTCAGTAGCTGCAGGTAGTGCTTACGATGAGTGTAATCACTGAGGTGTAAGCTTACAATTTGGTGCTATCCATGTCAGTCTTCAATACTACGCAAGGTTAGTGTTGTAAAGGCGTGTCAAGAAATCAACAAATCTGCATGGTTTCATGTATACTGGTGCTTCTCCTATTTGTGTTTCAGACATGGCCCAAAAGCACTACTACATTTTTCATTTCGATGTATTTAATTTATACAAATCTAGTTAACTACAACTCTCTACTCGCTAACAGAGAATATATAATCTGAATATATTAGCTAGTGTTTGTACAAGATCAGAATCTTGAGTTCATGTTGGTTGAAGCATTGGATGGGTTTAGAGTTTTCATTAGTGAGTGTATTTACCAGGAGGCAAGCTAGGTTCGTACATGGTTCCATACAGCGATGCAAATTAGTTAATTCTAAAAAAAAAATCTGTGGGCAGTGAGATTTTGACACATAAATGATTCCATTGCAAGACTTCTGAATGTTCTCTTGAGGCTTCCACTAAATTCTCCAGAGCAAAATAACATCTTCTAAACTCCTACCAATCGCATATGTGCTTCTTATGTTTGTAATACAACAGTATTGAATACATAATCTAGATACATCTTCAGACGGCTACATTAGTATGATGCAATAAAATTTACCACTACAAATAGCTGGGCTAATAAGCATAGGGTGTATATGAGGTATGGCCGTATGAGGATGATATCATAGAGTTACCTCAGAAATGCCCGCATCTTCAGCGTGCCAATTATGTAAAATTTCATGATCTGCCCATTGCAATTAACAAGTATGGTGACACTCAACCACATACAAGAACACCTGCAACACACACCAAATCGACAATCCCGTCAAATAGCCATCCACATGGACAGGAGTGAGCACAAACAAAGGTGTAATTCACAATCCTTAACGGTTGTACTGAAAGTGTCATATAGTCATCCACATGGAAACGGTGTAAGTATGGTACTGGAAGTCTGTCATTGTCCTTATACTTAAAATATTTCAAGAGAGTTTGTAAACCACCCTGTTTCAGAAGTAAGTCAACTATCATATGGTCCAAGTACGTAATTCAGACTACTTCAGCTCAAGGACCTGAAATCACAATCTTAGCATAGTTAACTTACCTTCCCTTGGAGCAAGGAATCAAGGAAGTATATAGCTGGGAGCCCTTTTCCTTGAGTTCTGCAGGGATGCTTTCCAAGTTGCCTCCTTGTTGTCTGTTGCAATCTGTATTCAGAGACAGTTCTATACATGTCCAATTCCCAGCTGGAGGCGAACCATCGAATAAGGACTGACCTGGGTGTATTTCAAGTAACTCGGAAATTCACATGATTTCCCATTAACCAATCTAAAATACGGCATATGGAAGTGGATGAGTAGAATCAAACTTCATTCGCATGATTTTTGGAAGAACAAGTGCATAGCTCATGCCCAATCAAGCACGCATTTGATCCTTACATACACGCACATGATTCAGTGTGATATTTTTACCTTTTTTTTTACTGAAGAAATTGGTTATGCAGCCCAATGATGAAACCTGATACATCCACGATCCTCAGTTGAGTAGACTGAGTAAAATACATGTACCCAGTATAGCTGCAAGATCAAGTCATCACCAAATCAACACTGCACGAGCTTATTTCTACCTGCTGCAATTTACGAACAAGATTCTGAAGAAATAGTAACAATGTTAAGACTTCAGAAGTTCAGAGAAGGATATTAATGGTTGGCCGACCTTCCGAGGTAGAGGTCCATAGATGATGAAGAGATCAGTGCGGCAACAAACATCTGGACACAAGTAGGCCAACATGAGGCATTGTTACCCTGCCGCAACCACCCCTTGCAAAATCGCAGCAAACAAATCCACCCAATCTCGTATCCTGATCATCAGGAGGAATCAAATAAAATACCCTCCCCAAATCACATCCGAATAACCGACGATTCATGGCTCTCACCAACGCAATAGACAATGGCGATGGTCTCCCAGGGTAGTCCTGACACGCCATGCCTCGGCGGCGGTATGCTGCGTTGATGGTGAGGGGTGTGCCCTTCTTGACCAAGAGGCCGGCGCGGCTGCGGCGTCGGAGACGGGTGAGGCAGGGAAAAGAGGGTGCCAAAAAGTGAGCATTGAACATGAACTTACACACATGTTCAAGAAAGTGAACATCCCTAAACATGTGCTTTGGATGCACATAGAGCATCAACAACAAATATAAGCATATTTCATGACAGTAGCTAGCTGCGTACCCAATGGTAAACATCTAGAACCTTTGAAATTATGTAGCAGAGTAACTTGCTTGTGTGTAACTATGTGGAGATCTGTATCAGTGCATTTTACTGGTCAACTACAGTTGTCTAAATCCTTTTCAGGGCGAAGCATTGCCTGAGAAGAACGATATGATGATATGTAAAGTGTGATTAAATATAGCGACCAGACATCTAATTTACTCCTTTGTTCCGTCTGAAGTGAGAGCTAACGTCAAGTCTGTCTAATCTCTGATGGTAGGCATGAGACCAGGAAGTAGAGAACGACTCCGCATACTTTGAAGAAATAACAGAAATAGAGAACGACTGCATACTCTGAAGAAATAACAGAAACAAGCACGTAGACAATTACTGAACACAACCACTCAACTGATCCAATCGAACAAGCGGATGGCATCAGAGAGTGGGCGCCGTCAGCCCCATACTCGGCGCTCCTCCGGAGCGAGGCACCTCGCCGGCCCCCGCCCGTCCGTGCGGTGATGGATCAGGCCCGTGGAACATCCCCTACCGACCGTCTTCCTGGCTCCGTCACCGTGGGAGCTCCCTGTGTTAGGCCACCTCCACTACCTCGCGGGGGACCTGCCGCACGCGCCTGGTGCGACCTCGCACGGCGCCACGGCTTGCTGGTGCACCTCCGCCTCCATTTTCTCTCATCCGTCGGCGACCTTCAATCGAGGCGGGGACGGTGGTGGCCGTGCTGCACCGGCCAGGGCGACCGATGCGTGGGCGAGGGGCGCCTCAATGGAGATCCCAAGGCGGTGGCCGACGGATGCGCGGTGTGAAGGAGTTGCGGCGCCGAAACCCTAGCCAGGGAATAGAGGAGAAGAGGCGATGGGAAACGACCAAATAGAGTCGGGGGCGATGAGAGCAGCATATGGGCCGTGTCCGCTCTCTTGATGACCCATGCGGGAGTGGCGATCGAGGGATGGCAGAAAATGGAGGCAGAAAACGGAGGGGGTAGAACACTCCCATTTAATAGTAAAAAGATTCGGCTACACTATCCTACTGCTCCACCACTATGGCGGCTATCTAGAACACTCACATTTTCTACTCCGTATTTTAAATGAGAACACTCGCATTTCCGGAGTTGGTATCAGCTTATTCCGGACTATTCCACTTGCTTGTTGGTTTTGGCAAGTCCGGACAACGATGGGTTGTCGGGTTGGACTGGATGACTTTGCTCTTTTTACTCTTTAAATAACATATCTTGTACGAGTAGTGTGTTGTGCGTCCGGCTGCACTGCAGGCAATCATCATGAGCATGGCTGGACGGGCACACCTTCCATAGATTTCTGCCAATCATGATGGCGAAGATAACCATAAAAATATGCCCCCACGCTATTTACAGATCGCAAGTGAGCACGTGCTCGATGCTTTGCTGTTTTTTGTTTTTTTAGCGGAGCAAACTGAGATGGCGGAATATAATGGGTGCGCCTTCGCCACTTTGTCAGCTCCCCCGTCGTAGCGGCCCATTAACAAGCGATGATTTTCTTTTCCTTTTAATTTTATGTTTGTGTGTAATAAAATCTTCAAATTTGAATATTAATTTACAAAATCAGTTTAGTATGGGAAAACATATTTTTTTAAACACTGATCAGTTTTTTCGTCTCATGAATGTTTTTTTAAACCTTGTGACCATTTATTACAACCTCGTGAAATAATTTTGTAACCTAATTAACGTTTTTCACAAACCACGCGAACATTTGAAAAACATGACTTTTTTCTAGAATCTAAATATTTTTCAAAGGATTAACATTTAAAGTAAATAAAGAAAAAACAATAAAAGATAACCAAATAAAATAAAAAAGAAAACATGGGAAAAGGAAAATTAAAAATAAAACAGAAAGGAAATAAGAAAACAAACGCACCTCAAATTGCCCGGCACGCTATTGAGACACTTCAGGCGTAGTTTTCACCCTCAAATCCATTTGCTTGAATTATTATCCCTCTCAAATAAGTATTTGTCTCATTTAAACCACATACTTCTCAAAACCAAGGAAATCCCCCCTCAGTTGGTTTTCTCTTCAAACGTATTACATCGTCAGTGGTTTTGAGGAACTGGGTGCTAACTTGGCGACAATGTGGCACGGTTTGGCTCGTATGTCGACGATGGTGTTGCTCTCGTGGTCTCCTCGTTCAGGGGATACACAGAGCGGTGACCTTGGAGATCCTTGGAACGACTTCAATTGGCAGCCGTACATCGATGCGAGGCTTCAACAATAGTGTTTCGATTTCGAACGACTTTTGTTTAACGCAACACCATGTCCTGACAGTAGGTGATGTTGATAGAAGTCTTCTGTTGCGAGGAATCTCTGAGATATTCACCATGGTCGACGAGATCTAAGTAAGAACTCGAAACTGGGGCCGAATAACAGGTCGATGGCACATGATGTAGAGAGCTTCTGTGCGCGATCTTTGTGAACAAGAATGTGAGAGGAGAGGGAATGACACGATGTGATGCACTAAGTTCCCCGGTTCGAAGATGAGGTGAAAGTTCTAGAAACGAATGCCAACAAGTGGCATTTAGTTCACACAAACGGTTTAGACGATTAAGTCAACAACACGGAGAAATAATTAATTGAACGAGACCTCCACTAAAAAATGAACATGTTTCATGTTGAAATCGAAGAGAAATGATCAATCTAATGGAATCCGAAAGGAAAGGTTGCAGCCAAGGCTATTACAAGCTGGTACGTGTTGGAGGAGGAAGATAAGTCAAATCATGACAACTCAGCATCCAATTTCTCAAAAACATCCACAATTTGTCACGTTTGCATACAAAAATCGGCAAGGAGGGATTTTTTCTGGTTTTCAAAAATACATGATTTGAATCAGACAAAAATTAGTTTAGGTGATGTGGATCTAAAAATAATCTAAGAAACTAATTTTGAGGGTGAAAAGTATACTTAATCTTTTGTGGAATAATCCGTTTGTTGCTCAGGTAGCACTCACGTTTGGGCTAAAAAAGAAAAGAAACAGTTACCCACATGCTAGAGGAGCCCATCCGTTGAATCACTGAAGAAGATTGTCCCATCTTCGGTCCAGTTAGATTGTCTGTTCAGCACCTCAAGGGGCCCAAGATTTTGCTCCAACATATTAGTGTCATCTAGGCCATCATTATTTAAATACTAATAACGTGGAACGTTTGGGCCTATTGGTGTAACGTCCGCGTTAGCTAAGCCCATAACACTCTTGTTATCCTCACCTACATGTCAGCGCAATTCCTTTTTTTGTGCATAAAACCTCATTTTATTAAGGGTTAATTGGATCTTTGTACATCAATTTTCGTCTGTTGGAAAAATGGCGTTAGAAAAATCAAAGTTGCTTGGAAGTTGTAAGCAGGTAATCCCAGCCGTAAATTATGTTTGAACCTTGCTCTTGTAGGACTTTATTAAGTTAAATCCAAGCTTATAACTTTCTCTCTAAAAAAAATCAAAGTTGGAAATACGTCACTCCAACTTTTCTGTACCTCTACATATGCCATTTATTCCAATACATTCTGTATACATGATATATACTCTTGTACAATTATACTCTTGTACGGATACATAAAAAAAGGAAAAAAAGTATTGTACATATAATTCTTTTTTGCGTAGAAATTGTTTGTTTTCATTTAACTAAAGCATTTCTGCTACAGTCAGCCAACAAGCTGCTGATTAGGAAGCTTGGGTTAGCATCGAACCAACTCTCGGTCACCCGAATTGTGGAAGCAAACTTCGCACAGAGGTGTGCCAAAAGATTGGCTGATCTTAATACATGTTGAACATAAAAAGATAACAAAGGACTAACTAGCTCACTGATCTCGTCAAGCAACGGTGCAATTACAGATCCAACCTGAATTCCCTCCACAAACCTCACGCGTGGACTACCCAAATTTCATTATCCAGACCTACTACTTGATTGATACTACCACACGTTTCATTATTTTTTTACTGGTCCAATGGAATGGATCACATACACCAGATCTCTCAAATTAATGGCCGGTTTCATTAATTTTTCACTGGTTGGATGTAATGGATGATATACATCAGATCGCATAGATTGATGGCAACTGCACAACATCAGTGAATATTAATAGAATGGATCATTTACCGGGGTAGTATGT
Source organism: Poa pratensis (assembly GCA_947311845.1). NCBI lineage: Eukaryota > Viridiplantae > Streptophyta > Magnoliopsida > Poales > Poaceae > Poa > Poa pratensis. The sequence continues at coordinate 51,507,508 of CAMZMU010000036.1, forward strand.
CAATACTAAAATATATAAAAATACATGTATTTTTTAGCCATTATCATCTTAAGTGAAGAAAATGGCATGGATAGAGGTATGCGGAAGTTGGAGCGGCATATTTCCAATTCCACCTTTGCTTTTTGTAATGGCATTTCTTGAACCGATAAAAATTACAATTGCATAGATCCAGTTAACCTTTTTATGAAAGGCTTACGGGAGATAATGCACAAATTATGAACTCTTACGTACAATAACAAGAAGACACATCAAAGAAAAGAAGATTACGAGAACAACCCTAAGATCTTCTACGCACCACCAGTGTGAGTTGTCGCAGACATCATTCGACGGGACGAGCTCGCCATCTACAAATCCGATAAATCTTCTCAAAGTGTTTGGTGACACCGCCCCCAAGGCGCATCGAGATGGTGTCCGCCACCTTGCGACACAGAGAGTTGGATGAAGATGGGAGTTGTGAATCCCGCCAAGGACGGTGACGATTGAAGGTGGAGGCAGACATATGAGTGGTGTTCCTCGAAGCAACCCTGCGCCAAATCCACCACCAGAGGCGAGGAAGATAAATTTGCGTCCCCATCTCGACGACGGCTGGACTGTAACCCGACCCACTCCCACGAGTGGGAGAGGCAAACAACCACACCTAACTCCGTCTCCAGAACAAACATCACAGGAGTCGGCATTCTCGTTGAAGAAATTGGGTGAAATTTTTATTCACCGCCTTGGCCATCTCGAGAGGGGACGAAGTGACTCAAGTGGGAGAGGAGGACAACAAACACTACAAGGAAACAGCTAATAGCCGGCTTGTAATCACCGGCGGGCCACCTAAACCGCATGCCGGTGATCTGCTGGGACCAAATTCCGCAGCTAATCACCGGTGTGGGAATTTTTCCACGCCGGTGTTACGGTGGAATCACCGGCGTGGACACCTTAACGCCACGCCGGTGATTTGTGGGCCCAAAAATCCAACCACGGAGTAACAGATCACCGGCGTGGCACTACATATGCACGCCGGTAATTAGGGTAGCGATTACTGGCGTGGGTCCGTTCGGACACGCCGGTGATTACTTTGTCCTGAATTGCCATAGTGGGCCCCGATAGAATGACCGGCGTGAGTATGGTCCCACGCCGGTGATTACTTTAACGTTATCGGCCTGGGCGACCCGTACTCGCCGGTGATTCCGTTACAATAGTGGTATAGGTATTGAAAAACTTGTGAAATTTCCCCACCTTCATTTCGCGCCCGCGCCTCTCTCTCCTCTGTCTCGCGCCCGCGCCGGATGCCGCCGCCCGCCGCCGCCCGCGCCTGATGCCGCCGCCCGCCGCCGCCGCCCGCGCCTCTCTCTCCTCTGTCTCGCGCCCGCACCTGAACAGGCGCTGGATGCCGGCCGCGCCTTCGCTTGACACCGGCCGCGCCTCTGCCCGATGCCGCGCCTCCGCCCGACGCCGTCTCCCTCGACCGCGCCTCTCCCGCCAAGCACAGCCGGAGCTGCCGTCGTCGGCGCGAGCTGTCCCCGGCCTCGTCTGCGCACCACGCCTCAACACCGACGCTAGGCTTCGGTGCCACCGCCGTCGGCGCGAGGTATGGTACCCCTTTCCCCTCCACCCCGTGTCGCTCATGAGGTGTTTGTTGAAATGCCGAGACCAATTTTACATGTTTTGGAGCATTAACTAGAAATTTATTTGGAGATATATGTGGTTACCGTAGGTTGGGAGATGAATTTGGGTATATATATGGAATGTGGGGAGATGAATTTGTGTATATACGTGGTTGAGGTCTATGGAATGTGTTGTTCGCGAACATTTTCACATCTATTGTTGTTTCCTATGCAGGTATATGAGTGCCAATGTTTTGACGAAACGTTGACTCATGTCTGTTTCGTCGAATTTCTGGCACTCAATATGTCCAATTTTAGCAAAGGTCATGCCGAAATTTTTGGCATGACTTAACAATTTAAGAGATTTATGTGCAATACAAATTTATCATCCAATTTGTCTAACAATTGTAGATGTCTCGAATCAACGAGGATCTCACTTCGTCTGGAGGGATCGGCATGCCCCCGGAATTTATAGACCCCAGATATGTGTCGCGTGAAAGTGAGCACCACACGGAAGATGAGGACGGGTCCGACTCCGAGGCGAGTGGTCATGAAAACGTGAATCCCGAGGATGCCAGGTATGATGATGAAGATGAACATCGCGAAGACGCGGCGGAGGTTGAAGATGAGCGTCGCGAAGACGTGGCGGAGGTTGAAGATGAGGATGAGCCCGTCCCCACCGACTCGCAAAGTTCCCAGTCGAAGAAGACTAGGTGCCGAAACACGATCAAGCCCGGAACCATACGGATCACGCGACTAGACGCGTCTGGTGAGCCTTTAAGTCCGGTCAAAGCCCACTCTGAGTACGGCAACACCATTGGATGCATTGTCCGAGAAGTCTGCAACCTAAACGATCCAACCATTAGGGGAAAGGAAAACGCTGAGAAGCGTGACCTTCTCCTCAAAAGGCTTCACCAAAGATTCTCCTTCCCACGTCCGTACAACAACCTTAAGCAGACTGGCAATCTGGTAAACGAACATGCGCTATGCAAGTTTTCGAAAGCCTTGAGTGGTTGGAAGTATATGGCGAGAACTGACTTCCTTGAGAAAGGAAAAGAATTTGCTGTTGTACGTGCAACTTGGCCTTCCGTTAGTGAGGAGGATTGGGAAATTTTTATAGAGAATTTGAAAAACTCCAAAAGCAAGGCATTGTCCAAATGGGGGAAGGACCAGAGTAACAAATTCATCGGTCGGCATACCCTCGGAACCCGTGGTTACGGGTTGTCGAAGAAGCAAAAGTGGAGAAATGAGGACGCGGTGATGGAGAAGAACGTTGAGCCAAACCCCTAGAAGAAGTTCAAAGATGAGAAAGAACATGACTTCATCCGGGGCAGGTTCAAATTTAATAAAGAGACAGGTGCCTATGAAACAGATGACAAAACGAAGGATGTCCAACGCTACTTCGTAATTGATTCCTTCGTCGATTATTTGCCGTGTTTCCGCGACTTATCGACATTAATGCTTCACGTCCTTCTTTCAGCTTGAAGAGTATGACAACCCTGATCAAAGCTCTTAGGACTCCACAGCCAGATGTGACACGAAGCTTAACCGGTCGGTTAACAAGGCCAAGGGCAATGATCCTCATAAACCACCGGCAGGTGGCCGTGTGCATGGCGCCGGTCTTGGTAAATTGAACGCCCATTATCCTGCCGACAAAGAGGCAAGAAAGGGAAAGAGAAGAGCCGAGAGCGAGAGCTACATCACACAAGCCGATCTCGTGGACTTCCAAGAGCGTGCCAGAATTGTAGCTGAACAAGCAGCCGATGCGCGATGCGAAGCCCAAAACAAAGTCTTGTTCGAGGCAGTGAAGTCTTGGATGGCTGCTGGCAAAAAGGAAGAATTTAGCTATGCGCAATTCGTCAATTTGATGAAGCGACCGGACGCACCTTCCACACATAATAGCAGCCCGTCCTCTGTGGCTTTCAGTGGCAACGCGTCACCAAGGGCTCATATCGACGCCCTCACGGTAAGCGTCTGGCAACTCAGCAAATTAATTCTTCTTCCATGCATGGATCTCTAGGTAACAAGTTGGTGACGGCAAACTTGTTTTGCAGAAAGACACTCCATGCACTCTCCTCGCCTTGGTTGACGGTGAAAAAAACCTGTTGCATATGGTTCCATCGTGAACCCGCAAGCCACCCTGCTACACAACAGGCCTTTGGACCCAAACAATTCGATTGTGGTTATCTTGATTGTCGAGCCAGATTGTGAGCTTGCAGATCCTCCCGTTCAACCAGCTGACGGGGACAGGGATTGGATTTTAGAGCGCCGAAGACGCTAATCCGGCTAGCTGCCCGTAATGAGGAAGAACCACCCTCGCCCCCTGTGGTGCATCAACAAATGGGCAACACAACAGTTCCATCTCCTTTGGGTCTGCAAATACCAGGAACGGGCAGCACATCAGGTCCATCTCCTTTGGGTCCTAACAATAACGTGCAGACTTGCAAAGAAGTATTGCAGGACAAGGAGTACGACCCGCGCATGGCTTTTCTGAATGATCATGGCGAGGCTGACATGATGTCGCAAAAGCACATCGATGACACGGAAAAGCAGCATGATAATGACATGATACGACTCCTTAGCCCTCAACATTAGGAACACACGCGTGCTAATAAGAGTCTTCTTTTCGACACGCCACCAGACGTCGAGGAGACCCAACATGGCACACAGAAAGGGATAGTCTTTAGTCCAAGCACAATGCATAAGGCAGTGAAGGACGGCTTTGGACGTGGTATACCACCTTCCCAGCCGGCCCGAGCCAGCCAGCCGGCCCCAGGAGCAAAGAAAAGGCGTCACCCTTCTAGAAAGAAACATCACGTGGATACACAACCGGGCCCCTCTCGGACTGCTGCGAGATCTGGTGAAACAACGTTGAGGTTATATCACATGGGTGAGCCTATGCTCTCGCCGGATCAGCTCGCGGCCGCGCCCCATGAAATCAATTTTTTGCACCAACAAATCCTCAAACACGAGAACTGGCTTCTTTCCTTAAAGGCGAAAATCGCGTTCCCGGCCTTTGAAGTGAGGGTGCCTGACGAATATGTGGACTAGGGTCATGAATTCCCCTCGGAAGTGTTCTTTGTGGCCTACGAAGAAGTCTTCAACATTCTCCACCTGCGCCAGTTGTCTTCATCCTTGCTCCACCTATGGGCGCTCCACCTAACCTCTGCTATCTTAGTTGACAATATCATGGACGTCGCTATTGCGGACCCCGAGATACTACACCAGAACACCTTCAAGACCAAAGCCGGCTATACTAAAATGAAGAAATATCTAACAAAGTTCATGCTGCAGAATCAGGACAAGAGAAACCTTCTCGTGCCCTACTGTCCGTAGTAAGTCACTCGCCTACATTACTTTGCTTTGATTTTTAGATTTCCATTCTTATCAAACTCATTATGATTGATATTTGGTGATATGTTTTGCGCAGCGATCACATGATGCTCATCGTTCTCGAGCCAAAGCGTTCTACTTCTCTCTTTATGGATTCGGCCCTTCACAAGAAGATAAATTACGATAATATCAAGACGACTTTGGATCAGGCTCTCTTTGAATACAGCGTCAACGGTGACAACATCGATCACAGTAAAGTGAAGAAAGACAAGTATGGAATGATTTGCTTTAAACACATGAACACTTTCAAGTGCGCACAGCAAGCAGAAGATAGCAACATGGGGTGCTACTTCGTCCTCCATCAAATGTGGTCGTTCGTACGTGCGAAGCATATGATGGGCGGAGACACGACCATCTTCAGGTGAGCTGAATGCTTGAAGAATGTCAAGGATGGAAATATGAGAGATAACTAGGCACGTATTCAGAACGAGCTTGCAGTAGTTCTCAACAGAGATGTCAACACTGTCGACGCCCGGTTCTATTGCCTACCACTACAGAAAGACGACATCCTCGAACGCATGAGGGCACAAGGTCACACGGGGCAATTCACAATTGATGGCATGCGCAACTTCAACACCATCCAGTAGAGTGTTTCAAAACTTGTCGTTGTAATAGCGGCTTATCTTTTATGTACCTTCCGTGAACTTTATATTCGTTGGCAGAACTATGTTATTTGGGTCTGTAAAAACATATTTAAGACTTATCGTTGTAATAGCTAGCTTCCGTGGACTAATCAGCTATATGAACTTTTAAGTTAAATATGTATTTGTATTTCTGTGCGTGTATTCTCGAATATATTCTGTGCGAACGAAATCTCGAATATATAACAATTGGGTAAATTAATAATAAATTTAAATATTAATAAAACAATTACTAGCGAGCCATGCTACACCACGCCGGTAATCCACCAATACCAGAAACCAGACACCGGCTTTTCAAACTGATGACCGGTGTGGTTGTCCTCGCCGGTAATCTCACGAATCACCGGCGTGTGTGCGCACACCCCGGTGATCTAAACGAATGACCGGCGTGTCTTCGCACTCGCCGGTGATCTCACATAGCACTGACGTGAAGTTACCGGCGTGGCCGTTTCTCGCCGGTGATCCCAAAATCGCCACGCCGGTGATTAGCCCTTGTAGTGAAACCAAACAGCCAGTGGCCTACCACGATCGGAGTTGTCCCTAGTGAGCAGGAACCCATTCAGATCTGAGAGCCATCCATATATCAGAGCAAGTAGAAAGGGAGAGAGAAGGAAGGAGAAACATGGCGCACGAGCTCGGGAGACCCTAGCAAAACGGAGGCACAAATTCACCATCGTTGGAGCTAAGGGCCACCTCTAACGGCATCGTCGGAGAGGCGGCGGTGCTAAGACTTTTGAGATTTTTGGCTGAAATTGGATGATTCTGATTCTTACTTAAAAATCCCGGTGCATTTGTTTCCTAACTAGCTCATATGTTACACATCTATCTAATTTGGCGCTAAAATGTCAAGCAGAAAATATTTACCTCAATGTGACAAAAGGAAGAAAAGGAAACATGTTGATGAGCTGGTAGAATCCCAAAGGGTAGCGATTGGCAAATATTATATATACTAAACAATATTTCTATGGATTTTTTGCAATTTGCTAAATATAATGTTGAACAACAACCAACTGGCAATTTACATATCGACAGGGGTGATACTAGCTAATTTGAATCGGCATTAAAATTTAGGCGATTCGGAAATTTCAGAATGAAAGAACCAGCTTAGAGTTCAGCTACTTGTGGTTGTGTATGATGGTTATTCTACAACTGCAATATAATGAAATTTTAGTATTCATGGTCGACGAGGGCCCCAATTCGCCGTTATGCACCAGGCCGGCAGGGCCCCCAACATGTGTGCACCGGCCATGATTATATGTGCTGTTTCGAGATCTCATGGGCCACTTGAATGAGAAGAGAGGCAGTCTGCTCGCGGCCGGATACGCCTGGCGGGCCGGAGGTCGCCCTTAGGTGAGCCTCGCTCCATATGGATGCAGCTGCAGTCTGAATGTCGCACAAACCAAGTGTTATGTTACCTGTCGGAAGGAAGCTTGCAGAAGACGGTCGAAGTTGCCCTGATGTTGACAATACTATTTGGATGATAACATTGAGAGCTCCCTTTACCCAATACTGCAAGCAGACACGTATGTGTGCTTGGATTGAGCTTTACTCCAAGATAAACAAGATAGATCTTTGTGGGGTCGCCACATTCTGCAGGTCCCAATATCATGTGGGTCATATATTACTCGCGTTGTACTAGTGCTTAAGTATATTTCTATACCTTATATGTATCCACTTTGAATTTGGAAATAATGCTACAGATGGAGCCATGCGTGTTGCAGGCCAATTCGTGGTGCGGAAAAACAAGACTCTGATATAGTGATATTCAGAGTTGTGTGTGCGAGCTAGGCCTCGTTGGCAATAAACTTCATCTGTGAACATGCATGCACACAACGGGAAAACGGTTGAGGATATTTTCACCATTATGGCTTACGCCATAGCATCCGAATGACCTTAAATCCCTATCACAAACTGTGAAGCTCAAGCTGTCAAGCATGATCAGCTAGTGAGCATGCATGTCACCCGCCAATTCTTTTCTATTTTTACCGTTCACCGTCGTCCATACTCGATCCGTAGTACTCCCTCCGTCCAAAAATAAGTGTCTCAAGTTTGCCCAAAAGTGCGAAACATGTCTAGATACATTCACTTTTGGGCAAACTTGAGACACTTATTTTGGGATAGAGGGAGTATATCTAGTACTGGATATGGTACTCCCTCCGTTCTAAATTAATTGACTTCCATTTGTCTACACATAGATGTATCTAGACATGTTACACGTATAGATACATCCACATGTGGACAAATGGAAGTCAATTAATTTGGAGAGGAGGGAGTAGGTCGTAGGTGACAAGAGACCAAAAGAATCGTGCATCATCATCGTCGTCTAGTCTACTCATCTCTCCCTTTCGCCTTTCCATAAAAGCCTATTATACTGTCCTTGAACGAGTCAACACAACGGATATGAAGTGAAGTGATGATGTATATGTGTCCGGCAGTCAACTCCGATGGCCACTGTGGTAGTCCGGCGTGCCGCCACCTGGACTTTTATTCGTAACAACCCGGTAATGAACTAATGATGTCGTGCTAACATCGCTGCGCACTAACACAAAAGCGGCTTAGATTGGCCCCCCTATGTGGCGAGTCCCCATTGGAAGCCACTCCTTTTTGCCTCACAGCTAATCCCTAGCTCGGCATCGATAGATCGAGCGAACAAAGCAGGAAAACGCGTATGTTTTCACCAACTCTGGCCGGTTCCGAGAGCTTTTAAACCCTCCTGAAACCGGCCCGTCTGGATTAACGTAGTCGAGCTAAGCTAGTCTACTGGTCTAAGTGCCAAATCTCCACTAATTGGCATCTGATTGCCGCTTAATATGCATTGCTGTTTTGGTCACTAGCTGTTAGCTAGCATGTTTGCCTTGCTACGCTTCTCGTGCAGCTCGATCCTGTGCATCCTTCTCAGTGCAATGTACGCAGTGGCAGCACGGGTGTGATTTGGTTGGTACTACTTGGTACGTTAATGGAGCAAGGAGGGGAGGGATGACGATGGGGAGCATGTGCGGAAGGCGGCCGCGGGCAGAGACGCGCCACCCGGTGTACCGCGGCGTGCGGCTCCGGGCAGGGAAGTGGGTATCCGAGATCCGGGAGCTGCGCAAGCCCGGCAGGATCTGGCTGGGCACGTACCCGACGCCCGAGATGGCCGCGGCCGCCTACGACGCCGCCGCATTGGCGCTGCGGGGCGCCGGGACGGCCCTCAACTTTCCGGACGCGGCCATGTTGCGCGCGGCACCGGCTACCATGTCTGCCGACGACGTCCGGGCCGCGGCGGCGGCCGCGGCCGCCGCGATGGCCAGCTCCTGGACGACGACGACTCATCGGATCAACCAATACTACCATGACGACGGTGGTCAGCTGCGTGGCCGCGGCGAGGAGGACCGGCGGCGTGACGACGTAATGGGCGTCGTGGACGAGGACGACGTTTTCGAGATGCCACGGCTGATGGTGAGCATGGCAGAGGGTCTCATGATCAGCCCACCGGTGCTCGCAACGGCTGCACAGGACGGGGGTATGCCGTCGTATTACACGGAGGTTGAGAATGACGACGCCGTGAGCTTGTGGGATCACTCTTGATCGGTCACGTAATGGAGATAGTGGAGATAGTGGACTAAGATCGATGGGGACGCCATGACCTGGTGCTGGAGATGTGGGATCGCCGGTGATGTGGAGGGAGGAATATGTGTTGGCGAAACGTATGTACGTTCTGTGATGCGCCCTGTACGTACGTAGCATGGACGTGAAATGGACGATGGAGACAGACAAATACAAGTATAGTGTCATCTTTTTTTTTTGGCAGATAGTGTCATTTTCTTCTTGAAATCATTTGTGTGAGACAGTGAGTGCAGGCGTTTATTTTGTTAAAACGAAGCAATCATACAAATTTCGGACGGTTCGAATAAGAAACCAACTCATTCCTGATGCTTTTCCCGCGCCCGCACCTCCAGCACATCTCTCTGACCAACACACGTCTTGGTCGATCATCAGCTCGTTACCCTCCAATTCTTTTTCTTCTTCTTTTTTTTGCAGGAAAGAGAACTTCTTTGATCAGCTCATTTCGGTAAATCTAACTTTTTTACGAACTTCAGCAGAAATGATCTTTCCCAAGGAGTTTAACCAAATCCGAGCTTTTTTGCAAACCCCAAACATTCCGACTTATTCTTTTTAGGACAGGTCATGGAAAGACGTATCAGTTTCATAGAAAGTGAGGACGAGGGCCAAGTTACTTCGCGGTCGCCACAGGCGTCGAGCTCGCAACCACCAAAGGAAAAGAAAAACGACACAACTCGTCATACCTCCACCTATCTACCTGGGACAGTCCGCCTCTATACAAACCAGCTGCGCACCACTGCTGAGCCTCTTCTACAATGCTCCCAACGACCGTAGCCGAGGAGGGGACGGCTCCTTGGAACACGACATCATTCCGATGCTTCCACACTCTGAAGTTTTGGGCAGAAGGGGCAAACGCCATGGACCATAGCTTTAGGGTAATCGGAAACATCATGACGTTCGCACCTCCCCGTCGTTTGGTTCAATGACCATGGTGTTTGTCGTTGGGCTAACTGTAGTCTGATCGCGATGAATTTTCGAAAAGATCACCTCTCTTTCTAGAATGGTCACATCATCACTTCTTTATGAAAGTTGATTTTCTCCGCACAGGGGAACACCTCGCATCTGTTTAAGAGGACCTACTGTTGAACGTTCTCAGTCATCAGATAGCACTCCACTACCTTCTTGAGCGTTAGATATCCACCAGTTCCTGCAATGGGCTAAAATTTCCTAAGGGCAGCTAATCTGGAGATTAAATTGGCCTTCTTTGGTTAATTGGTCACAAAAAATCCACTAGAACGCCTCCGTTGTGCCACCGGTTCTGGTCACCTCTACCTCCAATCAGCGGTGCTACTCACAGTTCAGAGCTCGCCTAGGTCTCCTCCACCGCTTCCCTGCCGTTGCAGCTGTTCTATGGCCCCGCACGCACTCTCACGACTAATCCGCGCTCGCGGTTGCCGGCGTGGCTCCAGCTAGCAGTCGACTACCTCTCGTGGCGCTAGTGGCTGACCAAGGGGACCCACCATGGGGGCAGGCGACCCCAGGGCGCGGGGTACCCCCTGGCCGCGCCACCAGGCCGCCTGGGGCCCACAAGGCCCCCAAAAGGATTTAATAACTAGTCTTGATGCATGTTTTAGCCTTCATATAGTCTCTACTGTTGCCCTTGATTTTTGAAGTGAAATTTCATTTTTTATGATGTTGGTTAAAAATTTCAGAAAAGAACCATGAACAAGCTCAACCTTTCAAAGGTGTTTGGAAGGAGGTCGACTACCTCTCGTGAGACTAGAGCTTCAAGCTCAAGCAATCACATTAGACCCTCCTACAACGAAGATGTTGAGTCTCCGGAGCTCACCTTTGTAGCTCGAAATGAGACTGTGCATCCAGCTATGCACCCATGTCGTGAGTTTTTGAGTGCTACAGGTATCATGGAGGTCTTTGATGCACTAATCTCTAATGCAGGACTAACAGATTTTGTGCAGGACGAGAGCCCGCAATATTTGAGGCTCACTAATATTTTTGTGCAGAGTTTTAAATTTACAGATGATGATTATAACCCCAGAATTGATTTTATGCTTTATGACAAAGCATATGGTATGAACCTTGTTGATTTCTGCATTGCCCTTGGTCTACCGTGTGAGGGGTCGACGCATAGGATGCAGGAACAACCGGATTCACTGAAGGCTCTCCACACTGAGATTTGCTACGGAGACGTGCGACGGAATAAGATAAGTAGCATTCAGTTTCCTGCAGTAAAGTACCTTGCTTATTATATTGCTAGAGGCATACGTTGTAGAAAGAACACTAGTGCTCTTTCTAGTCTAGACTTGGCTATTATTTCTGCTGCAATCAATGGAGATAGAACTGTTAACATTGGTGCTTTAATTGCTCTCCGTATTTGCACCAACGGTATCAGGGGCCCGATTTATGGGGAAAATTGCTTCTATTTTGCTTGCTTTAAAAGGGAAAACTCGTAGACTTGATGACCCTGAAATTTGTGCTACTAGACTTGATTTTAATGACATGAAAAGACATGGATTTCTTCACAGGGATTGTAACTGGGATGAAATGTATTATCAAGTGCAGTTTTTCGCTAATGGTGAGCGTTATGTTCGCTTTCCAGCACCCTTCTTGTTTGATAATGTTGCCAGGCAGGGATGGCGTTTCTCGGAGGAGGAGATGGACACAATACTTGAGGAGGAAACCCGCAACAGACCTCAGCCACAGGTGGATAGCACTGAGAGCAGCGCTACAGGAGGAGGCATCTCCGTGTACCACTACGGAGCATCCCCGTCCCAGGAGGACGCGGCTGGATGGAGCGGATGGTACCCTCGTCACTGATTGCCAACTTAGGCCAAGAGCCTAAGCTTGGGGGGAGTACGTATTCTCACTGACACATCTCCCGTGATTTCACCGTCGCTATATGTTGTTTGCACCTTTATTATATTTTTCCTCCTTTTTCATTTATGTTTAGTTCTCTGTCGTTTTATCTTTCAAAAATAAAAAAGACCAAAAATATTTCCTTTGTGTTGGTTCGGTTTTTATTTGTTACATCTTTTTGGTCTTTTTAACTTTAGTCTCTTACATCTTTATTGATTTTATCTACTTATCAAAAATCCAATAAGATTTTCTTTTGTTATTTGTTTCTGTTCGCATTTTATCTTAAATCGAAAAACCCAAAAATATTTGTCGTTGCTCTTCTATTTTTGTTTAGTTGTTTCAGGGTTCCTAAGACTTCCATGACTCCGTTTGGGCTTGGGTTTCAATTATATACCATTCAGCCATGCAAGTGAAAAAGCAATAATGACGATATGCGACGATTCGGACGGGGTAAGAAGGCTGGTATGAACTCTATTTGTTTTCATTTTTGTAAATATACTTATCCGAATGATCATGCTTAGACTGTCATGTGTGAAACTGTGTATTTAGTGATTACTTGATAGGTTCATGTCGTCTGATGATCAGTCCCAATTTGCTAATGATTGATAATATGTCGCATAGATGTTTGCTTGAATTGTTCTGTTCATAAAATAGTATGGTGCGGTGGTATCCTCTTATGAAAATTTTACTTGGTTCGACTTGTCACATGTTTACGCATGATAATTACTAAAAGAAAAAGTTAATCAAGCCCCGGTGATGTATTTTGCCTTAGAGTATTGGTATCACTTTTATGCCTCGTTTAATACTATTTTGTCGCAAACATGATTATGACGGTTATTGCTCTCTTAGTTGTCGCTTCCCAGTCTATTGCTAGCCTTCACTTGTATTGAGCGGGAATGCTGCTTGTACATCCAAATCCTTAAAACCAAGTTGTTCCAAAAAGTCCACCATAAATTCCTATGTGGTATTTTCCAGCCATTCCAACTAAATTTGTGATGTACTACCTTTAAACTATTCCAAATTGTTATTACTCCTTATTTGTGTCTCTGTTTACCAGCTCATGAGGAAGTAGTAGATGGTCTTTATTACACTTGTCAATCAGACTAGCAGCTTACATCTGCTTATCTATAATTTTGCAAAAAGAGCTGGCAGCGGGGTGCCCAACCCCCTTAATTTACAACTTTCATCATAAAATCTCTTCACATTTTGTTAACTGAGCATTCGGTCAAACATCTGCAGGTGTAAACCAAAAAGATAGAGGAATGATCTGCTTGCTGCAGAAATAACGTTCCTCATGCGAGCCGCTCTTAAAAAGTCTGGTTGACATGGGTAATACTGTATTGTTTGCTACCATGCGTTGACCATTAACATACACTTCTCAAAGTATATTTTTACTCTCTTTACGATTTCAAAAACTGAAAAGCTCTAGCACATGACATAATCCCTGTATCCCTCTGTGAAGGGTCAATCTTTTACTTTCATGTTGAGTCACCGTCCTTTCTTTGAGCACTTCCTAGAGAGCATAGTTGTCATTCTTAGTGTGATATGCTTGTCCCAGAATATTATTACTTGAGGTGTAATTTTGATGCTTCTATCTTTGATATCTTTACGTCTAGTCTACATTTAAACCTTGGAGGTGTTCTGGCATTTATGTTTTGCTATTCCAACAAAGAGCAAGCGAGATACCATCATACCATACTTTATTATGTGCATTGCAATCCTGCTTATGAATATACTTCATGTTGTTAATCCTTAATATGTCGGTACCTTTTCATGAGTTCACATACTTATTAGTATCATTATCTTCATGGGTTTCATCATGTAAAGTTTAAGACCATGGCTTTAGCATAAGTATGTATACATCATATGAAGCAAATGTGTTCTTAAAAGTTCTTCTTTTATCGCGTTCAGTTTGTCAACTGAATTGCTTGTGGACAAGCAATAAGCTAAGCTTGGGGAAAGTTGATACGTCCAAAACGTATCTACTTTTCCGAACACTTTTGCTATTGTTTCTCCTCTGATTTGAATGATTTGGGTGAAACTAATGCGGACTAACGCTGTTTTCAACAGAATTGCTTTGGTGTCTCGTTTTTGTGCAGAAATTCAATATTCCCAGAAAAATACCAGAAAATTGGAAAAGTGATTTTTGGCCTAGAAGATTCACGGAGCCAGGAGGGCAGCCGAGGGGGAGGACCACATGCTCCAGGCGGGCCCACGGCGCGGGTGACCCCCTGGCCACGCCCCTGGGCCGCCTCCCCACCTCGGCCATCGACTCGCGACGCCCTCTGGACTACTTAAAGCACTTGACGTAAAAACGTCCAGACGGAACTCCTTTTGACGAAACACACACCCGAACTCCGCCGCCATCGAAAAACCCTAGTTCCGGGTCTGCAGTTCCTGTTTCGGCACCCTGTCGGGACGAGGATTTCGAGGAGATCATCGTCGTCTTCATCATCATCACCTCTCCTTCAACCATCCATGATTCTCTCATCCATGTGTGAGTAATCCCCGCTGTAGGTTGTAGGGGATGGTAGGGATTGGATGAGATTGTTCATGTAATAGATGTCAGATAGTTAGGGAATGGTGCCTAGTATCCATTGTTAGTACTATCTATTGTTGTTGCAACTTGTTATGCCTAATGCTTGACACTTAGGGCCCGAGTGCCATGATTTCAGATCTGAACATGTTATTGTTTCATGAGAATAATTATTGTTTTGGATCATATCTGCAAGTTGTATACACATGTTATTGTCTTGAACCTGAGGTACCGGAGTGACAACAATCGGGGTAACCAAGTGGGATAGTTATAACTTGAGGATCACGTGTGTTCACGGAGCGTTAATGCTTTGTTCTGGTTCTCTGTAAAAAGGAGCACCTTAATTACCAGAAGGTTCCTTTTGGCCCCGCTGCAAACGGGCTGGTAGGACAATAGATGTTGTGCAAGTTTCTCATTGCGAGCACGTATAACTAAATACGGAACACACGCCTACACATGATCAGTACTTGGATGCTTTTATCATTATTTACCTGTATTGCCCTGCGTTATGACTATTACATGAGCTATCTTATTCATGCAACGCCCGTTCATCCATCCCTATGCCTACAGTATCTATAATCCTGCTGTTTATTAAAGTCACTGCTGTTGTCTCTATTTTACTGCTGTTACTATTCTACTACTATTTCTGCTGTACTACTATTGCTACTGATAAATCGTGCCAGGCAAGTCTACTTTTAGGTGTGGCTAAATTGACAACTCGGCTGCTAAGGCTTATAAATATTCTTTGGCTCCCCTTATGTTGAATCAATAAATTTGGGTTTTACTTCTCTCGAAGACTGTTGCGATCCCCTATACTTGTGGGTCATCACACATCTGAGTCATTGGACGAGGACGAGTCTGATACGTCCAAACCGTATCTACTTTCCCGAACACTTTTGCTGTTGTTTTACCTCTAATTTGTGTGTTTTGAATGCAACTAACACGGACTAACGCTGTTTTCAGCAGAATTGCCCTGGTGTCTTGTTTTTGTGCAGAAAGTCAAGTTTCGGGAAAATTCCCGAAAAATATCCTGGAGTTCCTATTTTTCCAGAAGACACACGGAGCCAGAAGACGAGACGGAGGCGGGCCACGAGGGCCCCACACCATGGGCCCGCGCGGCAGGCTGGGCCGCGCCGGGGGGTGGTGTGGCCGCCTCGGGCACCACCTCGCGTCCCCCTTTCGACTACTTAGTCCCCTTGACCTAAAAACCCGAGGAGGATCGACGCTTTTTCCAGAAACACTCCAGAGCTCCGCCGCCACCGAAAACCCTATTTCGGGGACCAGAAACTCCGTTCTGGCACCCTGCCGGGACGGGGAATTGGAGGAGATCATCGCCATCATCATCACCGACGCCTCTCCATCAACCATCCATGATTCCCCCATCCATGTGTGAGTAATCCCCGCTGTAGGCTGAAGGGGATGGTAGGGATTGGATGAGATCATTCATGTAATAGATATCAGATTGTTAGGGCATGGTGCCTAGTATCCGTTGTTAGTACTTTATGTCATTGTTGCAACTTGTTATGCTTAATGCTTGACACTAGGGCCCGAGTGCCATGATTTCAGATCTGAACATGTTATTGAATCATGAGGATAATTATTGTTTTAGATCATATCTGCAAGTTGTTTACACATATAATTGTCCGGAACCCGAGGCCCCAAAGTGACAACAATTGGGATAACCGGAGGGGATGGCTGTAATGTGAGGATCACATGTGTTCACGGAGTGTTAATGCTTTGCTCCGGTGCTTTATTAAAAGGAGCACCTTAATTACCAGTAGTTTCCCTTGAGGCCCCGCTGCAAACGGGCTGGTAGGACAGAAGATGTTGTGCAAGTTTCTCATTGCGAGCACGTACGACTAAATACGGAACACATGCCTATGATTGATTATTACCTGGATACTTTATTATTATCTATCTGCAAATGCCCTACGCTTGACTATTATATGAATTATCTTATCCATGCAACGCCCGTTCATCCATCCCTATGCCTACAGTATTTTAATCCTGCTGTCTACTTCAATTATTACTGCTGCTTTTATTTTACTGCTGCTATTATTTCACTACTGCTACTGCTATAAAACTGTTGCTACTGATAAACTGTGTCGAGCAAGTCTATTTCCAGGTGCAGCTGAACTGACAATTCATCTGTTAAGGCTTATAAATATTCTTTGGCTCCCCTTGTGTCGAATCAATAAATTTGGGTTTTACTTCCCTCGAAGACTGTTGCGATCCCCTATACTTGTGGGTCATCAAGACTATTTTCTGGCGCCGTTGCCGGGGAGCATAGCTCTATTTATAAGCTCACCTGAGAGTGATATGTTCGCTGCAATTCATTCATCATGGGTAAACCTCGTGATAGAAGGTTCGCATATTGCCATCCACTACAAGGAGAGGTACAACTCTGAACACTTCTGCTGCTCTTGATTCACCGTCTGTTATAAGTCAACTTGTCACACCACCACATACACATACTTCACATGCTGCTACTTCTGCTGAATCTGAAAATACTTCTGAAATTTTGATGATGCTTCTACTGTGCTTGATGAGAGTGGTTCATTAGGTCCTTTTCTAGATGCTACAATTGCTAAGTCAAAACAAACTGAAAATGCTGAAACACCTAATGAAAGTCCCATTACACCTGTTAGTTCACCTGAATTAAGAGATCATACTAGTGATGATTTCGAGGAACTTATGTTGAACTTGATGATGAATTTATTGAAGAATGCAATGCTTCTAAAGATGCTAGTGCTATTAAAAATCTTCTTGCAAGACGTGCTGTTAATTACAAACTGTCTCCTGATGCTAAGTTTGCTACATCTCCCATTGATATAAAAGATAAAGATTATGATTTCTCTATGGACTTGTCACATATATCTATTGTTGAGAAAGAACCTTTTCGAGGAACTGAAAATGAAAGTGCTGTAGAACATATGAACACTCTTTCTACTTTAAGTAGTGTGTTTTCTGATGACATTAAGAAACGCAGTTACTTCGTTACTAAAATATTTCCTTTCTCATTAAAAGATGAAGCTAAAACTTGGTTTAATAGTTTATCTCCTGGATCCATTAAAAGTCCTATGGATTTGGTTAATGCTTTCTTCCAGAAATATTTTCCTGCTAGTGCTCAACATGCTGCTTTACAGAGAATCTTTAATTTCAAACAATTGGAAGCCGAGAAATTGCCTAAATCTTGGGCAAGGTTTTGTTCTTTACTCAGAGCTCGGCCTGGACATCAATTAGCTAAAAATGAACTTCTTGATATATTCTATAATGGACTAACTGTTGAATCTAGGACATACCTAGATAGTTGTGCTGGTTGTGTTTTCAGGAAAAGAACTCCAGATGAAGCTGAGGAATTAATGGATAAAATAAGCCAAAATCATGATGATTGGACTATACCTGAGCCGACCCCGATACCCACACCAAAGAAGAGAGGAATTCTTGAACTAAGTGATGAAGAAATGAGAGAAGCCAAGAAATCTCTTAAAGAGAAGGGTATTAAATCTGAAGATGTGAAGAATCTACCACCAATAGAAGAATTATGTAAGCCAATTCCTCACCCATCAGTAGTTGAGGTACACTCTCTCCAACATTTTGATGATAGGGATATTCCTTATTCTAAAACTCCTGATCAATGCTTAGATGAATTTGATAATTATATTGTTAAGCAGGATAACTTTAATATGAGAGTGCAGAATCATCTGATGGAAAATTCTAGAGCTATGAGTAAATTGCATGATATTGTGGAAAGAACTTCTAATGATGTTAAAATGCTTATTAAACATTTCCATATGGTTCAAACTCAAATAGATCAACTCACTAAGGTACAAAAAGATCTGCTAGTTAATGCTTCTAGAGAAAATGAAAAACATGCTTATGGAGTAGGAACTAGAGGTGGTGCTTCTACTCAGGATCCCTTGTATCCTGAAGGACATCCTAAAAGAATTGAGCAAGATTCTCAACTAGCTAATGAAACTAGTACCCTTCTAAGAAAAAGAAGAAGAAGAAACATAAACATGTTGAAGAATCTCCTGAATCAATTAAAGAAAATGAGCATGTTAATGATCCAAATAGTATATCTATCTCTGATGCTGAAACTGAAAGTGGTAATGAACATAACAATGATAAGGATAAAAATGATGCTTCTGATAAAGAGGAGAGTGAAGATGAACCTGAAAAGCATACTAAGAATAAAAAGTATACTAAAGAAGATTTCATTGCTAAAAGCATGGTAATGAGAGAGAACCTTGGGTGCAAAAGCAAATGCCTTTTCCTAATAAGAAACATAAATCAAAGGAAGAGGAACACTATAATAAATTTTGTGAATGGATGAAACCCTTGTTTTTGCAAATTCCTTTGACTGATGCTATTAAATTGCCTCCTTATTCAAAATATATGAAA
This sequence comes from Poa pratensis, assembly GCA_947311845.1. NCBI lineage: Eukaryota > Viridiplantae > Streptophyta > Magnoliopsida > Poales > Poaceae > Poa > Poa pratensis. Next base: position 51,526,491 of record CAMZMU010000036.1, read on the forward strand.
GATATTGTCTCTAACAAAAGGAAAATTCCTAATGAGGAAATTTCTACTATGCTTGCTAATTACTCTTTCAATGGTAAGGTTCCAAAGAAACTTGGAGATCCAGGTATACCAACTATCCCATGCTCTATTAAGAATAATTATGTTAGAACTGCTCTATGTGATTTAGGAGCAGGAGTTAGTGTTATGCCTTTCTCTCTTTATAAGAGCTCTATTTAGAAAAATTGATACCAACTGATATATCTTTGCAAATGGCTGATAAATCTACTGCTGTTCCTGTTGGCATATGTGAGGATGTTCCTGTTCAAGTGGCTAATAATTGTTTAATATTAACTGACTTTGTTGTGTTGGAAATGCCTGAAGATGATAATATGTCTATTATTCTTGGGAGACCTTTTCTTAACACTGCAGGGGCTGTTATTGATTGCAACAAAGGAAAAGTAACCTTCAATGTTAATGACAAAGAGCATACTGTTTATTTTCCCAAAAAGCCGGACAAGATATATGGAGTAAATACAATAGCCAATCTTAGAACTATCAAAGTGGGAAGTATTGATTGCCCTATTTATGAACCTCAAGAAGGATTTCAAAGTATTATGATTGGATCTATTGCTATACAATTTAAGGTAACATGATTGTCTCATGTGGTTTAATTCTTTTATGTCATATAAAATTTATTTGGTGACAAGACTTGATCAACCTTGTTAACAAATATGTTTTAAATGCATAGAAGCACTAAACAACATTTTATTTCTCAACCTTGTTTTACCTACTGTTGTGTTACTGAACTTGCAAAGTTTTAGTTGAAATTGGTCTTTATAAAATTTATTTCTGCTCTAAGTTTATTATTTAAATACCAGAAAATGTGCAAAATGAAAGTTTTCAAAAATTTCTGAAAATTATACCATAAATCTTAGTTTTTAAAGAGGAATGTGGGAGTGCCTGGGCTGACCAGGGGGACCCACCATGCCTCCACACCACCCCACCGCGCGGCAGGGTGTGGGCCGCGCCGTGGCATGGTGTGGGTCCCACCTGGCCCTCCACTCACCATCTTCCTCTCATTTCTTTCTCTCTCCCGACCAAACACACCACCATTGTTCAAACCCGTGTTCTTGCTGCTCTTGCTCGAGTTTTTCGATCTCCTTGCTCAGCCCATCTTTGTTGCTGAGATTTGGACCATTTGCTCTCCGGTATGTGACTCCTCCGTTTATCCAAGTAGAATTTTGTTTAGTTGTGTATTTCTTGAGCATTTTGTACTGTAGGTGACATGTTAGATGTGTTTGCATGCTTGTTCTATGCTTAGATTAATTAGTTTTGATGCATGTGTAGCCCTCTTGCAAGTCTCTATAGTAGTTTCTTTGATTTAGTTGCTCCAAAATCATGTTTTATGAGGTTTGTTTAAAATTTCAGAAAAGAAGGATGAATGAATATCAACTTGATTACAATGAATTGGAGGTGCATGAAGTCATGGGGGTCAACCGCGAAGATGCCGTGTTCCCCTCAATCTATCCATGCTCTAACTTCATGACTGCTGCAGGAATCTTGCAAGATTTCAACACTCTAATCTCTAATGCAGGGTTGGAAGATTTTGTTGTTGATGAACCATATCAATATGCAAAACTGACTATGTCGGTAGTGCAAAACTTTAGATTCAGTTGGTCTTCACCTAACCCCATGGTTCACTATAACATCTACAATATAGCTGTGGATTTGCCCTTTGATGATTTTTGCACAGCTATTAAGGTACCACATTGGGGATCGCGTGAGAAGATTAGAGGGCAACCTAAACCTCTAATGGACCTGTATAAGGAAATCTGCCAAGGGAGAAGTTTAGAAGAGGAGAGTGGTAAAATTCGAAGCATTCAACTCCCATCTATTCGATATTTTGCCTATTACATTGGCAAGTGTGTTCTAGCTAGGAAAACTGCAAGCAAATTATCTGTTTATGATTTGGCTTTCATTTCAGCTGCTTTGAGGTGTGATAGGACTTATAATCTAGGTGCTTTGATAGCTTTCCGTCTTTCAGCTAACCGCGAGAAAGGGGGAATCTGTGGAGGTCTTATTGCTTCTCGTTTATTAGCTATGCATGGTGTAGGGCCGCATCATTTAGACATTCAGTTTCCTATAGAAAGGCTTGATATTAATTCCATGATAAGTCATAAATTTGTTTCTAACTGGGCTACCTTGAATAACTTAGTCTACGAAATAACCTTTTTCCAGAAACGCAGGTGGAGATTAATTAAGTCCGAACGATTAGTTTGTTTGCCTGCACCTCTTTTGTTTAACCTTGATGCCAGGAAAGGTGGTCATTATCTGAGGATGATCTTGAGGCATACTTAGAGGAGCATGGCCCTCGCCCAGAGGATGATGGAGAGGGGCCCGATGAGGGTTTCACTCAGCCTTCCGACATCGCGGCTTCCCGTACCAGCACTTTGATTATGGGACTTCTGCCCCTTCTTCTTCACGGGAGCCTGATTACGATCATGCTCGGGATGATTCACCGGGGTGGAGCGGACACCCACGCCGATGATTGATCTCCACTTAGGCCAAAAGCCTAAGCTTGGGTGGAGTTGTTGCTGAGTTCAACAGTCTTCCGTGACTCCATTGGAGCTTGGTTATCATTTCATATCATTCATGCCACACAAGTGAAAAGCAATAATGACGATTTATGACAACTCGAGTTGTGGTGAGAGGCTGGTATGAACTCTATTTGTTTTTCATTTTTGTACATATACTCGCTCATGCGGACATGCTTAGCTGATTCGTATGAGGGGCAATGTTATTTAATGGATGCTTAGTAGTTCATGTTTTTCATATGATCAGTTCCAATTCACTAATAGTATATAACATGTCATATAGATATTTGCTTGCATTGTTCTATTCATAAAAGGGTATGACATGGTGGTATCCTCCTCTGAATGATTCACTTGAATTGACTTGGCACATGCTCACGCATGCTCATGACTGAAAAACAAAAAGTCAATTAAGCCTTGACGATTTATTTTGCCTCAGAGTTCTAGTATCACTTTTATGCCTCCATTAATTTTATTCTGTCGCAAGCATGATTATGACGGTTATTGCTCTCTTGATTGTCGCTTCCCAGTCTATTGCTAGCCTTCACTTGTACTGAGCGGGAATGCTGCTCGTGCTTTCAAATCCTTTAAAACCAAGTTATTCCAAAGAGTCCACCAAAAAATTCCTATGCATGGTATTTCGAACCATTCCAAGTAAATTTTCATGTGCTACCTTTAAACCTTCAAAATACTTCTCATTTTGTGACACTGCTTTTAGCTCATGAGGATGGGGTGGATGTCTTTATGTCACTTGTCAAACAGACTTTACCACCGGACTAGCGGCATATACATCCGCTTATCCATTAATTTTGCAAAAAGAGCTGGCAAATGGGGTGCCCAGTCCCGATTAATTACAACTTTAACCGCTTAATTCTCTTCACATTTTTGCCCTGATTTATCAGACAAGCAATGATACCAGTGAAATATCTGCATGTGTAAACAAAAGAGAAAAGAGGGATGATCTGCCTTGCTGGTAGAAATAACGTCTTTCATGGGAGCCGCTCTTAAAAGTCTGGTTGGCAGGGGTCATATTGTACTTTCCATTTTATGATTCGTTGACAGGAACAACCACCTCCCAAAACAATTTTTACCTCTGTTTTATAAATAAAAAGCTCTAGCACATGTTAAATCCCCGCTTCGCTCTGCGAAGGGCCAATCTTTTATTTTTATGTTGATTCACCATCCTTTCTTTGAGCACCTTCTCGAGAGTATAACTGTCATTCTTAGTGTAATGTGCTTGTCCCAGAATACGGTTAACTGTGGTATAACTTTGATGCTCTTATCTTTGATATTTTTACTTCTAGTCTTCACTTGAACTTCAGAGGTGCCTTGGCATTTATGTTTTTCTCTACAAATAAAGGCAAGCGAGATACCACTTTATCATATCTTATTATGAACATTGCAATCCTGCAGATAGATTTATTTCATGTTATTTATTCTTAGTGTGTTGGTATCTTTTCATAGTTCACATAGCTACTAGGTGGCATTATCTACATTCCCTTATTATGAATTGCCTAAGTACTTGATCATATAGTGAGAATATTTACATCATATGAAGCAAATGTGTTCGTAAAAGTTTCTTTTATCGCACTCAGTTGTTACCTAAATTGCTTGAGGACAAGCAATAAGCTAAGCTTGGGGGAGTTGATACGTCCAAAACGTATCTACTTTCCCGAACAATTTTGCTGTTGTTTTACCTCTAATTTGTGTGTTTTGAATGCAACTAACACGGACTAACGCTGTTGTCAGCAGAATTGCCCTGGTGTCTTGTTTTTGTGCATAAATTCAAGTTTCGGGAAAAAATTCTCGAAAAATATCCTGGAGTTACTATTTTTCCAGAAGACACACAGAGTCAGAAGATGAGACGGAGGCAGGCCACGAGGGCCCCACACCATGGGCCCGCGCGGTCAGGGCTGGGCAGCGCCGCGGGGTGGTGTGGCCGCCTCGGGCACCACCTCGCGTCCCCCTTTCGACTACTTAGTCCCCTTAACCTAAAAACCTGAGGAGGATCGACGCTTTTTCCAGAAACACTCCAGAGCTCCGCCGCCACCGAAAACCCTATTTCGGAGACCAGAAACTCCGTTCTGGCACCCTGCCGGGACAGGGAATTGGAGGAGATCATCGTCATCATCATCACCGACGCCTCTCCATCAACCATCCATGATTCCCCCATCCATGTGTGAGTAGTCCCCGCTGTAGGCTGAAGGGGATGGTAGGGATTGGATGAGATCATTCATGTAATAGATATCAGATTGTTAGGGCATGGTGCCTAGTATCCGTTGTTAGTACTTTATGTCATTGTTGCAACTTGTTATGCTTAATGCTTGACACTAGGGCCTGAGTGCCATGATTTCAGATCTGAACATGTTATTGAATCATGAGGATAATTATTGTTTTAGATCATATCTGCAAGTTGTTTACACATATAATTGTCCGGAACCGGAGGCACCAAAGTGACAACAATTGGGATAACTGGAGGGGATGGCTGTAATGTGAGGATCACATGTGTTCACAGAGTGTTAATGCTTTGCTCCGGTGCTTTATTAAAAGGAGCACCTTAATTACCAGTAGTTTCCCTTGAGGCCCCGCTGCAAATGGGCTGGTAGGACAGAAGATGTTGTGCAAGTTTCTCATTGCGAACACGTACGACTAAATATGGAACACATGCCTATGATTGATTATTACCTGGATACTTTATTATTATATATCTGCAAATGCCCTACGCTTGACTATTATATGAATTATCTTATCCATGCAACGCCCGTTCATCCATCCCTATGCCTACAGTATTTTAATCCTGCTGTCTACTTCAATTATTACTGATGCTTTTATTTTACTGCTGCTATTATTTCACTACTGCTACTGCTATAAAACTGTTGCTACTGATAAACTGTGTCGAGCAAGTCTATTTCTAGGTGCAGCTGAACTGACAATTCATCTGTTAAGGCTTATAAATATTCTTTGGCACCCCTTGTGTCGAATCAATAAATTTGGGTTTTACTTCCCTCGAAGACTGTTGCGATCCCCTATACTTGTGGGTCATCAGAGTCCTCGAGCAAAAATTGCTCTCACGGGTTCAAATCCATCTAAAATGCATGCGGGAAGACTAATAAACACCAAATCCGTCACAATATGAGGAGAAATCGTCCAGAATATCACTCATCGATGGATCACGCTGGTGGCTCCCGAAACGGCGGGCGAGGTGGAACCGGGGAGGCGACAAGTCGGTGGTGGCTTTCCGCGGGCAGATGTGGGCGAGAAACGGACGGAATCGAGGGCGGCAGGCTGGCGGCGGCGGTGGTGACTCGATGGCGGCTTTCCGCCGACAGATGTGGCCGGGAAACAAACGGAATCGAGGACGGCATGCTGGCGGCGGCAATGGCGACTAGGTGGGGAAAGAGGAATGAACTCGCGCGGGGCTGAAATGTCCCTCCCGCCAACTGCTTCCGCAGTATACGTGGCACCATCGGTTCGGCCTCGAAAACGGAGAAGTTTCGGTTTTGTGGGGAAATTTTTCAAGGCAGTATACATGGCGGTTATTTCTGTTCGGCTGTCACTGCTAGATGCTCAGAAGCAGGGCCGTCGACGAGGGTGTGCGTGGTGAGCGACCACACAGGGCCCCCAAAAATTGGGGGCCCCCAAATCCTATACATGCTGTATGAATCACCATGGAGGAAGTTTAAACTGTTCGTGTGTTCATCCGTATCTGGGAAAGATAAAGGTGAGAGGTAGGAGATGGACCTGCCTGCGGGCCCTACCAGCGAAGGAGTAATTTATGGTGCGGCTCAACCAACTGGTGCGACATGCGTGCGCGTGTCAACCGAAAAAAACAGATCGAAAGTGCGACTCAATCTCTCCCCAACTGCTATCACATACCTCCTGACGTGGGGTGGCCACGGCAAATCCCATCGGTAGTATACCTAGGGTTTCGTATGAGGAGAGAAGTTGGCGCGCTGATAGTTCCGTGGACTGACAAGCAGGGATTTACCCAGGTTCGGCCCCTCATTGTGAGGTAAAGACCTACTCCTGCTTGTCTGATTATATTCATGGAGGATTACATGGTGGCCGTAATGGCGATAGTGGTGAGATGAGATCTCGCTAGGGCTATGCCTATCTGTTGTGTGCCGTATGGATCTAGTCTATGGGGGTGCCCCTACCTGGCTTTATAAAGGGAGCCAGGTAGGGTTTACAAGAGTCCTAGTAGACTACGACTTGGAGTCCTTGACTTGTGCTTGAAGTAATAGCCGGTCCGCCAGGTGGGCCTTCGTCTGGGCCGCACCAGGTATACCAAAAGTGGGGGACCCGAAGGGTATGACCACGTCAGTAGCCCCCGAGTGTCTGGTCGATTCGTAGAATCGGGCAGAGACTTATAGCAGCATGTCGAGCAGGAGTAGTCAATGCGTCAGGTGTGTTGATGATCATGTGATGAATGTATTAACCATGCCTTGAGAGTTGAATCATTTATGAGAAAATCCAGTGTAGGTGTAAGAAACCCAATAATAGTAATAAATCCGATGCGATCTATAGAGAGACCGACTTTGAGAAATCCAGTGCGGGCTGTAGAGAACCCGACTTTGAGAATACCGATGCGGGCTGTAGAGAACCCAACTTTGAAAAATCCAGCGCGGGCTGTAGAGAACCCGACTTTGAAAAATCTAGCGCGGGCTGTAGAGAACCCACTTTAAAAAATCCGACGCGGGCTGTAGAGAACCCGACTTTGAAAATTGTGTAGCACTCGAGCCGGCGGCGAGTGCGCTCCCGATGGGAGTAGTCGAATGAAATTTGAGTTGTCCAAAGAGGTGCTCAACTTGGGCTTAGTCCTTGCACCCTTGCTGCATTGTCGGGTATTTTTGACTCAATAGTACGTCGGGTGCGTGTCAGCGCTCCTGATGGGAGTAGCCCCCGAGGGTCTGGCCGATTCGAAGAATCGGGCATAGACTAATAGCCGAAATTTCATCAGGTGCCTTTTGGCAGAGAAGGTTGTTAGTCGGAAGTGCGTCGACTTGTGCTCTTTGTGATGAGTTGTTTGCTTTGATGGGGATAGTGGCATAGTAGGCCTGGTACGCTCGACGGATCGGGACCAGTTAACTGCACTTGTTCAAAACCTTACTAGCCTACTTCAAGTTCAAGTCCCCGGACTCGAACCTGGAAAGGGTTGGTCAGGTTCGACTCAGGCCGCGGAGGTCTTACAGGAGTCGACCTGCAGCATAATTTTGTGGGTACCCAACATGTCCGTCAGGATTTTCTTCATGTCTGCTGACATGGAAACTTTCAGGGCAAGCGCAGTAGTTGCGAGCCCCGGCCGGCTCGACGGATCGGCGGGTCTTGCCTTTGCACCATGTGTGCAGCATCCGAGGGTTATATGCGGCAGACGCAACTCGGGAAGTTTTTGCTTGCGACCTTGCCGGTCGTGAATTTTGTGAAAGTACAGTGTATGACTGCTTTAATCGACTCGTAGGAGGATTTGTCTTGTCGACGCTGTCGAGTTCCTGTTGGCATGGTTAATCTCGGTCGACTCCGGAGAGAACCTACTGAAGTATTTGGTCAAGTGCGCGGCAGCGCGTTGCTGTTGAGTATCTTGCGAGTGCTCCAGTGTTCGCGCCTGCTGGCGTAGATATTTTCAGGTGTGCAGCACTCGAGCCGATGGCGAGTGCGCTCCCGATGGGAGTCGACGCGGCGAACCGGAGTCGACGCGGCGGATGTAGTAGAGCAGCGCGGGTGTGGCTGAAATAAACTCTGTAGCCTGTGTGGCGCAGCCCCCGAGTGTCGTGTGCGGCCGAGGCGAATTGTGGGGCGTTTAGCCGGAAGGAGTCGACGCGGCGGACCGGAGTCGACGCGGCGGAGTCATGCGGCAGAGGGAGTCGACGTGGCGGATCAGAGTCGACGCGGCGGAGTCATGCGGCGGAGGGAGTCGACGCGGCGGACCGGAATCGACGCGGCGGAGTCATGCGGCCGAGGGAGTAGACGCGGCGGACCGGAGTCGACGCGGCGGAGTCGAAGAAGGCACGGGAGGAGTCGACGCGGCGGAGTCATGCGGCGGAAGGAGTCGACGCGGCGGACTTGTCGAGTCGTGGACGTCGTAGTGGACGGAATCGACGTCGCGGAGTTGTGCCGCGGCGGAGTTGTTGAAAGCAAGGCGCCAGCCCCCGAGTGTCGGGTCCGGACAAGGTTAATGGCGCAGCCCCGAGTCTCGGGTGGCGGAGTCACGACCTTTAGCTGAAAGAGTGGACGTGCCGGACCGGGGTCGACGCAGCGGAGTCGATAAACGCCTGCCCCGAGTGTCGAGTAGTTAATGTAGACGCTTTGTTGTTGAAGAGGGAGTCGACGCGGCGGCTGCACGTCCAGCCCCGAGTCCTTTTTGTCGAGTTGGCGAGGCGAAGTCGACGATGCGGAGTCGAATAAGGCACGGGAGTCGCCTTGTCGATAGCAGCGATGAAGTTGATGTCGTTATTGACGTCGAAGCGCCAGCCCTCGAGGGTATGTGATGCCCTTCCAGGGAGCGGGCTCTCTGTGCCGATGTCGTAGATGCCTGCTTGGTTGTGCGGCGCTGAGCCGACAAGAATTGACGCGACGGGTGAAGTCGATGCGAACGGATCGGAGTCGGTGTGGACGGAGTCGTCGATGTGCAGTCGATGAAGACACTGGAGTCGATGAATACGAGGCACCAGCCCCCGAGGGTGCAGCGATGAATTTGTTGTTGTTGATGTCGAAGGGCTAGCCCCCGAGGGTTTGTTGCGCCCTCCCAGGGAGCCGGTTGTATGTGTCGGCACCGACGACATTGATCGTTGTCGCCGTGGTTGATGATGCTGAGTCGATGAAGGCACCCGAGTCGCCTGTCGGGTGCGATGATGTATTTGTTTTGTTGTAGATGATGAAGCGACAGCCCCCGAGCCTTGGGTGCGTGTGCATACGCCGTCCTCTTCCCGAGTCGACGGTCTGTTGGGTAAGCGTGGTCGAAGTTGATGTCGTTGTTGATGTCGAGTGCCGATCGCTGCCGTGTTGGTCGAGTCGTGGATGCCGCGGTATGCGCTGTCGAGCTTGTCGCGTAGCGGATTTATCTGGCGATCTGCGGATACGACAATGCAAATCAGAAATAAAATATTCTTTGAAAGAATTAATCTGTACGTAGCAGTTTAATATAGAAAAATAGCACCTGATATTTTTGCTTTGTAGCGCATGGTAGCTAGCCGAAGATAGCTAGAGAATCCATCAGATCGCCCGGCCAGTTTCTTTTTCTTCCTTTGCTCATACGAGAAGTGGTGCCTTGATTGCACGGTGAGCTAGCAAATCAGTTTGCTTTTTTCCTTCCTTGATTACATTGTCTATCTACGTGCCTTTCCATGCATGCGACCATGTGCTTGGCTAGACGTCGTCGCCGTTCTGGTGCTTCCTCGTTGATGTGATATACAAGCAGCAACAGCTTTTCTCTTGTTCAGATCCAGCGTGATGCGGACCTGACGCAGGCGTGTGCGCTGTATCGCTTGCGTATCTTGTAGATTGGAGCCGCCAGCGATCGAGAAGTCGACAACCGCACCGCCTAGCAGCAGCGGAACGTAGATTGGATCGTAGAGGTTCTGCACGGAACGCCGCCGCTGCAGCAGTTGTTGATGAAGTCGAACGCGTTGAAGTAGATGAGTAGGCCAGATGCGATCTAGCCGTCGTTGTCGGTTGTCGATGAAGATTGGAGCCGTCGAAACCGTGATTTCAGCGCGCGTTCTTCCCACAGACGGCGCCAATTGACGTGAGGTGGCCACGGCAAATCCCATCGGTAGTATACCTAGGGTTTCGTATGAGGAGAGAAGTTGGCGCGCTGATAGTTCCGTCGGCTGACAAGCAGAGATTTACCCAGATTCGGCCTCTCATTGTGAGGTAAAGACCTACTCCTTCTTGTCTGATTATATTCATGGAGGATTACATGGTGACCATAATGACGATAGTGGTGAGATGAGATCTCGCTAGGGCTATGCCTATCTGTTGTGTGCCGTATGGATCTAATCTATGGGGTGCCCCTACCTGGCTTTATAAAGGGAGTCAGGTAGGGTTTACAAGAGTCCTAGTAGACTACGACTTGCAGTTCTTGGCTTGTGCTTGAAGTAATAGCCGGTCCGCCAGGTGGGCCTTCGTCTGGGCCACACCAGGTATACCAAAAGTGGGAACCCGAAAAGTATGACCACGTCACCTCCTGTGACAACTCGACAGCAACTGAATCGTTAGGGCGAAGGTCATGGCCGGGGACGCCGCCGGCGACCAGAAGATTACTTTGCGCGAGCCACAAGGTTACTGCAAAAACGGCTCTTACCGTTAGCTTCATGCATTGGCTGTTCGCAAGATCTCATGTGGAAGTGCAACATTGGCAAGATCTGATATTCTGATGTGGAATCAGGCATCGCGTGACGGCGTGACCTGAACAAGTGAGGCAGAATTCCCCTATCCCCCGGCAGTCTGGCCTCACCAAAACAACCTATCCTTAACTCAAGGTGCACACTTCCTATTGTTTTCCTGATCGCAACTAGTTAGAAGTTAGGTTTGTAGAAGAATGTCACGTGTTAATTATAATTCTTTTAGATTTTGGTGATGCAATATTTTCTGCCTTACTGTAGTTCGATCTTGTAAATCGGTAATGGTAGTAAGATAGAAATAAGTTTCTTCTCGATTGAGACTAGCCAGTAAACTAAAAGGTTTTTTTGACGGAAAAGGCAGTCGAGCCTGCTTTTCATTCAATTAGAAGAGAGTACAAGAGTACAAAGGTAACAAAAAAACCGGAAAGAAAAGAACTAAACTAAGTCTACAACGAGGCGCCTGTAGACTGCAAAAAAGACAACTGCAACCAGCTAATCAGGTTCCCTTGGTCTAAGGATCAGGTCAGCAGCATTGGATTTCCCAGCATCTCTCCAGCATCTTGCTTTTTTCAGAATTCCCAAAAGAATCCGGTTAAGAGGTTCAGCTTTATTGTTGAATATCCTGGCATTTCGCTCTTTCCAAATAGACCACCAAGTTAAATGTATTACAACAGTCCAATTTTTCTTCATTGTATTGGGAGCCTTTGACGAGTATGAAGAAGCCAGGCCTCCAAGCTGGCAATGTTGGCGCCAGGCACCAGGTAGTTGGGGAGGGCAGCTGTGTGGATGATTTTCTGCCAAAGCCTTATAACAACAGGGCAAGAGGCAAGAAGGTGGTGAAGTGCAGTTTCCGGCTCGCTGAGGCAGAAAACACAGGCTGCATTGTGTGGCCAGCCCTTCTTCTGTAGACAATCAGCGGTGTGACACTTGCCTCGGATCGCCAGCCAACTGAAGACGTGACACTTCAGATGCGCCCCACTGATCCAAACAGTCCAAACAGTATCCCTGAAGCAGAAGCTGTTGGAACCCTCAAACTGCATATCATATGCAGAAGTGGCTATGTACTTACCATTGGTGGTCCAGAGCCAGGTGACAGTGTCCGGTGTATCAAGTTGAAGCTGCACATCAGTTAAAACATCACAAATTTGCAGGAATTGTTGTAGAGCAGCAGTGGAGAGGTTCTGCTTGAAATGCCTCATCCACTTGTTGTCGGTGATGGCCTGAGCAACGGACAGGCTACGCTTGGTGCTGTATTTGAACAGGTCAGGCGCAACACTTGCGAGGCTATTGTGGTTAGCAGTCCAAGGATCATGCCAAAAGCTAATCCTTTGCCCATTTCCCAGATTGAACCTGACAGCAGCGTTGAACAGTTTTCTAGCGCGGGCATCCATGCCAAGGGGCATCCCAGTCCATGATTTCTCGGAGTCTGCCCAAGTAAGCCACAACCATCTTACCCGCAGTGCGGTTGCTTTTCGCTGTAAATCAGTGATACCAAGACCTCCAAAGTCCAGTGGCCTACAGATTGCATCCCATCTCACCAGGTAGGGCCACCGGTGGCCAGCTCGTCATTGCACCAGAGGAAACCGCGACGTAGCTTATCGATTGCCTTAATCAGCCAAACAGGAGGGTCAATCACTAAGAGCTGGTGAATGTTCATCGCTGACAGCACATGCTTGACTAGGAGCAGCCTAGCATCAAGAGAAAAACCCCCTTTGTTCCATCCCTTGTCCTTGCTACCAAGCTTGTCCGGGTAGGGTTGCAGATCTCCTTTGCGAAGCCGCTGGTCAGAGAGTGGTAGACCGAGGTACATGCAAGGGAAATTCTGGAGAGGACACTCAAGGATGGCTGCAAGTGCTGTGGTGTCCAGGTGCGAGCAGTGAATGGGAATGATAGAACTTTTCTCGAAATTAGTGAGCAAGCCATATGCCTCCCCAAAGCATTGCATCAGCAGCTTGGCAGATTGGAGCTCCTCTTGATCAGGTTCAGCGAAAATGACAACATCATCAGCATACATGGACACACGATTTTTAGCTTGGAGAAGTGCGTTGGTTTTCAGGGCACCCATGCGGTCAGCAATGGCGAACAGTTCAGCCAAGATGTCAGTGGCAATGACAAAGAGTTGGGGTGATAGGGGGTCCCCTTGCCGCAGCCCACGCCTGTGGTAGATGAACTCCGAAAGCTCCCCATTGACAGTGATTTTGGTGGATGCAGTGAACAGTAGATAAGCAATCCAATCCCTCCATTTCTGTCCAAAACCCTTTGCTTCCAGCACCTCAAGAAGAAATTCCTAAGAAAGAGAGTCAAAGGCTTTCTGCAGGTCTAGCTTAACCAGTAGTGCCGGAAATTTTTTCTGCCTGAATAGCTTTGCTTGGGCACGGACAAACACAAAATTGTCATGAATGGCTCGGTCTTTGATGAAGGCACTCTGGCAAGGGTTTACAAGTTCGTTCATTCTTGGACGCATGCAGCCGCAAGGCCATAATTTTTTTGAACAACTTTGCAAAGAAGTGGATCAGGCTAATCGGTCTGAACTCGCTTGGTTTTGTAGCATCTGGGGACTTGGGCGAGGTGGAGGTTGCGGGAAGTGCAGCATTCGAGAGCACCAATGGCGCGCATGACATCGAACCTGAAGATGTGCCAGCACTTCTTATAAAACAGGGCAGAGAAACCATCGCTGCCAGGGGCTTTGTCAGGGGGCAGATCCATGATAGCAGCCCGGACTTCTTCAGATTCATGTGGTTAGGTACTTCCGTACTTGTATCAGTGTCGTACATTGAACCTCTTAGTTCTAGTCTGTATAGAGAATTTAGGTTTCGCAATACAACTTATCCACTATCCAGAGTGATTAAACACACAAAATTTCATTATATATGTAGAAAAAATATCCAAAAGTTGATTGATATAGAGAAAACCCGATCGTGCATAGTTCGTCGTTTCCACCGACACATACTAATTTTAGGGGCCCATTATGTATTTTTGCACTGGGGCCCAAATTTCTAGAGAGGGCCCTGCTCAGAAGTCCAAGATTTCAAGACGCGGCGTAGGGGCAACGCCCGAACCAAGAAGCATCTTTGCTCCAAATCAACGTATTGTAATCACCGCAAAATCGTGGGCAACGGTACAAAAATAATCTAAACAAGAGGGCCATGAAATAGATTAGTAAAACAGCAGCACCTATTCGAGATTCTAGTACCAACGCGGCGACTTAGAGCTGTACATGTCATCGATCCAAGGGTGTCGTCGCCCTGTCCAAAACGGCACGAAGCCGCGGGGAAACTGAAGCTTCCTGTCAAAGTCGTACATGTGATATAACCATGTTACACTAGCTGTAGGCACAACGTTGATATAACCATGATTAATTAGCTTCTCAAAGCAGTAGGTTTACTACTGCATGGCCTGCCCTACACTAGTGTAGTACAGTCACATTGCCGAGCCGTGCGTTTGCAATGGAGGAGGCAAGGAGTAGTGGCGACATGCAGGCAGAGGCAGGCATGGTTCTGTTCCGGAGCTGTTGCTCAAGCGATGTGAGCCAAACAGATCGACTGTTTCAGTCGCTCGCTCGATGCCGGCCGCCTATTCGGTTTGAGCTTTCTTTGATCGCTAGCACGCACAGGCCTACAGGGGCACAGTAGCCTCGTGGATTCGACTCCTTGGGCAAAGAGGATTTGGGACGGGTAAGCATTGTGACAATGTTGCCTAGTCGGACGAAACCACGGAGGAGACAGGCGCCGAGCAGCGTTGAGCTGAGCAGGCGAAAGAGCATCAGGGCGCACAGCTGGAGCGCGAATCTCGATGGTATATATATCAAAGGATTCGAGGCAGGATATATTTCTCTCCAGGCGTACATGTCAACTACACTTGACCCGTACAGTCAGGGCTACACGAGTGTCAGATCGACTGTGATTCGATTCGCGGCGGATCCGGAATGGCCGTGGAAACCGCGCCGAAACATCGCTGCTTCTCACGTAGTTTATTTTATGAGCTTAATTTGGCAGGCTTACAGACAAGAGTGCCTAGCGTTGTTTAGTCAGTAGGTAAAACCTAGAGATCGCCGGCTTTTCATCCCGTCCGTTCTTCGGACATTATATGACCGGGTGCTGTTCAAGTCAATGAGTTGAACCGTAGTATCATCCATTTGTCATATGCATTGGTTAGAATTCAACTGGCAATCAGCTTGTGGCCGCTACTGTATTTTGCTTCTGTACAAGTACAGTTCGCTAGCCGCGCTCTGTTCGCTACATGTGCACGTTATCGCTGCCTACCAAATCCATTATAGATAGTGCCGTTGAGTACAAGGCACCTACCAAATCCATTATAGATAGTGCCGTCGAGTACAAGACACAGCCACGGCCACCCCAATAATCGAACTGGACACTCATCGGTCCTAGATTGTTCAGAGGTTCACGTACCAACGTACGCCCATGTAGCCAAATCATGGACCAAGAAATAATTCCGCTAGGCTCGTAGCCGTCCCTGGTCGGTGTGCGTTAAACCTGCGCATGGGCAGCCCGGCCCGTCAGCCCGGTCCAGGCTTAGGCCTAGAAATACAGCTTGAAAGGAAATTTGGGCTGTGTTCGGGCTTCTATTTTCAGCACCAAAAAAGCTTGGCCTGACCCGTGTGCACCTACTGCTGGAAGTTAATGGCCAAGAAAACATGTCAGAAAGCAGCAATCCCCTCTTTTTTCCACGCACGAAAAAACCCTAGTCCCTCGCCCACGTTTTTAACCCTAGCGTCACATTCACCCCCATGTTCCCCGACCCATCACTGCCGGCGGCTGTGCTCACCATAGACAGCGATGGTGCTAACCGAGGCCGGCGATAGGGCTCTCCGTAGCTTTCATCCGCCGAGACCGCCGACCCGGTCGTGCTCTCGTACTCTGGCCGCCATCCTAACGAGGTCCCACACTCCGGCCACCATCCCCGTCGAGATCCTGCACCCAGGCTCCGTCCCCGTCTCGTCGAGCTCCCGCAACCCAGGTCGACGTCTGCCTCAACGACGTGTGCTTGTGCACCCACGCGCGCCGTAAAGCGATTACCGTTGGATTTTGCTATGGGCATTAGGTATTAGCCCAGCTAAAATTCATAAATTCTCATTGGCCCATTCATGCATGACAATGGGCGAGACTTGTTGCACATTGCTAGTTGGGAGGGAGTTACACCACCTTATAATGTGAGTTGTTCTACCATTTGTATGAGCATAAGATGAGTATACCTACACGCGCTCATACTCCGCCTCTCGCCTTGCTACAATGCGCCGGGCTGGGTTTCGGGAATAAGCCGAACTGAAAACAAAACTATGAAAAATAGATGCTTGAATGGTTTAGTTTACTATATCAAGCTGCTAATGTACAAATGTGGACTGAATTGTCTCCCTTGTGGTTGGGCCTCGGGCCAGGCATCACGCTTCGGGCTTTTGTCTCGGACCAGGCTTTCGCTCACATTTTGCTTAAACTTCGGGCTTGGAACGGGCTCAGGCTGTACGTTTTCGATCAGATCGGGCTTTCAGAAGCCCGGCCAGAAACCCGGCCCGGCCCTGGAAATGCCCAGGTTTAGTGATTCGTGTATGCCATTCCAGTAACCAACGCCTGTTTTTACATTCGGAGACAGTAAAACTTCCACACACCCGACGCCGAGCCGTGCGTGTATTTAACCCGCGCCACGCCACAGTCCCACCTCCACCTGCTCTCGCATCGCATCAAAACAAGCTTCAACTCGCGCAATTTTCTATCCGCCCATCGCACGAGCACCCGACGGCCGAAGCTACCACGCAAGCCGCGCTCGCACGTAGCTAAGTACGAATCAGTGCGGTACTTAACAGCTGCTAAGCGCACTAGTTACGCGGCACACACAGAGTCGCCGGCCGGCCGAGATAGCTCACTGAGAGTGACTCGACCAGTGTGTTCGTATTTCGCTTTACTCTGCTCAAGTGAGTGAGAGATCCGACGCAGCAATGGCGATGGCGGCCAAGCCGCTGAGGCTGAAGGATCTCCTGGAGCTGGATTGCGACTCGTGCAGCGCCGCCGGCTTCCGCTGCTACCCGCGCCACCTCTGCGTCGCCGTGCCCCTGCCGACGCGCCACGAGGTGGCCGCCGAGGCGCACAGCGTTTTCGGGCGGTCGCGCTCCCTGCACCGGCGCCCCAGCATGCTGGCGATCAGGAGCCTCTCGCGCCGGCTCAGGGGCAGCTTCAGCTGGACGCGCCGGGACGAGGAGGCGGCGCCAGTTCCCGCCGCGAGCATCAGTTCCAGCTCTAGCTCCAACAACTCGGAGGCATCAGAGTCGTCGGGGTCGTCGTCGTCGACCGAGAGGAAAACATCAGAGTCGTCCGACTTCTCCTCGTCAGCATGCTCGGCGGAGAGCCTGCACGCCGGCGTGACCACCGCCGTCGACGGACAAGAGGACGAGGTAATTAACCGATTAGTGTTCCGTTTCTTGCATAATTTGGCTCACCAGTTGCTATCAATGGTGGTTGAACAATTGGGCGTTAATTCGGTTGCGGGCGCGCCGGGTTTATTCGGTTCGTTGCATGCATTATTCGCGTAGGGATATTTTACAGTGCATTCTACTACGCATTTAAGTGTGTAGTATATGACCGATCCAATGGCTAAAATTGCTTGGGCCAAAGTTGGGCCCAAGGATAATTTAGTAATTCTGATTATTAGAAAACGGGTTATTCATCCTCGTTCCGGACGCTCCAGCTCGAGCAGTACTCCGGGCCGCTCAAGTACACACCGACGAGCAGATCCTCGAGGACCTCCGGGCCACGCGGCACCGGCACCACTGCCAGGAAGACTCGTCGGCGTCCGGGACCATGCTCTTGGACCGCCTCCGCCGCGCCGGCGCCTGGCTGCCCTGCGGCGCCCCGCCCACGCCCAAGAAGAAGAAGAAGCACCAGCGCGACGACGAGCCAGCCATGACGACCATCAATCGTGGCATCGTCGCGAGAAACGGCGGCGCTTCCTCCATCGTCGGCGCCGGCGCGATCAAGGGCAACAACGTGAACGGAATCGGACAGGCGGCAGCGGACAATGGCGAGGCGATGGTGCAGTGGGCGCGGGAAGGCTGGGGAGGACAGGGTGCACGTCGTGGTGTCGGAGGAGTGGGGCTGGATGTTCGTCGGCATATACGACGGCTTAACGGCCCCGATGCCACCGACTAGGTGACTACCTCGTCGCCAAACTATACGCCTCCGTGTGCCGCGAGCTCACCCAAGACGATCCGCCCGACGACGGTGGCGGCGACGCGGCGTCGGCACGGCGAGGTGCTGGACGCCTGGCGCGCGCGCTCCGGCGCATGGAGGAGGGGTACTTCGCTGCGGCGGAGACGCGCGCGGCGTCGTGCCCGGAGCTGGCGATAATGGAGTCGTTCGTGCTGGGGCTGGAGGCAGCAAGGCTGTTCACGTCCTTGCGCAGCGGCGGATCTCCCCGTCAACGATGACGGCATGACGCCACGGGCGGAGTGCCATATTGGGCCAGAAGAACGGGGTGCGGCGGAGGACGTCGTGGCGACTTCATCAGTTCATCCCCTCCGCCCCATGCTCTGCTCCTTCTTCGATTTCCGACGAGAGAAAAGCAGCCGTCCGGCGAAGTGATACAAAGGTCACGTCATACAGGATTCGATTAGTACTACGATCGTTTTTGTCTTTTTTCCAGTGTAATGCCTGAAAGGCCCATCGGGCTCAAATATACTACCAAAAATTTGACGTAGTATATTGGATTTGCACCGTACGATCAGCCCGCTCGAACGGCCGACACTGCGTTGATGTACCGTAAAATATCTCTTCGCGTAAGCTCTGGATTGCCATGAAACATGAACCCCACGTATTCATTTCGCAAACCAGAGCACTTTGGCAGTATCCGCCATTACTACGTACGCTTCAGCCTTGCATGCATAGAAGTATGTACGAGTATCCGATGCATGGAAGCTACTACTCCTGAGCGTAGGCAACAATAGTACGTAGTCCTATGCAGGGACGGAGCCAGCACTCAGTATTGGAGGGGGCAGAATCAAGTTGGAGGGGGCGAAATAGTTTAGAACTACTAATTATAAGCATGATTATAAGTGAGTTTATGAAGGAAATCAATTTGTTGGGGGTGGCTTAGCCCCTGCCCGTCCCCCCCTTCCTCCGTCCCTGGTCCTATGCACAGTAGATTTGTCGTGCTACTCCTGAGTGTAAATTCATGTAGCAGTTTTGACGACTGGTTGATTGATGGAAAGGGGCGGTCTAGATTGTACCATGCATGACGAGCTAGTTATGCTTAAGGCCTTAGCTGTTGACATTTCTCCAACGATTGCTCTTATCTCTTAGTGCTCCTATAATGAAGTTTGTAGTAGTACTTACACTAGTCTACACGAGTAAACAAATGCATTACAGTGTACATTCGACGAGTATAAAACTATGCTGACAGTAACGCGCTGCTCTGTGGGACGAGCTTTGTGTCTAGGGAGTTACTGTTAGCAAAACGTACGGGTGCACTGGTGGTGTGCCAGTGCCCCTTTCTCAAGTCAAATGATCTTGGTACTTCTGGTAGGTTGGTGAAAAATGAAACGGTACAACAGCTAGCGTCAACTGTTGCTACAGGTTTCTGTCTTGAGCTCTTTCTGGGCCTCTTTATTCCTGTTCATGCCGGGTGTGCTATACAGTCGTGCCTACGTAGCTGTGGTCACCGAGATGCAGTGGTTGCCGAACGAAGCTTGCGGTTTGTGCAAGTTTCGTAATCAAGTGTAAGAATCGGTTGCCCATTTTCTCTTTCGATGCCGATTCACGTTTTGCGTTTGGTCTACTTTGAAGACGTGGCTTGGGCTACATGCATTGAAAATGAGCTTCTCCAACCTATATGGCGCACAACCCGTATCTCGGCCATCCATTTTCGGGATTGAACGGTCAAGGGATTTGCACTGGCACATCATGCATACCGTCGAGAAGTGGTGGGTTGAAGCAATCCACAAGAAGCTGCTTTGTGGTTCCTCGCGAGGGCAAAAGCTCTATGTAATATTATGCTGTGAGAGTAGGCTTTTTGATTTTGTCGCCGGGTCGGAGTGACTTGCTCCCGCCGGTTTGCTCTGTCCGCCCTGCATTATTTCGCTGCACCGCGAGTGTACCAACCACTCAGCCGTACCGAGCCTTGTCGCCGTGTTCAACGGTCGCATGTGCCCTGGTTCAGTGAGCAGATTAACAAATTGCTGGTGAGGCGCCGCGCGTACGTTATGCTAGCTCGACGATATGATGTGGCATGCAACGTGTTTAATTACTTTGTCTCATTGGCGTTTGTCTCTTGGGAAAGAGTTGAGATCGCCGTGCGGCAGCACACCGGAGAAGCCGGGCGCCGGGGCCACGCCGGTGAGCGGCACGCTGCTCCCGTGACCCGTACCTCATCGACTACCTGTCCTCCTTTGGCCTGTCGCGGCGAGGTCGGCCGACCACCATGGCCGTGCAATGCCCCTCATTCCTACCTTAACCAGCGGTGTTTCTACATTTTCGAAAAGCTAACTGGGGTGCAATTACTACTATTGCAGGCGATGAAGAGGGGGTCGGCGGCGACCGGCTCCGGCTCGGAATCAGACGACAAGGAGCAGCTCAGCCCGGTGGCTGTCATGGACTTCCCATTCCACGACGACGACGACGACGACGCCATAGAGGACGGCGCCAGCGCGTGCTCGCCGTCGTTCGGCGACAGCCTCGCGCAGCTCCACCAGAGTAAGTCTTCCTCGCCGCGCCACGCACGATATCATACGGAGATTATTCTACTGCTCTCCGCATGTGGGATGTGTCCATTCGACCGGAAAAGGCCAACTGATCCTTTTGCAGGACCCACTCGACCAGTGACGGTCGGGCAAAGGCAACGGAGTAATTTCCGGTTTGACCTGCAATTATTTGAGTTTCTACCGTACTCACTTGTTTCCCTTTGTCATGGTGCAGGGAGAAATATACAGCTCAAGCACAAGATCCGACGGTTCCGGAGCATCGGGGAGGTAGCCGCCGCCGTGGACCTTCGCGAGCGCTTCGCCGCCGCCTCGGAGTCCGATGATGGCCTCACAAGCGCCCCGGTACAGTACTGCTGCACCGACACCGATGTCGCAGAAGCACCATCACGCCGGAGCGTCGACGTACGCCAATATCCCGACGAGCACAACTTCATTGCTCTACTAACAAGAACCTTCTCGGCGGTCGACGCTTCCGAGCGGCTCCTGCTCGACTTCTTTGCCGAGACACGAAAGCAAAATTGTGATCAAGCTGCGGTGAAACTGGCCGGGGACTGGATACAAGGCACGGGGGCTCGATGGGGCCTCAAGGAGGTGTTGTGCGGCCGGGAGGACATTGTGGCGGAGATTCACCGGGGCCAACAGTGGTCGTCTCATGTCGTCGGCGAGGAGATCGGTGTGTTGGTGGCTGGCTTGGTGATCGACGAGCTGCTGCGTGAGCTAGTCGACGATCTGCTTCTGTAGGTTAGACAAGTATATACGTGTTAACTAGAGTGTAAGCGCCAAGGGCTGATGGATAAAAAACTTTCTTACAGTTTGTGGTTGATCCGTTCAGGGGTTGACAGAATGCTATGCATAAATTACCCCGATGTGTGATAATGTTTTTGACGATTTCAACAAACTGGCAGTTCAACATGCATATTGTTGTGCTCGAAACGCGTCACACGAACACGTCTTCGTGCACCCGCGGTGTCGGGAGAGATACTCCGCAACTCGCCCCACGGGAGGCCGGCTTCCAGCGCGATACGCAAGACAGTAAGCCGGCGTTTTTGATACCAGACGCCTCAGCCCCTCGGAAAGCGCCGTCTGAGGAAGCCGGCGACGATTGGCTGAACTAAGCCGGCTTGGCCGCTCTTAGCTCGGTTTTCGATCTCCGGCGAAATCTAGGCGAAATCGTCGAACAACGGAAGCATGAACAAGGGTTTAAAGAGATAAAAGTAGGTTGTATTGATAGGTTGTCGATTGTTTGCTTAATTTCAATCGGCCATCACCTCTCACATATATATGAGGCGGCTGGACTTCCCGTACAAGTATTGGACTTCTACAAGGCTTACAAATCATAGTCTAAGTCGAATCCATCTCAAAAAATAGGCAACTTCTTGGCCGACAATGTTGGCTTCAAACTTTCTGGCTACTTTGGAAAGTTGCCTTCTGACCTTCCGTGTTGCCTTCAAACTTGCTGACTACTTTGGAAAGTTGTCTTCTGACCTTCCATATTGGATTCAAACTTGCCTTCTTCCTTAGAGATGTGATATCTTGATCGGCTTCATAATGGACCCGGACTTCAGCATCCGTCCGGGTTCTTTTTAGAAAATTGCCTTCTATTTTCCAGACTTGATCTTGCAAAGTTGACTTCTCTTTTTCCGCCTTTATCTTGACTTTGAAAGTTGTCTCTTTCTCCGCCTTGATCTTGACTTGTCTTCCTAGGTCTTTAGGCATCTTTGCACACCCTGAATCCGGTTTCCGCCTTGTTCCAGTGTTGCCGATTATTTGCCGCCTACTTCTGGCCGCCTTTCCTGGGAAGCTTCCCAGATCACCATTTTAGTCTTCTTTGCCACCTTTTTCGAGCCGTCAAACCTTTCTTGAACCTGAAACTGGCAATCTGCCAAAAACGGGTGCTAACACATGCCCCCATGTTTTCTAGTAGAGCTTGCGTACTAGAAAATATTCAATGTAGAAGTTTTTGTCTAAGTGCGATGCTTAAGCTCATCGGCCATATGATAAGGGCGATATATGTATATCGGCCATACGTGCAACCTATGCAGTTTGCCACACACTCGGGTGGAACTTCTTCAAGTATTTCCCATTGATAACTCGAGGCAGCATGCCGCCTTCCAATGTCTCCACCAGATAAGAGTTGCCGGGTACTATCCTCGCGACTCGCAGTGGCTCTTCCCAGTTTGGGGACCATTTCCCAAATTTCTGACTCCTGGAGCCAACTGGCAGTATAACTTTCCAGACCAAGTCGCCAATTTGAAAGTCTTTAAGCCGGATCTTCTTGTTGTAAGTTTTTGCCACCCGCAACTTCTCTTTCTCGATTTCTCGCAAAGCAATAACACGCTTGTCGGCTACTTCATCAACATTGTCCATCATCAAACTGCAGTAGTCTTCAGCCGACAAATAATTATGTTTAGCATACCTCAAGGCAGCCAGATTTACTTCTACTGGCAAAACGGCTTCTTGTTCATATACCAAGTCAAAGGGAGTTATCTTAGTTGCTCCATGCATTGAGATTCTGTGAGCCCATAATGTTTCGACAATATTTCGTGCCACCTCCTTGGATGGTCCTGTACCTTCTTCTTGATCAGCATGATCAAGATTTTGTTGCTTGATTTTGCTTGTCCATTGGCTTGTGCATAGTAGGGAGATGAATTGAGCATCTTGACTCCAAGTGATTCGGCAAATTGCATCACCTCCTTAGCCATGAAGGAAGTACCTTGATCTGTGGTAAGAGTCTGCGGAATGCTGAATCGATGGATAATATGTTCTGTAATAAACTGAATCACCTCCTTGTGGGTCATGTTCCTGAGAGGTACTGCTTCAGACCACTTGGTGAAATAATCAGTGGCAACCAACACGAACTGATGCCCCTTGGATGAAGCTGGGTGGATCATGCCGACAAAGTCAAGTGCCCAACCCCGGAAAGGCCACGGTTTTATAATTGGATTAAGTGGGGAAGCCGGCACCAACTGAATGTCTCCAAACTTCTGGCAGTGTCGTGGTATTTCGCACGGCATATGCCAAAGATGGCTGATTTAAGTGGTTCCTAACAGCGCGAGCGACGGCGTTCCGGCGGGATTAGGCACAAGCACGGCTAACACCGAGACGTACCCAGGTTCAGGGCCCTCGTCAGGAGGTAAACCCCTACATCCTGCCTAGATCGTGTATATGGTGGAGTATATGGTGTTACAATGGTGCTCCTTGAGCTGTACATGCTCTTAGCTTGAAAGTTTGAGCTGCCTACATGGTTGCTTGTGAGGAAGATGAGCTAGTACGTGAGTGATTGAGTGGAGGGAGGAGCTAGCTAGCTCTTGGCCTTCAGGAAGCTGCCTAGAAGAGGCTCCCTGGTACACCTTATAAATTGGTGCCCAGGGGACAAGGGGTGACCCGCACTGACGTGTGCTTAATGGCACCCTGTACCTGGTCTACGTTCGTTTGTCTTCTAGCTAGTCGTTGTACACCTAGAATAGGATCCAATGTGCCAGCTGGAGGGACCCGGAGTCGGGGACCCGGAAGCGGGCGCTGGAGTCGGCGAGCCGGAAGCGGGCTCTGGAGTCGGCGACCCAGAAGCGGGCACTGGAGTCGGCGAGCCGGAAGCGAGCAGCCGGACTTGCTTCTTCTGTTCTCTTGTCGAGCCGTGGACTTTGGTAACCCGGGGTTTTATTCCCCCGACACTAGCCTCCGAGCCTCCGGGTGACTCGAAGAGTCGGGCGGAGGTTCATCTTCTTGTCTTGCGATCATGCTTGCCCTGCGGTCGCGGACGTCGAGTCCTGCCAGATGCGGACGCAGGGTCCGCCGGCCGAGGGGCGTGGAGCTCTACGTGTTTTTCCTGTTACATCAATTAAACAAACTGAATTTGCAACTGCGGTGAATAAAATATTGGGGATGCCATGTGAACATTTGTATACGGCTGTTGCCGGCTCGCTGTTGCCCGGTTCCTTTGATATTTTTCTCGTGCACTTAGTCGCCCGGGCGCATGCTCTTGCCAAACGAACAACCGGGTTGCGGTCTGCGGGTGGAACCGAAGAGATGCCGGGGCGCGAGTGGCACGGTACTTAGATCTAGAAGCTGGATAGAGGCGACTCGGCAAAACGACGGTTACTCCTTTTTTAGTGGTGAGAGTTAGGACCAGCCTCCGGGTGTCTCCCGAGGGGGGTCCGAGCCGATGCGTTAAGTAATAAAAATGCGGAGACGAAGCGTCACTTAGCTGTTTTTATGCCATAGTCGGGGATGCAGTTCGGGTCGTTGAAGCTGGGACATTGGTGCAGTCGGAGGAGGGCGATCGGAGTGCCAACCGGGCAGCCGGACTGGCCTCTAGCCGGGTCAGGACGCAGCCGGCCTGGCATCCAAACGTGGCAGCCAGGTCGGGATCCAGCAAGCCGGGCATCCAAACGGG
Source organism: Poa pratensis (assembly GCA_947311845.1). Taxonomy (NCBI): domain Eukaryota; kingdom Viridiplantae; phylum Streptophyta; class Magnoliopsida; order Poales; family Poaceae; genus Poa; species Poa pratensis. Next base: position 51,551,496 of record CAMZMU010000036.1, read on the forward strand.
ACACATCCCGCCAGGTAGGGATGCAGCCGGCCAGCCAACCAAACGATGGCGGCCAGACAGGTCGGTACTTCTTTCCTTTATCTCTTTTCTTTTCTTCTTCTCTCTTTTTTCTTTCTTTCCGAGCAACCGGCCCGATGGAGGGCGTCGGAGCCGGCCACGGCAGCCGGGTGCGTGGGTCGACGAGAGGAGGGGCCGGCCGGGGCGGCGGAGCCATCCAGGGCGCAGCCGGCGGGCGCCGCCGAGACGGAGCCGAGGCGGGGCCTGCCGGGCACGGCCGAGGCGGAGGACGGGTGCGGTCGGGGCGTGACCGGGGCACGGCGAGGCGAAGCGGGCGCAGCCGCGGAAGCGAGGACGGGGCCAGCCGAGGCGGGAGAGCGGGAAGCCGGGGCCGGGCAGGCAGAGGCGCGGGGAGCCGGAGCCGGGCAGGCGGAGGCGCGGTTGAGGTCGAGGCGGAGCTGGCCGCGGCAAGCTGGGTGCAGCCGGACGCGGGCTGCGATTGGGGCGAAGCAGCCGGCCAGAGACGACGCTGGTTGCAGACAGACTGAAGACGGCGCTGAAGTAGATGCGGGCGTGGACGCAGAGGAGAGGTCGCTGGACTTTGCTGGGTGGAGCTTGAAGAGGCGGAGCCGGAAGCAGCCAGGCGGAGCCGGATGCGGTCGGCCGGCCTGCTTGATTCGCGCGGGGGCTGCCGGGCGTGCGTGCAGCCGGCCAGGCGTGCACGTACATGGCAGCCGACCGCACTAGCACGAACGATCGATCCAGCTGCCTTCTTGCTTGCTTAGCTCCCTCGAACCAGCTGTCTGCGTGGCTGCTTAGCTGTCATTGCGGAGTGACGGACGCCAGACCCCGGCGACGAGCGCGTTGGAGAGGCTCGGGCGGAGGACGACGCGGAGGAGATGCGGCTGGGCGTGGGCGGTGGAGATGCGGACGACCACGGACGCGTGGGCGCGGGCCGGCGCGGAGGCGCACGAGCAGGCAAGGAGGCCAGCGCGGAGCATGCGGTGGCCGGCGTGCAGCACGTAGGCGACAGGAAGGAGCGGGACGGCCTGCATGGAGCACACGGGCGACGAGGACGGCCAACGTAGGAGATGCGAAGGAGCTCGCCGATGAGGAAGAGGCAGGCGTGGGCGTCGGCGAGCACGCGGGCACGGCGCCGATGGACGCACGGACGCGTGCGCCAACGGGAGGCAGAGGAGGCCCGCAACGCACATGAGCGCGTGTGGGTGCAGCCAAACGAAGACGACGCAGACGTGCATCACGGGAGCCATGGCGGCGTCAAGCCTTCGAGTCTCCGAGTTTTTCCAGGAGAGAGCATGGTGAAGACGTCGAGACGGCGACGACGATGACGACGATGATGAGTAGTGGTCCCGCCAGGAACGGGACTCCGGTCGCCGCTTTGCCCCACGGTGGGCACCAAATGTCGTGGTATTTCGCACGATATATGCCAAAGATGGCTGATTTAAGTGGTTCCTGACAGTGCGAGCGACGGCGTTCCGGCGGGATTAGGCACAAGCACGGCTAACACCGAGACGTACCCAGTTTCAGGGCCCTCGTGAGGAGGTAAACCCCTACATCCTGCCTAGATCGTGTATATGGTGGAGTATATGGTGTTACAATGGTGCTTCTTGAGCTTTACATGCTCTTAGCTTTAAAGTTTGAGCTGCCTAAATGGTTGCTTATGAGGAAGATGAGCTAGTAAGTGAGTGATTGAGTGGAGGGAGGAGCTAGCTAGCTCTTGGCCTTCAGGAAGCTGCCAAGAAGAGGCTCCCTGGTGCACCTTATAAATTGGTGCCTAGGGGACAAGGGGTTGCCCGCACTGATGTGTGCATAATGGCACCCTGTACCTGGTCTATGTTCATTTGTCTTCTAGTCGTTGTACACCTAGAATAGGATCCAATATGCCAGCTGGAGGGACCCGGAGTCAGGGACCCGGAAGCGGGCTCTGGAGTCGGCGAGCCGGAAGCGGGCGCTGGAGTAGGCGAGCCGGAAGCGGACGCTGGAGTCGGCGACCCGGAAGCAGGCGCCGGAGTCGGCGAGCTGGAAGCGAGCAGCCGGACTTGCTTCTTCTGTTCTCTTGTCGAGCCGTGGACTTTGGTAACCCGGGGATTTATTCCCCCGACAGGCAGGGTTCGCATCCCTTGTAGTATCTGAAGCAGTCATTGATTATTGTCGGCCAATTAAATCTTGCCCGCCTGAGCATCCATTTCATCTTGTGGGCCGACTGATGTGTTCCACATAAACCATCATGTACCTCTCCCATAGCAACTCTAGCTTCGTCTTCATTCAAGCACTTTAGAAGAAGACCATCAGCTGTTCGGCGATATAAGGCGGCATCCACCAATGTATATTTGAGAGATAGGCGCCGAACTGCTATGTCTGTTTTTCGACTTGGATCTTGTAAATAGTCAATATAAGGTTGTCTCCAGTCGTCCTCCAAGTTATCATTTGACTCCTCCTTAGCCGGCTCCAACAAGCCGGCTTCCTGTTTGGCTTCCTCCAAGTTGGCAACATGAGTTGTCGGCTGTTCCCTGATAAAGAATATACCACGACTGACGTGATAGAAAGACGCCTGTTGTGCCAACTCATTTGCAAGCCAATTGTCTTGCCTAGGAACATGAGATATGTGGAAATAATCCAACGTTGAAATCATATCCAGGCATCTATCATAACTACGTGAAGGGCCATCAAAGGGCCATCAAGAGTGCTTTCTGGCGCCGTAGCAGGGGAAGATACGAAGCTTCCTGCAGAATATTTTTCCCGTCAACTACACGCCATCAACTGCCCACCATGCATATAGTTAAAAATTTCCTACAACGTATGGCAAGATACTCCCTACGCCCATGTTTCATCTTAACGACCGACAAAACATAAATCGAGGAGCAGGACGCTTGGCGCCGACTCTAGGGAGCCGACATGGTCAGACATTGCATTAAGACGGAGATGATCATATCGATCGAGCCAATGCCGTTAGTGACGCCTGATACTCCTTTTGGAAGTGACGTCATGGTCTGTACAATTTTTTTTGCCTGGGAACCGAGCTGTCTTACTTTTATCATAGCTGCTCTGAGGACTTGGCAGAAATATGTCCTTGACGTTGTACGCCAGTTGTACGGACGAGCCGTGTTGACTACGTTATTCATGTCCACCCTAAGTCACCTACGTCAAATATTGCCCCTGTGGATCATCTTCGCCGAGTTCATGCTGTTCAAGCTCAATGAGGAGCTCCTGGTCGATCGAGACGGGTGCCAGGTGACAAAGATTTGGCGTAACTATCAGGGTTGCCGACCGGATATAAGCCGGCGAGTGGGAGGTCAGCGTCGATAATGGAAGGAAACCTTGCTTACATAGAGAATCTTGGCGGTTCATCCGTACTGTTTCGGGGATTCCCTCACTCCAGCGAGTCTGCATGGTTGAAAGGTGTATTAAGACGGAGAAGCCCATGTCTGTCGAGCCGGCCAATGCCTGTTTTAGCGTGTGCTACCTGCCGTTTCGGAACGGCAAGGAGATATTCCTGATGAAAGGAAATCATGGCTGGGAGTGGAACGCAACGATTCAGATATCTTCAAGCAACTAGTTTTCCAAGAGAGCGCATATCTATTATATATTAAAAGTGCATTATGGGCTAACCAGAAATTAGATAATTAGTTAGAAAATCCCACAATAATCAGAAACATCTGGCCATTTATTTTTTACATCAGTAAACCACAGCCATTTGATCTAAGTAATTGAACTAGGGACATTGAAGATTAAATAAATTACCCACCTCTGCCATTATGTGAAAATACCTTTTCGTTACTTTTTCCCGTGAAAAGAAAATAGAAACACAAAACGTGGCATCGTGCCGCCGTCCCATGCTGATGCCCTAGCACTGCTCACGTACGCTAGCGGCCGCCGCCGGCCGTATTCTTATGCCTCCTCCCAGGCTCCCATACGCTGGCGCTGCCGTCGTATTTGCCTACGTGATTTCTCCCGGTCCGCGCTCTCCGTGCATGCACAACGTTGCCTCACATCAATAAGGAAGCCAACAGCAGGTGCATGCATGCTCCGCGTGATGTGCATGGAACTCAATCCAGATTCATACGGATCGATCATCTGCCGTGATTCCTTAACGTATTCTTGGGCCAGTCCGGCAGCGGCAATGACTGACCGTACAAGGAGTAAACAAATCGATCATTCTTCATCTGGTAATCAATCTCCTCATGCAACTAGATCGCTTATTTCTCAGCCGAATCATCCACGAAATTTCCGCAATCTAATATGGCGAACGATTCATACGAAGTGGGAGGCGATCGGAAGAGCGATTTCCTAAATCGTTTCAGCTAGCTAGCGATCGGAATCCAAAGGCAGAGGCAGGTAGCGATCGGAAGCGCGACTTCTTAATTCGTTTCAGCTAGCTAGCGATCGGAATCCAAAGGCAGGTTACGTACGCAGGCAAGCTTGCTCATAAACCTTTTTAATTATTTTCAGCTAGCTAGGTGCACATAGGATTGTACCAAGATTTTAACTATTACATAAACGTCTAGCAAACAGCCACCGAAGGTATTTTTGAACCATGTTTGTGTGTTTCTTTCCTATTTTATCCGCCGAATCATTTTCTAACAAATTTACATATATTGTGTTGGGACTTGAGATCTATATGATGGAGGTGCTCGAGGAAAGAGATGAGGATACCCCATATTCTCAGCAGCCACGCTTCTAAAGTTTGAGTGGATTTGACTTTTGTTGTTAAACCATTTGCATAGCACCTTCGGTAAGTGTTTCTTTTTTACCATAAAATGTATATTTGCATAACAGCTTAGGTAAGATTTTTTTCTTTTACCATACAATCTATCATTATATTAGTTAACCTGAACAAAACATAGGCCGTAAAATATTTGGTCACAATGCGATAGATTCTTTGACTTAGTTTATTATATTAGCTAAAGTATCGGCCTGCACAACTATGAAAATTGGCATTAATTATTTTATTTTTGGGCTTGCAAGATTATGTTATCTGCAACAAAGGAAAACCTCATATATTGTTTTCTGGTGATATAAGATCAACTTGAAGAATCGCCGCTCAGATCTTGGTCTAGAGCCGGTCATTTTTATGTGATACCATATGACAATGAAATTAATCATGTTCAACTACACTATTAATCCTGTACGTGTGATATCATTCATCTGCGCAATATTATATCAAGGTGTGAAACTAAAGCTCAGGCCACGAGAGCAGCCACGCTTCTAAAGTTTGAGTGGATTTGACTTTTGTTGTTAAACCATTTGCATAGCACCTTCGGTAAGTGTTTCTTTTTTACCATAAAATGTATATTTGCATAACAGCTTAGGTAAGATTTTTTTCTTTTACCATACAATCTATCATTATATTAGTTAACCTGAACAAAACATAGGCCGTAAAATATTTGGTCACAATGCGATAGATTCTTTGACTTAGTTTATTATATTAGCTAAAGTATCGGCCTGCACAACTATGAAAATTGACATTAATTATTTTATTTTTGGGCTTGCAAGATTATGTTATCTGCAACAAAGGAAAACCTCATATATTGTTTTCTGGTGATATAAGATCAACTTGAAGAATCGCCGCTCAGATCTTGGTCTAGAGCCGGTCATTTTTATGTGATACCATATGACAATGGAATTAATCATGTTCAACTACACTATTAATCCTGTACGTGTGATATCATTCATCTGCGCAATATTATATCAAGGTGTGAAACTAAAGCTCAGGCCACGAGCTGACCAATTGGTCATTCGTAATAAGCCATTAGATTTTTGGTATGATACCATATTGTTTGTGGAACGAAACATCTATGGATACGACGTTTCTGTAAAGATCTGGCAATATTATATCAAGGTGTGAAACTAAAGCTCAGGCCACGAGCTGACCAATTGGTCATTCGTAATAAGCCATTAGGTTTTTGCTATGATACCATATTGTTTGTGGAACGAAACCTCTATGCATACGACGTTTCTGTTCCAATATGTGTACAAAACAAATCCGATGGAAGCCCACGGTTTCATGCCACAACCCGACGGACTGATTCGGCTGTCGTACAATCATCGTACAAATGGCGTCGTACGTATTCTTTGTAGAACTAACTACGGAACTACCGTCCATAATTGGCCGATATATTAATTAAATGCATGACGCAATATGCAAAATAAAAAATCAATAGTTCGTCGCCGATTTGAAGTACGATGGTAGATCGTGTGTGCGTGATATTACATAAACATGGAAATTAAAACTGAGCTATGAACATATTGGTTGTGGGTTGTTAACCGTGGGTATATTGAGTTTACAATCTAGCACAGATTATAAGTTTGCAAGTGGAAAAAATAAACCTGCCACTCCTTCCTCCAACTTTAAGTTATCATTGCGGGCTGGAAATTGGTTGTTTTCTTCAGATACCTACGTAATTTTAAATATACGTAAAATTGGATAGTGTTGGTATTTAGTATATTGTATTTGGTCAACACGTTGACCCAACCATTGATTTTTGATAATCATTCATCTATGCAATATTATATCAAGGCGTGGATCTCACATCACGAGCTGACCAATTGGTCATTTGTACTAAGCCATTTTGTTGTTGCTATGATAGCATATTGTTTGTAGAATTAACTATTGTGCATAAACTTATTATGTATCAATTAAGATAAAGACAATGTATATGCGTGGCACAATATATAAAAGGAAAACAAAAATTGGTCGGCCATTTTAATTAAGATGGATGTTGTGTATGGGATATTACATAAAAGGGAAAATCAAAATTGAGCTATGAACATATTGGTCGTGGTTTGTGTACCGGGGGTATATTATATATTGCTATATCAGATATTGAGTTTACATCTTCCTTTCTAGCTCATATTATAAGTTTGCAAGTCCAAATATCATTTTACAGCAAGCTCATATAGGAGTATTGAACTAAATATTTTATAAAGAAACAAACTTGAGACTTCTGAATTATTGCACTAATGTTCTAGCATGTGGTTGATACAAGCACATATTCTGCTCGAGAATCTGCTTACACGCTCAAATAGGGTTGTTTATGTCATAACCTAACTAATATATTTTACACCGACATGATAAGACATATGTAGAAGATTTATTTGAAATAATAGGAACCACACAAGACATTGCCCGCGCATTTGCGCGGGCCACTGTGCTAGTTTGAGGAACAACACATCAACAAACTGACTTCAAAACAAGATCTAAAAGATGAGCTAAATAGATACGATTGTTTAGAATATAATTTACAAGAGAAACTAATAATATTTTCCCATTGTCTACAGTGAAGAGAGGTACTGTAGCCAGCTGCTATGTGACCATAGCGTTGTTGCTGCTTATATGTGTGGCGTGCTGATAGGTTACATGGTAACGCCATGCGCCAGGTGGCGGGTCACTTTAACTCTGTCGTAGTGGATCCATGATCTGTGTTGGTCAAGTGATGGCGATCTTTCTTTTCCACTGGTCGGTCGTTCGAGATTGCGCGCAGGATGATTAGGGCTTCCATCAATATGTTTGTTGTCTTCAATCCCTCCTCGAGTTGATCAAAAGGGGAGATGGATGATACATCATTGCTTTGTTCTGCATGTGCTGTAGCTTGATTAGCTCATAGAGAAATTCGTTTGAATATGGTAAATATGACAGGTGAATTGAAAAATATAGTTACCAATGCAGTGGTGGGTGACGCCGATCGCCCACTGTATATTACCGATTTCCTCAAGTACCCTGTTTAGTTTAGCAGTAGCGTCCTTTTCAAATGAAGTTGCCCTATGTAGTACAGAATTGTTTAGGACCTTTTGATCTTGGATCTCTATCTTCAAGGCACCGTTTCCAGCTCGAAGATTGTCGCGGTCCTTCTTTATTCTGATTAGTTCGTTGCGCTGTTTATCTTGCAGGTTCTTGATTATTCTACCTGCGTCGCTCTTAGGAATAGATTCCTTTTCTTTCTTTGTCAGTTCAGCGATGACGCCCTCGTAGTTTTTAAGTTGTTCTTTGTATGCATCGAGGTTGTCTTCAAGCTGCCTGATGTATTTTTCTCTGTCGGCCAGTGCCTTATTTGTCTTTAGGTGATCCTTCTGCGACGCCGTCAGTAAGCTCTGTTTATGAAAAAAATTATAGCAACACAGATGAGATTGTGCTCACGTATGGTAGTTTGATCAAATTGAGTTAATTTGTTGTGAACCCGGTGACGTACTTCCATTTCTTTGAACTTTTTCGCCTGTTCTTTACTCTGTTGAACCTTGGTTTCCAGTTCCAGTCTGGAGTTCTTCTGTTCGGTCAGAGTCTTTTCTGCTTCTGCTGTTCCTTTTTTCATTATAGCCAATTCTTCCTGCGATGTATATAAGATGATCGTTAGAGCAGAAAGCAGAGGTCCGTACTATATTGGAAGAGTCATGATACAGCCGCAACGTAGTCACGTCGTCAGACGGTCAGATGACCAGATCCGGCTTAGAAGGTTTTATGGTTACCTTGTGTAGACGATATAGTTGTTTCTGCTGAACGGATCGTCGTTCTGTCTGTTTGTTTTCCTTGGCTATGTAAGTACAGAGTTGTTCTTTCAGGGCTGCCATTATGGGTGACTGAGATAGTGAACCAGAGGTACATATTTTCGTGTTGCTGATGTCAACGACAGGAAGACTTGCATCGACGATGTCTGGGGCGTTCACTGCAGTTGTATCGAGCTCAGAGATCATCCATGTTGAAGGGTTCGTCAGTGCTGTTGGTGGGGTCTCGTGATGTATGATGTCAGTGTTTAATTGCATCGTCCATTCACCTGGGTAATCCTTACAAATGTCATCGTGATCGCTACATAACGGTCTGCATGAGAGGAGTATAGATGTTATGAAGGTAATATAGCACACTGTTGCTAAAGATAGAAATTAAGAGGTACTTCAAGAACTATACCCCTCTGTTGTAGGAATCAGTTGAAGTCCAACTTTGTCTGTGGTTGTCGTCTGCTCCCAGGTATCTTTGTTACCATTTGAAGAGCTGAAGTCGGCGATAGTTTGGTCGTCCTTGTCGATTGTTTGTTGTCGTTCTTCAGGACGTGTCTTCTGACGCTTCACAATTTGGGAGGTCGACGTTTTGGTAATGACGTCCCCTGGTCTCTTTCCTCCAAGAGGCTGTCTGTGTTGACGAGATCCTGACGGAAAACCTCCTTGTCCGTTTGCCGTCTCTAGTTCATATGTATGATCGTGACCGTTGTTACTCGAGTCGGCCATTGTCTTGTCTTCAGGCGGAGATCCTGACGGGTCATTGTCCGGCTTCATTCCTAAATGTTTATGTTCGTTATCTGACGCGACGTTCGTCGCGTCAGTCCCAGAATTCCTGTTTACAGGAGCAATTCCGACGATCAGAAAATTTGCAGTTGTACGACATTGCAGACTACAGGTAAATATATTGGTTATTTACCTCTGATGGCTGATTATTCATCGAGAATGTTCTGATTCTTTCAATTCTGCTCTTGACGAATTTGCACTACAACAGGACATAGCTTTTGTAACACAGCTTTGTGTTACTACATGTCCAAAAAGGTGTTACTGGCCATATGGTAACACATTTTGAGATGTGTTGCGTTAGGCCGTGTTACTAAGAGGTGACCGCTGTCACACATAATAATTGTTACACAATGAGAAAAATTGTGTTACAATTAAGGTCAGTAACATCCATCTTATGTGTTACTCGATGCCGTCAGTAACACTGCTATGCCAGTCAGTAACACTGTTGTAACACTATAATTGATCGATGGCAACTACCCTAGTAACACGTTTTTTCTAACTATAGTAACACCATCAGTAACACTACAATGCTCAACATAATTAATACTTGTTTTTAATTAAACATAAATTAGGTACACATTTTCTCGATATAATTATTTAAATAGAAATAATTGCATGTGTTTAATTACTTGTTTTATTATGATGCCCCTACGTATTAATTAGTAACACCGTCAGTAAATTTATTTATTTATTTATTACAATGCTTGACACCATGAAAATAACATAGAAAGGGAAGCACAATACCATGAAAATAGCATCCATTACATTTTAACTATTTTAGAGGCACTCTCAAGAAATATTACATTGTTTAATCCATCAATAAACACTACAAATCTTGCTATTCTAGTCTTCCATGATAAAATTGCTTCTAGAATCATCACGACGACAACCATAGCATCCAGCCGTAGCAGCTCACCATTAAATTTTCCTTTCAATCTGTATTGAGAAATAGAAAAAACAAATACCATCATAGTTGCACTTCAAAAAAATCATATGTAGTCCAGGAAATGGAAGAAAGTAAACATACACAAGGAAAAAAAATGATAGTTAAGATACCTGCCATGTTGCAGGCGTAGATGTGTATTGGCCGATAAGACTATGATCCTCGTACCTTGTGATTTTCCTCCTTGTCCTTCTTTATTGTACAAAGATATATATCACTAGCGCACCAAGATAGCAAAATGCAGACTACAATAAGTTCCAACTATTAATTGAGTTCAGCATTACAAGTATAAAATTGCTACTGCTAAGCAAAGAGGCAGATTTGCCAAAATTAACAAAAGCATAACATCATAGACCAAATGAGTGAAATGACACGGAGAGTCGTAGCAAAACAGAGAACCATACGGTAACAAATTAAAAAAAAACATCAGGATTCCATAAATAACTTACCCATAATGTCACGAAATAGAACCAAGGAATGGACTCGGTTTCATCACCTAGAGACTAGATGCACAAGCAAACTACACTGCTACAATAACATCTACTACCAAGTATAAATGCTACTGCTAGACAAAGGCATATTTAATTACAAAATAGTATAAATTGGATCTTTTGTAAATAAAAATGCAAGAATAGTAAATAAATTTTATATAATGTAGAAAATTAGAATCAATGACCGAGGATAAATCTATCCATGACAGAACTGGGCTTTCCATTAGCTACAGGAAACAGCTGCACTAAATAAAACACATCTCTTTGATGGAAATAAGAAAAGAGACATAACGGAAGCACCATGAAGCACAATAAAGGGATTTTACGTGCATCAATATTCTGTTAACTATAGATGAGAAGTCATAGAATTAATACCAGTTAGGTTTATGCATTGAAGGTTTGTCTTCTATACCACATATTCCTTAAGATTTCCTGCAATAGGCTCATACCTATTCCATAATGAGAAATTATGAATAGCATCAATGAAATAAATTTTAAAGCAAAATAGGAGACTAGATAAATTTGCATCAGCAACTACATGCCCATTAAGAAGCAGAGGGAAATAAATCATCAGCTTATTGCCTATCTAAGCCGAGGACTACAAGAAGGATGTGTTTGTTGTTAGCCCTGCACCTCTTCTGATTTGCCAAACACAGGCACAATCGATTTGCTCCTGCTGGCTTGCCAATACTTGATGTGACAATCTGGTATATAAAGCTAGCTAGTTATCAAATAGTAATTGATCTGTTGTTAGAAACTAGCATAGCAGCTCGACGTAATTAATCATAGGAAGAAATAAAACAGCACAAAGCATACAATTTTTTCCCTCAAACCCGTAGGCTTCATCAGGTATTTTCACCTATATTTCTATGTTAGGTATTTAACTGTGAGATCAATATAGATCTGCATCATACTTATCTATAGTAAAATAGAAAGAGTAAATTTGTAGAAATAATAGTCTTGTGGAGTCCCAACAGCAAAACAGTAGAACAAACGCAACCAACTAAGAACTCAAAGGTGCCCCTGAATAACATATACATGTTTAACAGTGAGCATTAGGAGTCTACCCAAAATATGAAATTAGGAATTCCTTCAGCTATAATTGGACTGCAGGGGCTGGGTGGATAGACCTTCAGATCTTCGTAGGAGATGGAAAACTGCCTGCGCATCTACACTTGGTCGCGACGCACCCTGGATTTGCATGGTTAGATAAAAAATCCCATGAATTCTTAGAAAAGAAACGAGGGACGGGGAAAGCAGAATCAATCTAGCACAAGTTTGTAGCCTTGGATAGGGAAATCGAGCAGAAACTTTGCACGCTCGTACATGGAAATCACAGAGAGGGGGAAGGTGAGACCGTGGAGAACGTCCAGTCCGCTGCTGGATCTGGCGGCGCCCTTCGAGAGGCAGCCGGGGAGGATGAAGGTACGCGAGCTCGGGTGCCGGCGAAATCTCTCGGAGGGGCAGCGGCGGCGGTGGATCGAGCGCGGAAGAACGGAAGGCGGTGGTGGGGGCGGCTAGATGAGTTTTTTTCGGGGTAAATAGTGTTGGGCTGGTGAGATTAGTTAGAAGGGCTCGATACATATACGCAATCAATGGAGGGAAAAGTGTGTGGTAGCGGGAATATTTAGATTTTTCCCTCGCGTGATTTCTTCTCTCACGCGAAATAACCACATTGATGAAGCGAAATTATTTTATTCGTGATTTGTAGAAGGTAAATAATTTTAGTCGAATGAGATTAAGATTAAGTAGTTAGGATTTTTTTCTTTATAGCAACTACTTCCTCCGTACATGTCTAGATACGTGTAGACCAAAAATGGCTAAAACATCTTTCATTTAGGAACGAAGGGAGTAGTACACATAAAAGGAATTCATGCCAAATGATTTCTTTTTTGGAGGATTTCTTAATTTTCTTTGATTTTTTTTTGCAAAAAATGGTTAAAACGGGCTGCATGGCTATTCACTGAAAGGGGTCGAATGTTTCAAAACTATCGACGATTTTATGATGTAATCACTACTTGTGTAACTTAACATTTTTGAAAAAAATCAGAGCAAACTATCACGCACTTGTAGTTCAAATTTGAACTACTTTCAGAAAATCGGCATACAGTCATTTAAACAGGCCAAATTAGATAAAAAGTGAGAAAATTCCTAATATTTAGGGATTAACCATCAAAATATGGACTACTTTGTATGAAAATTGGATTGGTGCCATTTTGCACCATATTTTTGTATTTGCTTAAGAAAAAAAATGTCATTTTTGCACTTAGAAAATGGAGAATGATAATTCTAAAAATAGTTTGAAAACTCAGTTTGGTACCACTGTTTCCCATACCAAGATACACTTATTTGCCAAATATGAACACTTTATCACAAACTATGCCACAGGCATGGGCATAACTTGGTTATCTGACTTGAAACATATACATGTTTATACATGATAGACCTTTTTGTGAAGAGTTTGGAAAGTTTGACATTACTTATTTTTCATAGCAACTAGTACACATTAAAAGACTCCATGCCATATTATTTATTTTTTGGAGGATTTCTTCGTTTTCTTTGAATTTTTTTGCAAAAAATGGTCAAAATGGGCAAGGCCAAGCTACCAAGACAAGGCAAGTGGGCCAGCCCACCTGCCACTCGACGACCTGGTAAGAACGATATCGACACCCACATGGCTAAGGACCGAAGCTCGGGGTACCTTCTGGTGTCTCCCACCCGGCGGCCAAGGCCATGACCGTGAAGACATAGACATGGAAGGAGCTGGCAAGCTCTTTTCCTACTCTTTCGCATGCCTGCCGAGGCATGGGAATGGTGACCTCCTCTGTACATCCAGAAAGATAAGCACGCCAGCCTAAGCAAAGAGAAAAGATCAAGAAAGACTTGGGCGCCAAGAAGATGGAGACGTCAAGGACGACGTCGTTAGGGGACAGCCGTGGTGGGGGTGTCAGCCCTGGCGGCCGTGTTCTCTCCCAAAGGCGAAAGCGCTCACCGTACTAGCGGAGAAGGAAAGGACCAGGGGAGGCCACGTCGCCTCCTCGTCCGCCCATCTTCCACGAGCTCGCCAGCATGAATCTGACTCGCCGCAACTTCGTCATCGCCAGATCTGGCGACTCTTGACACATCATCCTCATCCGCCCATTCTCCACGAACTCGCCGACAACCGAATCTGACTCGCATGCATGGCAAAAATGTGTGCCGCGGTGTGGTAGGCGATGAAAGCATCCTATGTGTGGCCCGCGCGCCAGTAAGAGAGACCGCAAACAGGTGAGCAGGTAAAAAAGATTTGACGTTGATCTTAGTCAAACTTTTTAAAAATGGACAAAAAAGATATAAAAGTATGTATATGTTTGGAAGAATGGGCGCCAAATATTTTTCCAAGGCTATATTCATCCACGCAGAGTCGCATACAACTTCCCTCCGATTACTTGCTCTTTTTTGGCGGGGAAAATTTTATTCACGCGAAATCTTCCCTTTTTCCCTCCCCCGCCGGATAACAAATTGACCAAATCCACCCCGTGTATCCCTCCCGGTGACTCCCTACCAGATCTGATCCCTCCTCTCCTCCCAGTCCCAGATTCATCAATGGCCGTGAGCGACGCGAACAGCCTGGACCGCTTGCTAGGCAGCAGCTCCGCGTAGGCTGGATGAGTTCCGGGGAGCGTCCGTGAGGAACATCGGAAGCGCGCTCCTCTCACTCGGCGGCGGCGGCACAAGGGCAGCAAGTCTAGCTCTGAACGTTGTGCCAGTCTGCAGGATCAGTAAGGCCTGCGAATCTCTGCCAACAAGGTGAGCACTTTGATTCCCTTTTTTCCTTCTTGTTTACAGATATCGTCTTGCTATTTGGTACTGAAAATATGGTGTTTATTTTTTTGTTTTTCCTAGAGGCCTGGATTGGTGCAATAAGTATGATGTCCAGATCCGAATTATCTCTGTCTTTGCCATGTATGATTTCTCTTAACAAATAAATGACCAAGAGAAATTTTGGCTAGTCTGCACTGTTTAAATACATTTTGGTTGTGAGCGGTTAATCAACAGAAATCTAGCAATCGAGTGATTGGACATATTATTTTTTGTTTATCTGTAGGCATGTATGAGTCGGAGCTCCAATGGTGAAGTGCAAAGGGCCTGATGAACACATGCGAACGTCCAATGTTGCTGCGACATGACTTCTCTTGAACTAATAAGAAATTATATTTTTTAGCTGTATCTATGTACCGGAAATTTGCATTACGTCCCCAAACTTGATGTTGGTTTTTGCTGATGTTGAAAATACTGTAATTATACCCGCAAAAAAAAAAAAAAATCTGTAACTATACATTTTCGTTTAATGAACTTGTTTAAGCCTTACCCATGATACCAAAGTGCCACATAAATTTTGCAATTTCCTTTGGGTAATTTGCCTGATAAGTATGCATCAACTTTATCATTAACTTATTGTGAGATTCCTATCACTTGCAGATTAGATGCTTGGATGTGCGCCTTTTGTTATATGTATCAGCAAGTTACATGAAATTGCCAAATACATTGTAGATATATACTGTAGATGTGGTAAAACTTTATTTAGGAATTTTTTCTATATTGGTATTGATTCCTTATTACTGTAACTTGTTTAAACCAGATGTAAGAGGTGTTAGTTCCTAATGGACCACATAAACAAGCAGCTTATGTTAGTTTCAGATAAAGTCTCACCATGTTTAGTGTCTTCATATTATTTGGATCTGCTGCAGGAGGGTATTACATGAAGGTTTTAGTACATATAAATTTTGGTTACTATGGGTTGTTCCATTCTGGCACTCCGGAGGCTGCTTCTGCATGCCAAGGTCTAAGACAAGCTAGATGTTGTGCTAATGACCACGGGGAGGACTATCAGATGTTGTCCGAATAGTTTAGCTTCACTTCCATGCATCTGTATAGCTGGCATCCTTTACATATTCATGTGGGATTGATAATCCCAGCATTTGCTTTTTTGTTGCTTCAGAGAGTAAGGATGGAAAACTAGAACATATATAGCATCATGTTCCAGTTTTCTTCACCAGATACACTTTAAACTGATTTGTAGCAGCAGTGAGGCGAGGTGATTGATTCATAGCAGCTGTTTAGGTGTAAAAATGTACCCGCCATCAGATGCTGAAGTACTCATGCCGCGGTTAACATTTATCCATGCATTTGAATTTTTTTAGAAGAAGTGTGTAGCTAGCGTTGGCTAGCTTGGAGCAAGTTAATTGCCTCCAAATTGGTATGCAACTAAAACCTCGTTAGATGTGCAAATTTCTAAAATTACTATGGTTCATGTATGTGTAATTATGAACTCTATTGGCTGAATTCTCCACCCATCACTCCATCATTATTCACTCAGCTTGTTAGATGTACTCCTTTAAGTTTCTGAAACTGCTTGTCAGTTGGGGTACTATGGCCTCCATCAGCATATTTTGGCTTACTTGTTTGCTTTTGGGCTTTAAGACAGATTTTCCAAGCGCTATTAATTGCTAAGCTTTTTCTACTCCTTGTGCTTCATTGAGCACCACGTACACAGATAAAACATGAGCTAAGTGTTTTACATTTATTTTTATTCCTGTAGCATATATTTCATAGTTAAGTTTCAGAAGTTGTCTGTGTTGCAGGAGTGCACATACATAAGAAGTTTTAGTCTTGTAGATAATTTTTCTAACCATCTATTGTTGGTAGTGCCCGTACATGGGCATGACATACTTAAGTTAGTGTATGTTCTCCTCATGTACTTCTTATTGACCAGGTAATGCTTCCATTTTTGCCAAAACATTTTGCAAACGGAGCTTGTTGTCTTTCTTTCACTAATGGGAACAATCTTCTCTATAGCGTGCTATTTGAACAATATTCATGGCAGTTACTTCCGTATCTTATGAAATAGAATTCACTAACTAAATAATTTGATTTGTAATCTTTTCAGTTTTATGGTTGCTGCACATCTATGTTCTGTGTTCAAGTGTACGACGAGGAGTTCATTTAAGTTGCTGAACCTAAGGTTTCTAGATTTGCTGACATGGGGGCTTTTCTAGCTTTTTCACCGTTGAACGTGTAGTCTTGGTTCTGTGGTACATGTGATGGATATTTTGCAATTTGTACTATGTAACTTCTTCGGATGTGTATCAGACATGGTGTGCAAGGGGAATTAAATCTTATTGTTACCTGACTTGATTTATCTCAGTTGGTTATATATATATATAGCCAGCCCATTTTCCGCTTGGAATGTTTGTGTGTACAAGAGACCGTGAGGTGCACTTGAACAACAGTCTGCTAATTGCAGGCATCTGAGACTTGCTAGGTTGATTCTTTCCTTGTTGTTATTTTACCCACACGTGCTTGTGATGCTAAATAATACACTTTGGCCACATCTAGAAACTGAAGCCTAGGAAACAATAGATGATGAAATTACAGTGATCTATTGAGAAGGGCCAAGAAATGTTTAACCGCTATGTTAAGTAAATTAAGTATTATGGCCCTCTTTTGTTCAAGATAATAGTCCTGTGCATGTTAAAAATATATAAATTCAAGTGGGTAAGGTCTGCATTTAAGAAGGCAGGGTTTATATTTAGACGAGCTGTTTGAGACCAACCTCATTAAGATTGCAGGGCGTAAGGGCACCTCCAACGGGCTGGCGCATACGGACCAGCCCAGTCCTCTTTTGTCCGAACGGACATGAGAGAGGCTCCAACGGCGTGGCGCAAAAGGCCGAGTGTCCGCCCGGACAGGCCAAATCGACCCAAACTCGGCCCATTTTTGGGCCAGCTTTGGGGAGACGCGGACACGCGCCGTGTCCTCTCGGTGTCCGCCCCTGGCCCACGTGCCAGCGACCGCGGCCGCTTCGTGGTCCTTCTTAAATGGGGACACCAACCCCCACCGTCCCCATCCCAATCCACTCGCAGTCCCCACTCGCCGCGGCCGCTTCAGCTCCAAAACCCTAGCCACCGACCGCCGCCGGCCGCCATGAAGGGAGGCAAATGGTTCGGCCGCAACAACGCCGAGGCCAGCAGCTCGCGCGGACCTCCGCCGTCCAACGCGGCCCGCCGTGCGGCCGAACGACGGCAGCAACTGAGGGCGGCTCGCAACGCCCGCCGCCGGGCCGCGCGCGCCCGCGTCTCCAAGGAGGTCGCGGCCATGTACTGGGAGATCAAGGCGCCGCTGCCGTGGGGAGACGTCCATCTCCCCGACGGCTGGCATCGCGGGCCGCAGCGCGTGCCCGTGCTCGCCGTGCCTCGCGCCGGCAGGGCGCGGAGGGAGGAGATCGAACGGCGGCGCAGCTTCCTGCCGCCGGAGCTCGTCAACGACCCCGCGTACCACATCCTGTCCCCGCTGTGGGACCGGTGGTTCGAGCTCGAGCACAACGCGCGCCGCCGGCAAGGCTTCGCCGGCTACGCCGTTGAGGGGTTCCAGCCGGAGCCGCCGTCGACGACGGCTCCTCCGACGACGACGACCACTGGAACGGCGACGAGATGGACCTGCCGGAGGTCCCGCCGCCAAACTGGGCAGCGATGCCCAACCCGATGGAGGCCGCGCCAGCTCCGATGGAGGCCGACGACGGCGACGCCCTGCAGGCCGCCATCGAAGCCTCCGAGCTGGAGGAGCTGGGCCAGTGGCCTGACCTCGCGGCGGCGCTCCGTGAATCGGCCGAGGCGGCGGCGGAGCAGGAGCGGCAGCAGCGGGAGGCCGAGGGCTGGGCGCTCTACGAGAAGGCGGAGGCCTGGCGTCGCCAAGACGAGGCGGACGCCTACAACCGCCAGCAGGAGGAGGAGGCGGCGGCGTACGGGCTCCGCCAGGCGCCGTGGTCACCGTGGCGTCGCGAACTCGAGTGGCACCCCGCTCCGGCGTGGCCGCAAGAGCCCGCCGCGCCGGCAGCGCCTCCGGCAGCGCCTGCAGGGCCACCTGCTCACCTCTTCTAGGTGCCACCCTACTACGTCCTCTCGGATGACGAGGACTAGAAGGCCACGGCGAGCACCTGGCCGCGGCGGCGCCAACTCCGACAGCCAGCCCCTCCCCCAAACCCTTTAGATAGGGTTTTTAGTTTTTTTTATCGTGTTTGTGTCACTGGCCCGTGGGGCCCTACTACTGAACCTGCCCTATATGTTTATCGTGTTTTTTTTTATCGCCTTGTCCTTCTTGTTTGCGCCACGCCGTTGGGGCACCTCCACCCCAAACTGAAAACGCGTCCGCGGTCCGCCCCCAAACGGACAAAAAGGGACACATTGGGGCGTCCCTTTGCGCCACGCCGTTGGAGGTGCCCTAAGAGCAGCCGGTATATTGTGCTAATAGTAAATAGGAAATATGTTTTGTTCTAACTTCTCAATACTAGAAATATGATATTTTAAACATGTTTTCTCAGCTCGAACTGTAAGTATTGTTAGTCTCGATGGCAGTGAGGCATGTTGAATTATTTAGAGGTTCTGATTCTGAGTTTGAACGCTAGCTAGCTGCCTCTCCTCTCGCAAATAAACCAAAAAAATATTTATTCACCTCATTTTTCTCTCTCGTCTTTTTTCAAGAGCGACTGACTATATGTGGCTTGTAACACTCTGTAGTAACACATACACATGTGTGCCCATAAGGTGAGCTTTGTAACATTTCACCAGCAACACATATTTATGTGTTCCTGTGGCCCACACCTGTAACACGTTTTTGGACCCTATGGCGTATGTGTTGCAGCCCAACTCTGTAACACGCATGTAGTGTTACTGCCGAATTACTCTGTAACACATATTATCATGTGTTACATCATAGTGTTACCAAAACTCTGTTCTCTTGTAGTGATTGCCATCCAACAGATTCGTCATGAGTACAAAGAGCTGATCATCCAAGTTCATCTTTGAAACCTGGGCCTTGAGATTGGGAGACTGGCTTATGTATGTGTTCATAGGCTGGTCGCGACGATTCAGCCACGCGGCGACCAAGTTCTCTGTCTCGAGGCCTTCCTTCCTTAATTGTAGCGGACTTGCACTTAAAATTTGGCAAGATCCCTGTGTATAGTGCTAGTCCCTGGATCGAATCGCTAGCACACACAGTTTACGATGAATACCATAACATTGTATCAATTTATTACACGAATGATCCAGAATTTATAAATATTCATTACAAGGTGCATAGCTCGAAGCTAGCTTTGAAAGAGTTGCAGCGGAATAATTAACATAAAGCATGGAGTCCTCATCATCTTGATGCAGCCACAGGTGAGTATATTGGTTGAAGACTCGAAACCCTTAAGCGAAACCTCACTCATCGTCAGAACAACCTGCAACAGTAAAAATGTTGCAGCAAGGTGGGTCAGAACCATATAAAATGGAACTGGCAAGTGACACTTTGTGGACTCATAGTGGAATAATTCTAATAACCTATATGCATATTTAGGCTGGTGGAGTTCAATGGCTATTTTGTAGAAGCCAACTTTTCCTATCTCTTTTGAAAACTCTTTTGTTCTAGTCAAGACAAGTCTGGCATGAAAACCATAGTCTCATCTACCCTTGTTCACCCTTCAAATTTTACTTGAGAAGTTAGAATGTTGGGATCCTCCGTTGACGTCCTTGATCAGCTGCTCGGAATTGTCTGTAACCGGGGACACTGCTAAGTACTTAGTTTTGACACTCTCGATAGCTTGTGCACGTTCACCATTAGACTTAACCAACCCAAACTATCCCTCACACTCCATTAGTGATCGGGGAAAAGGAGAAGATTAAGACGAGATATTTCAGAAGCATTTTCCCACCCACTATTGGTCTGACTCGCTCCATCTACAATCCTCTACCACCACCTGTCAAGCCGGGATGAGTCCACGCAACTTACTTGATCAAGACAGAGCCGATATGACTAATGGCTGCACTGGAAGCAATCTTCACTTGGAGTAACTTCAAATCCTTTTGTTCCCTGGGTGGCAATCCACAAGTGCACGTACTTAGGTTCACTCATCTAAATGAGCCTAGGTCTAACCCAGGTGCACTCACTTAAATGAGCCTAAGCAGCCACTGAACTTCAACCTCCATCCACATGCCACATCCACCTAGGTGTTTCATTAACTTAGTAGAATTTTCATCCCTTTACTTTTATAAAACATTTTAAGCGTAGCAACGCTAATATCTATTAAGTTATTATATAGGTTCCTAGACACATATGAATAAGGGTGCTATTCTAAACAGTTTTAGCATAGCAATACTAATAATACTTACATATGCTTAAGGAAAATACACTAATCATGCATAGACAAAATAATAGGAAATTTATTCATGTGCCACTTGCCTTTGATAGTTGTTGTTGCTCACAAACTCTTTTCAACGTAACTCAGAGCTCTCCGTTCAAACTATACAAAGCAAGAGATAACAATAAACAAACAATATAACAAACATATAACATAACAACAAACATGGGCAAAGACAATACAACTGGGTTGGTGGTCCAAAATTCATCACCTAATTCAATATGCAAAATGAATTAATATGCTAAGGTCTAGGTTGGTCAGGATCCATTGTTTGCAATTTGAATTTTGGTCAAAATACAGACTAGGTCAAAGTTTGCAAAACCAGTCACTAAAATACTTTAAACCAATTTCAACACTTCCATGATTAAATGGTTCAAGTAAAATGGGTTTTGGGTCTACTGGACAGAGGACTTAATTTCAAAGCATTTTTCCAAAAGGAAATAATTAAAATAATAACAAAACATTTTAAAACTCCCAAAAGGGCATAAACACAAATTTAATTAAAACAGTGACTCAAAATACTTTATAAAAATTTGGAAAAAGTACTACTGGACAGAGAACAACTAAATAAAACTAATCCAATTGGATTTACTCAAAAATCTATTTTAAGCCAAAGTTATGCCAAATTTACTCAAATTACACATTTGAAATTTAAATACATCTAAACTTGGCAAAACAGAAAACTAATAGAACAAATATATTCTACGGAACCTAAGGTTTCCAAAAATATTTTATTTACAATTTTTGGACTTGTGGATCTAAAGTTAAGTCAAATTTACTCAAAATTCTCATTTGAAATTTGAATGAATTTAAACTATCATAATTTGAAATCTAACAGTGCGAAAATATTCTACAGGTCAAGGGGTTTCTACTGGTATAAAGTTTGTCAAAATTGGATCTATGGTTTAAAAGCTATAACAGATCTAAGTTACAGGGGCTTTTCTGCAAAACTGCCAAATAAATCAAATTTGGCATAATTCCAGAAAAATGCTAGGCCACGTGGATCTGACTGGGCAATGACTCAGCACTGACGTGGCGCTGATTGGACACTTTCTTTATCTGATCTGGATCGTCAGATCCAGATCTGACGGCTGAAATTAAAATGTACCAGTTCGATCTAATTGATCTAATCTGGGATGTTGAAAACTAATCAGACGGTTGTGGTCGCGTTGACCTTACCATGGCATATTAAAAAAAAAAAGATCTTACCATGGCGGCGCATCTCGCCGGAGATGGAGAACACGGCGGCCGGCGGCTCGGGTGGTTGATGGCCACGACGCTCCGGTGGCTCCCCCAGCTTGGCGTGGAGACGACCGCGTGCAGAGTGGCGCGGGGAGCACGATGGTGCGGCCGAAGGCGAGGATTGCTTCCCGTGTCGACGAGGGGGCGTGGCCGGAGTGGTGCGAGCGGCCGACGAGCTTGTCGAGCTCGTTCTCGATGACACGGCTGTGATAAAAAATTGGGGAAGGGGTCAGAGAGGTGCGACAGGACGTGGGGTAGAGTATGAGCGTGGTCTCGGGCCTGGGCATGAACGAACCTCGCCGGAAATGGAGAAGAACGGAGGCGGACCGGCGGAGCTCCGGCGAAGCAATTCGACGACCTTGGGGCACTATTAGAAGGGGAAAGAGAGGGAAAATTGAGAGGAGTCCGTGGGCTTTAAGTAGGAACAAACGGCGCTCGATTTGGTGCATTCAAACGTCCGGAATTTACTCGGGAAGAAACGGGCAATTTTGAGCTGTTCTCGGGCGTGATTTCCGTTCCTGGAGGTTGAAGACGACGCTGACATCATCGCTGACGTCAGCGACTTTTCTTTTTCTCTTTTTTGTTTTATTTATTTTCTGGTTTTCTTATTTCTTTCATATCTTTTGTTTTAAGTTTTCAAATGACCTAAACCAGTTTCTAAAAATTTGTAAAAACAATATCTGTCATTTAAAATATTCAAACACAATTTTCCAACACATTTCAAAATTTGAAAAATTCAAATAATGTATAAAGGTTTATTTGATACCTTTATGTCATTTTATAAAATAGGGTTTTATAAATCCTTTTTGAACTCAAATAAAATCTAGAAAAATATTATGAGTAATATCATTTAATATAAAACATGATACCCTCATTTTTAGAAAAACATTTATAGAATCATTTTATAAATAGAATTTGGTAAAAATCTTTTGTGGCTTAATAAAAACAAATAAAATACCACAAATGTAAATATTGAAAATTTGCTATTTTAAACTTATTTTTAAATAAATATAATTGAATCAAAACAAAATTTTAAAATAGAACATGCTTTCAATAATTTAAAATACTTTGTAAATATTGTTTTAGAGTTTCACAAACTCCCAATTTTTAATATTTTCATATTTATCTTCAAGTTTTATGCGGGTTCGCCAGCGGTACCTAATCTAGCGCTGGCGACTTGTGATGGCGCCGCCAGCGGTAGTGCGCATGCGCGGGAGGGGCCGCAGACCCCAGGTTACCGCTGGCGAACACGCATGGTTGTTCGCCAGCGCTAGCACGAGATATTTTTCACGCGCATCCCCACGTGAAGCCAATCCGAAACTGAGCCAATTAGGACACAACCTCACTAGTCCCACGGATCGTGTGTTTCCGCAGATAGGCTGTGAGCCGTTGGATCAGGCACACATCCACTCAGCTGACCAAGACGTGGGACAAGAGCTGTAGGGCATGCACGAACAGGACATGAAGGAGATTCGTTTTCCTCTCACGCACGAATAGATCGAACTACTCGACCGCGCCGCCGCCCTCCTGCTCGACCGCGTGGCCGCCTGAAATGGCTCTGCCGCCTCCCTGCTCGACCGCGCCGCCCCCTCCTCCTCGCCGTGCCGGCCGCTGCCGCCGGACTCGTCGACGAGCCCGGTGTCCATCGCGACCCGGAGCCGGCGCGTCTCGACGAGCGCCACCACCACCATGGACACGAGCGAGAGCAGCGTCCCGGCGCCGATGCACGGCCACATGGTGATGCCCCAGGAGAGGCTCGTGAAGCAGCATGCTAGCGGCACAAGGCCGCGGTTGTAAAAGGCCATGAGACGACGACGGCGCCCCAGCACGCCAGCACGGTCGTGGCCGGCGGCACCCCAGCACGTTCGGCATGCTAGGGAAGGGCCTGGCCCGTTTTTTTTAAAAAAACCTGAAAATGCTACCATTGGCGAACCCTTGTGTTTGTTCGCCAGCGGTAATATTTTGTACCGATGGCGGGCAGTTTGTTCGCCAGTGGTACGCATTACCACCGGCCAGTTTGTACTGGCGGACGCCAGTTCGCCAGCGGTAGCCGAAAACTGTCCGCCGGCTGTAGGCTTTTCCCTACTAGTGCGCCTGTCTAGTGGTAAACCCATAACCTTAACCCCTAATTAAGCATTGTTCTTGGTGTTGTGCGGTAATTAAAAAAAGCGTTGCAAGCCATAAAGCCCAACAAAATACATGTGAAGTCCTTTGTTGTTTCAATTCGTAGTAGCCATCATAGATTTATTTATGAATTGTACTTCACACAAATTTCCTTTTTAGAGCATATAATATAAGATACTTAAAATTATCGGTGAGATCACATGACCGATATTTAATTACTTTAGGCATCCCACTGATAATACTCCGCACATACACCAGGCGAATTGAACTATATATGTGACCACATCAATGCATGGCCTTCTTCAAGTATAACATAATGATGGGATACTTGGCCTTAGCTTTCTTCAGATGCTTTGCAACAATGGAGGCATACACCACAAACAACTCATCAATGATATCTTTGCCGAAGTGGTCTATAATGAGTGGCTCCAACACCGCCCTTATGCACTTGGCAACATTTTTCCCACTGCTGGCACAATCAAGTACCACGTCACCTTCCGAGTCATCTTGAGGATCCCAGTTTGATTCAAAGAGTTTAATGTGGTCAACTTCAAAGAGACCATTCTTGTTGATCAATGCATTCACTTCGTTAACCGATGGGGCATAGTATGGTAGGTTGAATGAGTCCAACTTCTTATCATCGACACACCCCTACATATATCATGCACAACAATAATACTTCAGATATGGTGTAATTAACAAGTGAGAGATACTATTCTTCTAAAAAAATGTTATTCTTATTTGATGATTGCAAATTCATTGTGCCGTTTTTGAATGTAATTAATAATGCATGTGTTTCTTTAGAGTCATAGTTGTGGTGTAATAGTTATTGAAAACAAAACAAGTGTTGTAGTAACATATGTGTGTACCTTTAGTACAAGATACCGAAGAGATTTGGCAACCAATTCAAAGAGAGTGCTAACATCCCCATGCATCAATATCTCTTCACTCTTTCGGCCAAGAAATGTTAGCAACATTCGGCCTCCACTAACAAGCTCTCTAAAACGCAATGTAAGAAACAACTCAAAGTCCTTCTGGAATTGGTCTTGGAACAGCTTAATCACAGCAGGTGGAGTAGTCTTTCCAATGTAGATATTGCCTTTATTCAGGTGAGTGAAACTTGAGAGCTCTGACGGGGCCTGCTTATACAAGTTGACATAGTGTCACTATACAAATTCCCTTAAACTATGAAACTATAGTAGTAATCTTTCATGGTAAAAGTCAAATATCTAGCGGGCAATTGAATGGATGATTGAATTGTGTCGATCCCTGAGTTATATTTTTTACTTCATTGTGTAAAAGCTTGATTTGTCTTTTTCAGATTGATCTACTGCCCATGGCCTCCTCATTTTTACTGCAACATTTTTGTATTTCAGACCGACGCACTGCATGTATATATATGTAGGTAATACGGTATATATTTGCATGTTAAGATGCACTTTAGTACTGTTTGTAGCAAGCAAGCGATTTCAGAAAGTGTTACCCTGAAATATATCCATAGTGAATTTATGCGCTGTTTTAGACAGGTTTAAATTCAATAAATTTGCATTCATATATGTCAATAACATATACTACCAGCTTTAAATTCATTCATATGGTCACATCACTAACATTCCACACACATGTACTAAAGTTGTGCAATTATTATGACACTAAAAAGTTCCAATCAGGAGTCATCCTCTATATTTAACACTTTGCTTTGCATCCCAACAGGGGTGGGTATTCAACTGAAAGTAAAACTCGTAGATCAATCTTGTGTGAGATATATAATAAGAACAAACTATCCAAGGATGAAAATAAAGATGAAGTAGCTCATGTTGTTTGGTAAGAATCTATGGAATCATTTTGTTGTGGGTTCAAACCCCATATGTCTACAATTTATTATTATTTTTTAAAATAATCTTTTGCATATATTTTTGTCATGGAAAACTCATAGTGCTTTTTCTACTCTTTTAAATTTTCATGTTAACTCTTTAGCTAGAAATTTGAACGAAGGCACAATACTTTTATTTTGGTAAATTCAGATGTTTCTCAAACATAGGTATCCTGTCTAAAACACATATGAGATACGTGTTATAATTAGTTCATATTATATTTTTATAAACATTTTGTATATACTAAAATATTTTTATATTATGAATACCCAAGCACATAAAACATTAGTTGTGCTTTACATATCCGTGATCCACCACAACTACCATAAAGACATATAAGTAATATTTAGTCGATTCATATATAGGACTGTGTGATCGAATGAAACCTTGAATTGGCGAATCCGAAAAATGTTGTACCACCTAGTTGATTAACTAAAACATGAACAAAACTTATCACACCAAGTTGGAGGAAAATTACTATATGTATTCATAGCTAGGCATGTACCTCCGAGCGCCACATGAGGGAGTAGGATGAGTGGAAGAGATGGACGCTCCGGCTGGGGAAGAGCTTCCCGTAGAAGGATCCCGGAAGCCCTGCAACGTAGTAGGGCGGCACCTCCTTACGGCCGCCGGCGAGATCCTCGATCCGCTCCAACGACCGGAAGACGAGGTTGAAGTCATTCCCCGGAAGGTCATTGAGGAAGAACTGCACCTCCACGCCGCCACGTGCGTGTTCTTCTTCGGACTTCCGGGTGTAGGCGCGGATCGCGTCGATCACCTCCGAGACAACAAGCAGGGTGTTGGGGCCGGAGGAGCAGCCAAGGTCGGCAACAACCATGGTGCTCGGCCGGGGGGAGAGGGAGGTGTACAGCTCTCCTATGGCCTTGCGAAGCACTGGCATTGTTTCCAAAATGGCCTTTTCCTGCATGAAACAAATTAAGGTAAACAATAATAATTAGAACGACAAAATCAACACTGTATCGATTGAT
Source organism: Poa pratensis (assembly GCA_947311845.1). Classification (NCBI taxonomy): domain Eukaryota; kingdom Viridiplantae; phylum Streptophyta; class Magnoliopsida; order Poales; family Poaceae; genus Poa; species Poa pratensis. The sequence continues at coordinate 51,578,663 of CAMZMU010000036.1, forward strand.
GCAGAGGTCTAGGCTATGTTCCCGTTTTCGAAGCTATGCAATAAATAAAGTTATGTGCATCAATTGATGCATGGCCGAGGTTATGTTCCCCTTCTAAAAAAGAATCTAACTGTGTAGCCAGGATGCAAATTTTACTTGGAGCCTGGAGTTGGCGGCGTAGCTGTGGTCTCCGTTGCCTTTGGCCATGCGAACGCCGCCGCTCGTTTCCTTCATAGCTAGCAACTATTCTCAAGTGATCGAAGATTGCTATGCACCGTGTGTACACCACAACGGCACTATCATTTATAGCGAGCCAAGGAGGCTATCAGCATTTTCTCCACCATGTCTTTGATGAGCCAAGGATTCCATATGTCTTGGAGGTTAATTATGAGCATTTTCTCCACCACTAGAAAGGCTGCATACGAATGCATGAATGCTACTGGTTCACAAGAGAGCACGTGGGGCGGTTACAAGTGTCTATGTTGATTTGATCTGGACCATCTGGTACTGTCTATATTGATACTTACTTGCTATGTATGCAAGACCACTTCATATTCCGTTGTTGATTTATTTTGCAGGTTTTTTCGAAGCAAGAGAAGTATTTCCTTTACTTCCCATAAAGCAGATTGATGGAGAGACGCTTGTACTCACTACGTTGTTGATTGATAGGGAAAATTACCCGTCAGTCTTTATCTTTCATGTACCTGTTTTGTCTGGGCGTGAAGACATACAAATATTTGTGCGGCAAAGCATCTGCACCAGGGAATCTTCAATGTGCATGTGTTTTGCGTTTCCATTATATTTTTTCTATCAACAATTATATTATATGCTCTTCCATAATTCTTGTCATTATGTTAGTTTAAATTTTAATTAAACCCATTAAAATAATTATGAAACAGAGGTAGCATCTCTCAGACTAGTCATAGTGGGGAGTAACATTGAGTGGTAACATACTTATGTTACTATCTATTGTTACTATCTCTATAGTGGGTAGTAACTTATTTGTGGTGTCATGCATGATAGCATTTATTAGGTTGTAGACTCATTTTGCCTTGGAGCGTGTGATGTTCCGGTAACTAGTTATGTTACTCCAACCTCCTCTCTTCTCATTAATTACTTGCCACATCATCTTTTTTGCCTACGTGGTATTGAAGTTACTAGCAATGTTCCTCTCACTATGACTAGTCTCATGCATGACGCGCGCCTAGCCAGTGATTGATTACGTATGAACATGACATGTCTCCTAGGCATCATACTCTAGAACATTCCAAGCTGCACAATTTCACTGGTTTTTTCTCATTTCTATTAAATTGGGTGTCATTGTCCGTCAACTTTTGTCTTTTGTTGAAAGACAATGACATGACCAGCAAAATAGACGTCAAATGAAGCATCGTCTCTTGGAGCTAGCAACAGGATTTATTTTGGTGCCAGCATCTATCACAAAAAAATAAATCCTATAGTAAACAGATCAATCTGGAGTCTGGACTCGCACAATCTGTGATACACGTGTATATTTGCACGATCACATCCGTAGCCGGTCGCACGTTTGCCGTGTTTCCATTGAGTCGCTTCACCACCACCACGGAAACATAGGGGTGTGGGTGGAAACGGGTCGGATACGAATCGGATAGTACCGCCCTTCCCACATGGAAAACGCTTATTTAGGGGACCTAACGCGGGCGCGTAGGTCGCTCTCGTCCTGCGCGTACGCGCTTGTATTATACGGATCTGCGCTCGCCCGAGTTCGTATCCCGTCCCTTTCCCGGCCCGCGCGTACGCCACGTTGCTTTTTTTTTTCCTGTGCACTCGTTTCATGCATGGCCTGCTAGCTAGCACATGCCATATAGCTAGATGCCGCGCTGCTGCTGTTTGCTGATAGCTAGCAGATGCATGCTCCATCACACATACACAGCTAGCTGCCGACAAGTTCGTTCAGTCCGGTTGTTAATCGCTCGTTCGCTGATTCGCCACGTCGCTATGCCGGCGACGTCCCTATCACCATAGGAATCGGGTTTTCAATATTGCGGACGTTTATAAAATTTGTACCAAAGGGCACACCTTTTGTTGAGTAAGCACACGAGATATGTTACAAGTTTTTTCCGTCGTTTGCTATAAGTTTGTGTTTTTCCTCGTTTTTGATGTTGCATACGTGCTTCCAAATTGTAACAAACTCGTATTACTTTTGTTGTAAAATCACACACCAGATGTTGCAATGTATACTGGGTTTTTCTTTCAAGTTTGTGTGTTTTCTTTTAATGTTGTAATACATGTTTCTTTGTAAACACATGTTTCTTTTGTTGTCATCGTTTTTGATTTTTGTTGAAATAGGTGATGATTTTGTTGCAAATGAATCTGTATAAAAAACTCTGTTGCTCGACCACTTTTTAGTTCTGACAAAACATGATTTTTTTGTAATAGATTGTGTTTTTTGTTGAAATAGTTGCAGATTTATGTTGCAAAGCAATATGCGGCAAACAAATGTTGTTTAACCATTTTTGTATCATCACCTGTTTTCGAAATGATGTGACGTTTTTTTTGCAATACCATATTATTTTTGTACTCGTGACGAGAAATTTTGTTGTAATACTCGTGAATTTGTTGCTATATTCAATGTGAATCACCCGATGGCATTTGTTCTGTAAAAATCGAGAAGGTCGGGGGCAAGACAATATAACCCTTCGTTTTAAGTGAATATGCTGTGTAGTGCGGGTTGATTGCCAAAAAAGAGAGGGGCTCAAATACAAAACGCGCTGCACTGATTTCTGGACGTATGATGTTGATCTAACGGTTCTAGGGGGACCTATGTTTTTTCTAGGGGGCCTACGCCTAGCACTGCCCTTCCCACATCCGTTTTCATATTTTCAAAACGAATTCGAATACAAATACGGAAATTAGCGGATACGAATGTAGAGCGGATGCTACTTGAATACGTATGGATGCAGATTGGATGTTTCTCAATTAGGAAAGGAAACAAATATTCAAAAATAATATACTCGTGTCTTAAAACGATCAACTATAGAACGATACAATGATAAACATAGCTATATAAAACACAATAGTTTAAAGTTCGGTCACAGAAAAATATATTTGACCACTTTCTTACTCTTTTAGGTTGGTTAATTGACATATCCGGTTAGAATTAAATGTTGGCTAACATAATTTTATTGGATACGGATATATCCATTTTCATATACATATTTGTTTCAAATTGCAATAGCACATTTGTTTTGTATCTGTAAAATGAATCCGAATATTTACCACTTCCATTTTTTATTTCGTTCGGATTCGGATATTTACCACTTCCGTTTTCAATTTCTCGAATACTAGTGTCAGATAATCCGGATTATCCGCTACCAGTTCCCACCCCTACACCCAACCAGCAACACCCAACCAGAACGGGTCTAAATTCTGGCAACTCTATCATCACCCGAATGTCAGTGGCCAGGGGCGGCAATCAATCTAGACATGCAGGGATTCAGGTACGGGAGCAAATCCTCTCACGCTTGTGCAATTCTAGTCTAGCCCTAATGTTCTGATTGCTTTTCCCCTCAACATTGATTGATCCTAGGTCATGGAACGGTTGTCTAATTTGCTATGTGGAGAAAGATAGGTTTTGTAGCATTCGAATGATGACCAGTTTGATCATTATTTGAACATGAAAGATCAAGAAGGGAATTTTGAAATGTGAGTGACTTTACATGTTTAACTTCATTGTACTTATATAAAACTCCGAATGAACTTGTTGTTTTTGTTCAATTTTTCAACTCCTGTTGCTATTCCTACTAGCTACAACCTACGACTAAAAGTCTAAAATTACACCACAACCACTATTGTTGCAGCCGCCACCACCACTGCTCCACTACTACTGGGTCGGGTACCCTCTTTCATTCTTGCTCATTATTAACACTAGATGATACCCCGCGCCTTGCTGAAAACTATGGTCTAATTTGTACCTAGGAATAGGTTGTTTGAGAAGAAAAAAAACATGATGTATTTCTTATGTTCATCAACGACAAAAGGAAAATGGATCGACAAAATGTGTAGAATCCCTCAGAATGCAAAAGAAATGGCAAGGATAACGTGTTTCAGTTGTTGTTTGATTCCCATTTGGGTGTACAACTGCAAGCACAATTATGGTCTTACAAAGAGCTAGTTATCTTTGTATTCCATAGTGATAGCCATCATAAGTCTAATCTCAACGGACCAAATATGTGTTGGTGTCAACCCAGTCCTTTGAGAACTGTCTATCAGAGATTAAAAGAAGGGAGAAAATGGTGCAATATACATAGAAGTCATCAGTGTCAAGCCAAAACGCAAAATAAGGACTATATATATACCATTTTCCTTCACATCCTTTAGATTCTATTAACTCAAAGAGTTATATCACCTCCAAATTTATTTACCAAGTGGATGTAGTTGTTATCTTCATAAATGATGAAGTATGAACAACCAAGCATCTTATTGAAATTTGACTCATATTAGTACGTGTGTATTGTATATGTTCAACTACAAAAAAGTTTTGATTGCTCACATTTCATTTAGCCGGTAATTGGTAACTAACAATGCCTAGACGGTAAGGGATTTGTATGCTTTGGGAATAATCCGCATGTGGTTCTGTTGTAACGGTTTTAGCCTAAATTTTCGTTAATTAACTTGGCAATTGTCTTCTGCTTAATTAATAGATTGGGGCAAAGATTTTGCCCCCATTTCAAAAAAAAAAAATGTATAACTAGACTAGTGATTGCTCAATTCTTACACATGAATCATAACTCAAAGTAACATGTGCTTGTAATAGGATGATATATTCTAGTTGAAACAAAAACTGATGATATATTGTTTAACTGACGTTAATCAGCAAATAAAATAATATCTTCGGGTGGAACATCTGAATATCCGAAATATAATATTATAAAGTAAGCATTCAACCACTTTTTTTTTGAAAGAAAGGCAAAAGACTTGCCTTAAGTCATTAAATAAGAAGGAGTTTAAGGAACAAAGTTTTAGTTAGAGTCCCGGAGGTAACCTCCCATAAACATAAGCCCACTCTCCCAAAATTAATAAACCCAAGTGCTTTGCACCGGCGATCACCCACGTCCGGGCTTCCAACTTGATTTTTGCGAAGATGATAGTCGGCGTAGTGCTAACGTTTTTTAAGGTCCTAGCGTTGCGCTCGTTCCAAAGTTCCCAAGTTACTATAATGAGGAGGGAAGCCATAGCCTTACGGTACGGCCAGAATACACGAACGCCTAAACTGGAATGTGATCAGCAAGATAGAAAGAAGATTGCCTGGATGGTCATACGCATCTAGTGGGCGGCAGTGATTGAGCTGAATCAAAACACCAAAGAAAGAGAGAGTCTGTATGGGAGGTCAAGCATGGCAGATGGATCGTCAAAGGGAGAGGAGGGGGCAGCTGCTCGCCTGCTCCACGGATGAGATCGTGAGAACAACAAAAATACTTGCCGTCGGTGGAAAATCTTCTAGAACGGATGGAGGAGAGAGCAATCTGACAGATCAATGATGGGTGGGCGACTAAAATTAAACACGTTCCATAGTTCCATACTGTGTCTACGGCGCAGTCGACTGAGACCTAAGTTAGGTCTCAGTCATCTCCGTCGCCGTTCTTCCTCAACTCCGGTGACCCCCCGCCGCCACATACCGCCGGCCATGCCGCCTGCTGCCGCCACCCGCGCCCGGCGCCGCTCCCGCGCCGCCTCGGCGCCCCGCCCTCCTCCAACCGCGGCCCACCGCCGGTCCGCCGCCGCCCCGGCCATCCCTCTAAGCCCCGCCTCCTCTTCTCCGGTGACCCCGCACCCCTGCACCCCCCAGTTAAGTCACTCCTCGCCTCCGCCGCCCTCCGCCGCGGCCAGCCGCGGCTGCGGCGGCTCCGGCTCGGCTTGACCCCGCCGCCGTTCGCGAGGAAGAAGAAGGATTCGTGTTAGCTATGACTTAGCTGAGACATAAGCTATGTCTCAGCTAGCTATGACTTTGCAAAACCGATACTTACATGTGATCGAAAGGATAAATTACAAAAGTCACCAGGCTAAGAGATATGATGGAAGCCGATAATTCATCAAACTGGAGCCCAACGATGGTACGACGATGTGAGCAGGGGCGCATACTTGCGCTAGGGGAGAATGGAAATCAGTCGAGTTATTTAAAGGCGAAGACCCCTGATCGATGGCCTCCTTCGGTTTCTTCTACAGTTTTATAGCCATGAATGCGGACGATTGCTCGGATGTACCCATCTGTTTCAAGTGCACTTGTGGTGGGGCGATCAAGGGTCGTGGATTCGTAGATTAGATCTGCGAAGATGAGCAGCCGATGCATGCGTGCATGGCTGGATTTATTTTTTTGGAGGCAAGTGTGCATGGCTGGATGATAGGCCCTGTTGATGTGTGGGGTGGGTCTGGGCTATCTGCTATCCTTATACAGCCCATGTAAGATGAAGAGATGGAACTTGGAGGGTGTCGCTGTGTCGGTAGACTCGTTCTGTCGTTCGTCTGTATGAAAAGGCTGTACAAATTAAGGGGGTGACGTGGAAGCAGAGGAAGACAGGAAAATGAGGTAGTGGGGGGCTGCTAAAGAGATACAGTAAAAGATATTTGTGTGCTCGCTAGCGTAGATCTGAAAATACTTTCTCCATGTAGTTTTGTGCATGATTATAAAGAACAATCCTTTCTGTCTATTCATATATCCCGCAAATAAAGCATATGATGCCCTAAGATAATTTGTTGCACTTACAATGTAACCTTCTTTTATAAGAGAAAATGATTGTAATGCAATTGGTTGATCCATATTGTTCGACACTAACATAACGGATTTGCAATCGCCCAACAAAATCTCGGCCAAGTGGGTTCACCCTAAAGCTTTATCTCTTCCTTTACTATGTTCATGTATTCATGGGTGAAAATACCTATTATTTCTTCAGTTATGAATGTGCAACAAAGTTCATTAGACTCAGATGTAGACTAATTGAGATGAATATAATATAATAATGTGGCAGAGAATGATGCTTTATTAATGTTAAGTATGGATTCATGAAACTAAATGCCCCCGTCAACCGTAGGATGTTCTTCCCAAGCAAGGAGAAAGATGAGTTTATTGAAGAATTTGAAAACTTTGAAGTTGTTAATATTGATAATACTTGATTCTTTCTTTTTGCCTATCTAAAAGGTGTTAAAGAAAAGCGCTTATGATAAGCAACACATGTTCTTTTACCTTCAATTTTGTTTTTGTTTTCTTTGAGTCTTGGTTGTTGTTACTTCTGTAGCAACTCCTTTGTATCCTTTTATTTTACTTTTTGTGCCAAGAGTAGCCTCTAATTGAGAGGAAGTTCAAAGTTCTGGTTTGCTATCCAGAAACAGATTTCTGTGCTTTACTGTCAAAAATCTTAAAAATCACTAGAACATGATTTTGATCTGAATTTTTTTTGTGCGTAAGCCTCAGCTTTTTATCTATCTTTCATTAGTTTTGAGTTTTCTGATTTTAGTTACGTAAGTTACTCGAAAATTTCAATCTTTACGGGTTGTTCTGTTTTTGACAGATTTTGTCTTTCATTTCGCATTGTCTCTTTACGAGCGTTAAGTGAGGTTCTCTAAGGGTGGAGAGCAGCAAATAAGGCTTAGTAACAGTAGCTAATGTTAATTGAGTTCTTGCAATGTGTCTTTACAGAACCAAAGTGGATTTAATTTATTGAGTACTAACCCCTCTAATGAAGTTTATGAGAAGTTCGGTGTGAAGGAAGTTTTCAAGTGTCACGAGAGAGGATGATGATAGAAGATCATGGAGGGATAAAAGCTCAAGCTTGGGGATGCTCATGGCACCCCTCTGCAATATTCAAGAAGTCACAAGCGTCTAAGCTTGGGGATGCCCAAGGCATCCCCTTCTTTATCAACAATCAACAGGTCGTCTCCGTTGAAACTATATTTTTATTGCTTCACATATTATGTGCTGTTCTTGGAGCGTTATTTTTGTTTTGCTTTCAGTTTGTTTTTGTTTTGTTTGCTGGTCATTACAATGTTGGATCCTAGCATTCTTGTTTGGTAGAAAGACACGCTCCGCTTTTTCATAAAATACTCTTGTGCTTCACTTATACTTGCTAAGTATTCAGTTTTCGTTTTGTTTGCTTTTAGCTCTTGTTTTTCACTTATATCTTGTTCAGAGCTATTAGTTTCTTTTATAGAAAGTACTCTCTTGCTTCACTTATATTTGTTTGGAGAGTTGTTTAAATAAGTTGATTGATGTTTGGTTGGAACTGAAAATGTCATGCATGTTGCCGTGGTATGATGAAAAGCTTGCATAGTCTTGTAGATAATTCAACATTGATGAATTGATTCCTTGCAAATGTTTTGAGGTATTAAATGAATAGATGTTTAAACTTGCTGGTTACATAAGTTAAGACTCATTACTGGATGGTTGTCGTTAAAGCTTGTTCCGTACTACAAACACTATTAATTGTTGAAGATGTAGTCGTTCTTGATAGTTGTTTAAGTCTGAAAGTAATTCGTAATAACATGGTTACACGCTAAGGTCGGGGAAGCTAACGGGGCACTTGTGTCGACGCCATGGTCCCTCTTGGAGTAATTTTAATCATGCTCTTAATGTTGAACCTGCTAGTTGTTTGCAATAAACTCGTGAGTTCTTTTTGACTCATGTTGAGCTACGTTTTGGGCACTTCCACCATCCATATCTTGATAGCCTTTTCAGTGTTGTGCATTGCCCTTTTCTCACATCGAGATTCGGTGCATACTTCGCCAGTACATCCAAACCCCATGGGAGGACTTCCTCTTGTTCTCCTACACATAAACCTATACATCTTCCGCAAAACAGCCACCATACCTACCTATCACGACATTTCCATAGCCGTTCCGAGATATATTGCCATGCAACTTATATTTTACATTATGTGACTTGTTGTCATTCTTTATTGTTATATTGCTTTGCATGATCATATACAGCTGACGTGATGGTTTATTCATTTAACACATGTTACGCTAGATCATTGCACATACTGCTACACTGGCAGAGGCATTCAATTTTATACATCATGTTGTATTTGCTATGAGTTATTTGTATCAAAAGTGTGTTTTCAATTAGGATGATGCCCCTACCAGTGAGGAAGAAAAGAGAGAAAAGTATAAAATAAAAAGAAATAAAAAAAGAGAGAGGGGTAGCATTACTATCCTTTATTCCACACTTGTTCTTATGTTCAACACATATGCTTCACTTTACAGAGTTTTTCATGTTTGTGCTTATGTTCAGCACCTATGCTTTAGTTTAAAGAGTTTTCATGTTTTACTAGTATAACTATGTGGGGAACTTTTCATTAAAGAACTTGGGTTGTATATTCCAATGATAAGCCTCCTCAAAAGTGCTCTAGGTCTTCGTGAGCAACCGAGTGAGATGCACCCCACTAGTTTCATTGGAGAGATTTCATACACTTATAGCTCTATGTGCATCCGTTGTATGACAATCACTACTTCCTGCATAGCTTCGATTATAAGACTTCTTCTTGACTAATGATCACTTTTAGCTTTGTGAGATTTTGTTCCATTGACCTTCCAAACCCCCATAATGTTCTCTTAGCCATAACATCTTGGTGGCAATACCAAATGCTCTCGCTCACCTGTTGGGTAAAACTTCGAAACAGTTGATGCATAACGTTCATGTTTATATTACTTGACTAGATCCTTTCTATGTTGTGAAAAACTTATTGATGCTTGAATAGAAGGATAGATACTTCTGCATTGGATAGTTAAATCATCTCTAATAAACTTTGTATGGTTTCATGTCTCCAAAGCATCATTCACCTACTCGAGGACGAGCAGGAATTAAGCTTGCGGATGCTGATACGTCTCAAACGTATCTATAATTTTGGATTGTTCCATGCTTGTTTTATATCAATGCTACATGTTTTTATTATAATTTTATATCATTCTAGGGCATTTTCCCAGACTAACCTATTAACAAGATGCCTAGTGCCATTTCCTGTTTTCTGCTATCTTTTTGTTTCAGAAAAGTTATTAAGGAAATATTCTCCAAAAGACATGAAAACTCACGGAAGGCATTTTTATCAGGAAGAAAAGACGGAATCCAAAGGACAGCCGGAGGCCTAGGGTGGGGCCGCGCCCAGAGGCCGCCTGGGCCCCTGGTGCTCCTCCGGCGCCGCCTCTTTGCCTATATATTCTTCATCACCTAAACCCTAGGGCGCCCAATAATTTCCACGATACGTACCCGAGGCCGCCGTCAACTCGAAACTCTATTCGGGAGGGTTCTGAAGCTCTTCCTGGCAACCTGCCGGAGGGAGAGATCATCACCGGAGGGCTCTACATCGCCATGCCTACCTCCGGAGTGATGCGTGAGTATTTCATCCATGGACTACGGGTCCATAGCAGTAGCTAGATGGTTGTGTCTTCTCCTTGTGCTACCATGTTTAGATCTTGTGAGCTTCCTAACATGATCAAGATCACTATTTTGTAATGCTACATGTTGTATGTGCTGGGATCCGATGAATTGTGAAATTATGAACAGTTTGTTCATCTACTTGTTATCATATCTATGTTTTATTTAAGATCTTGCATGCTCTCCGATTCATGTGGTTACTCCGGCCAGGTGATTGTATATATCTCCAAGAGATAGTTTAGTGCTAAATAGTAGGTTCATGCCTCTAGTGTGTCTGGGTTCGAGTTGACATAAACGACTAAGATCGAGGATGTGTTGTTGCTATTAGGGGTAAAACAGCAGTGTTTATCTCTTTATGTTTATAAATATTGCTTACATTATTCACAGTTCTTATTGTAATTATTTGTTGCTTGCAACTTAATACCTTTGGGTGACAGGCTGGATAGTGATCCCTGGGTGGATTAATAGTCATAGATGCAGCTGGATAGTGGTCTATGTATTTTGATGTAATACCCAATTAAATTTTACAATGAACTTTATCTTTTCATAATAGCATTGTCATGCCCTCACAATTTGTCAATTGCCTAGCTGTAATTTGTTTACCCAGCATGTTTACTTTTTTATGGAGAGACACCACTAGTGAAACTATGACCCCGGTCGATTCTTTTACATTGTTTAAAACCCATTTCTTTTGTTTTTAATCATTACTTGCTGGCTGTTATTTTTTACTCTCATCATTGTTTTCCACACCATACGTTTAATCTCTTTGTTTCAGCAAGACAGGAAGATTGACAACCTTCATTGATCGTTGGGGCAAAGTTGAGTTTCTATGTTTTGTGTAGATCCACGCCAATCTGCTAGCGCGAAGGTGGATTGACACCGTGTTGAAGCCTTCAAGTCCTACTGGTTCAATAACCTTGGTTTCATAACTGAGGGAAAACCTTCTATAAAACTGCACTACATCACGTTACTCTTGGGGTCCCCAACGGGTGGTGGTATAATCAAACCGCATCAGCCGACTTGGTTAGGGCCTCGTACATTGCGCCTCCCCCATCTAGTCTATCTTTTCCATCCTTTCACAAGGACGTGCTACTCCCGTACACATGATTGTCTCAATGCCGCACCACCTGCCTCATTGCCGGCGGCGAAGAACAACTAGCCATCCGGTGCTTACCCTTATGTTGGAACGACTCGGCTATGGCGTGGTAGAAAGGCCCCCTCCCACCTAGGCCTGGAATTCGAGCCGAGCCGAGCCAGCTCGACTCGTTCAAGCTCGGTCAACTAGCAAGCTCGGCTCGACTCGGCTCGTTCGACAAACGAGTTCAAAATTGGAACTCGGCTCGGCTCGCTAAACTCGCGAGTTTGCTCGTTTAACTCGTTTAGCTCTGTAAAACTGTTAACATACATTGTAATAGATTTTACACATATTTTTTCTAATTATTTAAGTATGTATGATGCAATTATCAAACAATCTATGACAATATTAAGTAATATCTAGTCGTTAAACTATGATAATGAGGTAAAATAATTCACAAAGACAAGAATAATGTAATGATTTTATTTTAACGAGCTAAACGAGTTAAACGAGTAGCTCAGAACTCGGCTTGTTTAACTAGAACTCGTTTAGCGTCTAAAATGAAAACTCGGCTCGGCTCGTTTAGCAACGAGTTCGAGTCGAGCCGAGTCGAGTTCCGAGCTACTCGTTTAACTCGCGAGTTTCGAATTTTAATTCCAGCCCTACTCCCACCCCTGGTTGACTGTCTCGGCTAGGGCCTCGTAGAAAGCCATCCCTCCCCTGGTGTATTGTTGGCTCGGAAGTTGGTGCATTAAATTTTCGACGTTTGGGCAGTGGGTGGGGGATTTCCAAATACGACGAATTTGCCACAGAATTTGACAAGATTGCTAAAAAGTTTGGTGTGGGACAACTTTTACTAATGCTTTTGGACATGTTTTTTTAATTGCTAAAAATAGTGTTTAGCTATTGAGGCAAATATAGCAAGGCTCGCCGAGATGCTCTTAGTACTGAAATGTGTGTTTCGTGATGCGTCCAAAGTATACGCATCTTTATCCATATTCAAACAGTATATTTGTCATGAAAATGACAATATATCACTCTGTACCTGCCGCTAACCACTAATGTGCAAATTACTTTCCAAATCTACTTGTGATTTATTTTCTTGCAGTTAAGGAAGATATTCTGGTGCAAATCAAACATTTATGAAGAAATAATCCGGATGGGGAGTTGCCAAAAATCGAGAAGATACGGAATCTAGCGACACAAAAGTTAATGAGTGGCGATACGGTTGGGGCCGACCGTACTTCCCACCGAACTGGTGTCGGTGCGATCGGCACCGTCAAACCGAGCAACTTTCGTGAAGGGCCCGCATGGAAATTTGTAACAAAAGGGCCTCAAAACTCTAATCTTCCAGACTACTATAAGGAGAGGAAACCCCCTCAAGAGAGAGCCGAAATTCTTTACCGCCTCCACGAAGTGCTGTCTCCATCTCCACTCCATAGTATCCATCATCATAGTCATCATCCATAGCCGTATACTACTTGTAATTTAGATCTCATCGCGATTGGCAATATTGTAAGCACTATTTTCAATCATTCATCTTCAAGTACTATTTTCTGCAATGTTTCCTATGGTTGATATGATCGGGATGTGTGAGTATTGCACTCGGCCTAGGGGCTGAAGGTTAACCTAGCAGCTATGTGCAATCTAACCATTGAGATATTAGTGTAAAGAGTCCTATATGATGCATATGTATATCTCTTGTTAATGCCTCGCTCATAGGACTTGTCAGGTACCCAAGACACCAAAGAGTGATCAAGTTCGAGGTAAGGGAAGGGAAACGTGGAAGGCTTTGCGAGAAACTCGGTGACAATAAAAGGTGTACAATAGCTGAAAGCAATTGACTTGAGAATAACAATAACGTCATTAAACTTAATGCTTATGTCTGTTAAGTCTTAATAACTTAGACAACACCGTAAGACGGATATGGCCGAAGTTGACAGATAAATCATTTGTGCTCCCGATCTGTCAGACACTGGTGACATTAGACGCATTGCACATACATATCACGGTGTCATATGAATTATTTATCACTAACTGAGCTTCATCTTATCTTATTTATCTCATACATAACATGCACTGTTGTAGGTGAAATCTTAAACCCTGCCCTATTTTAATCCATTGCTAAAACAGGCACATACAAACGAGTTTGGTCCGGTAAACAAAACTATTAAAACTTTCTTCAACTTGTTCATGTTTCCTTTCCAAGCATATACTTTCTAGATTCGATGAACCCTGATAAACCCTATGTCTCTTGGGAAAAAGCTACATACAACATGTGTAATCCGGATTGAAGGCATCATTTCGCTGACAAAATTATACTGCAGTTGGTTTGTTTTGACATCTTCGTCTAAATGTTGTTGTATCAAGTGGCTCTGCTCAGGATTTATTGTAGACGGCCCATTTTTTTGTAGCCGAACCTTTCTACTTTCGTTGTAAACAAACAATATTTTGCGAAAGTGCTCATAATCTGCTGAGGCTATAGACTTGAGAAAACTCCCTGACTTTAAATGCCAAAGTGTTCATAATCGTCCGCGCACTTGACGACTCTTTAAAAGTCATCATGTATGCGCATCCATATAGACTCAAGATATTGCTTGCACGTAAAAAGGGTTGGATCGAAGGAAAAGACGAGTGATAATCGTAAAATACACCGATGTGCCTCTGGCCTAACCCATGGTTAAATTCAGCATGTCTTGAAAAACTTTGGCTTGCACTTAAAAATACCAGATCGATCGACGGTAAGTACTACTGCCTCCGCATGCGTTTCGTCTCTCGCGCTGCAAGTGACAATGACCCGGCCGGAACGTTCATGCACTTACGAAAGGATTCCCCACTAGCAGATCCAGTTTCTTCAAAAACAGGGGCACGCGACGAAGAGCGCAGAGATTCGACAATGAAACATCGATCTGTGCGTGATCGAGTGAGTGCGCGAGGTTTTACGCCGGCCCTGGACGGATCGACCCGCCGGTGACCCACCAGAAGAAGAAGAAGTCTGGGTGGCCGCAAGGGCGCGCCACCGGCCCATTTGCCCAGTGCCAATTCAGTGCGCGGCGGCGCCGTGTACGATCGAGCTACGACCGACGCCACGATGGAACGAAATGATGGGTACAGTCGATCGATCTGTTTGGTGCTCGTTATCGCCAAGGGAATAACGGAGTGACCAATCATGGACGCACGGGCTCGTCGGGGTTTTGGAGTTCGTGGCCGTGGGGCGGTGCTGCCGCTGGTGGGGGTGGTGGCGAAGTCGGCCGGGATACGCCGAAAGCGGCCTGGACCGAGGGGACGAAGAGGCGCCATCTGGTGTCTCCTGCCCATCCCAACGTAGTACTAAATTTTTTTTTACAGCGCCTATTTAGCAGTTTTAGCGGGTGGAGGCGTGGGCAGCATTTTCAGACGCTAAAATATAGCGCGTCGCAAACACGTTTTTGCAAACATATGGCTGAAAACAAGACCAAAAAGAGCAAATAAATTAGACTGAAAATAAAATATATTACATTAAACGGTAATACTAAACATAGTAGTTCATAGCACGAGTTCGTAGTACTGAAAATAAAATAGACTAAAACAATAAACTACTCGGTCTAGAACTACTACTCCTCCGAAATAGTGTCGTCGATGTCGGTCCAGAGGTCATGCCACCTCGGATCGTCGTCGTCGATGGTGGTTATCGCCGAGCTGCGCTTTGGCAAACCGCGTCCGCTCCCGCCCTCTCGGCCCTTCTCTGCGCGTAGAACTCGTGCTTGGCCATCATGTCTTGAGGGAATCGCTCCCTCCACGCTGCCATGGCCCGCTCATCCGCCTCGGCGATGATGAGACGGTGCTCTTGTTGGCGGTGCTGCTGTCTGTCTTCACTTGTGACGAGGCGCGGCAGAGGAGCGAGGTCCTGTGCCTATTCGCGGGTCTGTTCACAGGTCTAGACGTCCTGGAAATTCATGTCATGGTGTAGACGTCGTACGCGCGCCGCCTCATGCGCGGTCTCGTACATGCCGAGCGACAGACGGTAGTCACCGGCGCGTATCTCCCTGCTATATATAGCCCGCACGCTGCCGCTTTTCCCACGCGCGCTAAAATATTTCCGGCGCGCGCTATTTTCCCGCGCCGTGCCATGCCTCCCGTGCGCTAAATCGACAGTTTTTCCAGCGGGCGCGTTTTTGCTCCTCTGTTGGAGATGATCTAAGCTTATCTCAAGACACGTCTTCGCGCATTTGTCTGAAAAATCTGTACTTCCGTAATTTCTAATGGAAAATTATGACGGTTTTTGTCTGGCTTTCAATCAATTAAGAGTATCTCCACCGACACCTCCAAATGATCCCCAAATGCAAAATGGGTCCGCGCAGAAAAAATTGGTTGTTGTGGCACCCCCATTTGTCCGGGCCGACCCGAATTTTGTCCGTCAGCCCCAAGTTTGGAGCCCCACTCGAGTGCGCAGGACAGCGCCCAGACAAGGTCTCCGACATGGCTGGCCCTGCCATAGGCACGGAGAGGCAAACGCCAGGCGCCAAATTCTCTACATTGCCACCCCGTCCGCAAAAACTCCAAACTCTTCCCTCCATTACCACATTGCTGCAGCCGCAACTCTCTCCTCCCCCCCCCCCCCCCCCCAATCAACGAATGCCCCCCCCCCCCCCTCTCGCAACCTCGCAAGGCTTCGGCGTCGGGCGAGGAGCTGGCGGCGATGAAGCGGGAGCCGGAGGGGGGTTCATGCCGCAGCAGATTCGCACGGTGGAGCTGGCCAGCGACAATGCACGAAGGAAAGGACGCAGCTGCAAGCCCTACGTATCTTACCGATTTGAGACAAGCGAGCACGACAACCGTCCCTTCTGGGAGTTCCTCGACGTCGTCCCGAAACTACTACACTGACACGCCGTGCCTCCGACACTAACACGCTTCTCCTCCTTGCCCGAGGTGGGCGAGAACAACGACGGTGAAGTCAGAACATTTTGTCCGAAAATTTTATGAATAATTGAGATGGAAAAGCAAGCAAATAGAGAAACAATGGATAAATCAAACGTTTGTCCGGTCCGTTTGCGATGCCCGGCCAAAGATTCGTCCTCCTAAGCATAGGAGCAACCCTAGACTTTTCGTTCTTGAGCTCCATTTGCCACTGCAATAAAAAATTTGTTGACCTGGTAAAAGACCGAGAACACCGTAGAGCGAACATCAAGAGTGGAAATTTTGTGTTCCCCGAGCTCCAATGATCTCACTATTTTCGAAAAAAATCAAAAAATATATTCAGAAGTTTCAAAAAAGTCTGAAAAAATCATGCATATTCTCAATGATATATCCCTACAACCATGCAAAATCTCAATACAAATAATTTGTGTTTTGAGCTACACTAAAAATGACAAATATACAGATCTGAGTATAGTGAACAATGTATAGTTTCAAATCTCCAACTTTTGTCGTTTTTGTGTAGATCAAAAATCGCATTGTGATTTTGCACGTTTATAATGTATCTTGTCGAGAACATGCATGCTTTTTCAGATTTTCTTAAAATTTAAATATATTTTTTGAATTTTAAAATATAGTGGGATCACTGGATTCCGGAACATCAACCACAAGCTAAACCTTACCTATAAATCATGGTGTGTCATAATACTCTCCAGCCTACAGATCTGGAAATAATGTGGTACATGCGTACTGAAATTATCTGTTCATTCTATTCAACGACATCCAGGTCACGGACGAATTCACAGATCACACAGATAGCACGCTAGCGAATGCGAAGATTTTGGCGGCCAGCAACAGTCGGCAACTGAGGACAAAACGCAGCCCCTGCATCCATGGCCACAAAAGACAGCACCGATTCACCAAAGAAGTTGCTCTGCTAGACATTTTGGAGACCACGTTACTTGATTGGGATTGCCGCATTACTACGCACTCGCAACCAATTGAACGTTTCTGCTTTGTCCTGCTGAATTTGTTTGTCGATCTTGTGACTGTCTGCACTGCCATGTCGACCTTCTGAAGTTGGACGTTTCAAGGAAATCCATAACGGGTAGGTGCAGATGCACCCAATGTCCAAAAAACAAATTTTAAAATGTCAGAAAATTCAAAATAATTTTTTTAGATATACTTCAAGACATTTAATGTTAGCACAAAAAGTTACGAGAAGAAAAAATATATTTTGTGACCTGTGTAAAAAAGACAAATTCGGACGCTTCAAAATGAGTTTATACGAGACATTTTTTTGTCGTTTTTGCACAGTTCACAAAAATGTTTTTTTTCCACGAAATTTTTTATGCTAACACAAAATGTTCTAATATATATCCTAATTTTTTCCTGTAATTTTTTGCCATTTTGAAAAAAAAATTATAAATGTTTTACATAATAGACACCTACTACCCAAAACACCGCCTCCGACGTTTAAAAGATTTTCTCGGTTACTCACCCGAATAAAATGACTAATTACTGCATGTAAGACAGGTTAGTACGTATACCTAAGAGCTACTCCCTCCGTTCCAAAATGATCCCCATGTACCACATGTGAATGTATCTAAACATGTTACATGTATAGATAGATCCACATGGAACGGAGGGAGGGAATACATTTATGTTGTCACATTTCATGCACATGTACAACGCAATCAATACAAGTGTCCAGCATGTTGCTACCATTATTTACGTGTCATTTTTTCTCCGACACCCTGACGATGCTAATACTGAACACCTGCAAATAAAACATTAAATAACAGGATATGCTCGACCCATACCTCTTCCATTAGTTCCCTACCCAAAATTAAAAAAAAAACTTATTAGGAGTATTTATGCAGCATTGTGTTAGTCACATCATACGACAACACATCGGCGCTTTCATGCCAACAAAGCGTCCACCGGAACCATCTAGCCTCCCACCTTCCCCTCACATCTAAATCACTTCCATGGATCTTTCATCTCACTCTCTATATAAACCCCTCTACCTCCTAGCTTACTCAACACCAGGCAAAGCAGAGCAAAGCCAAGAACAAACACACTGCACGACTCCATTTCGGTGTTATTGTTTAGTTCATCTGCTGCGCATTCTGATCATAGCTAGACCGACGGTGAAAAATGAGTGTTATGGGGACAGAGCGGCGGCGGTCAGGGGTGGCGGCGGCGGCGGACGCGGCGTCGTGGTGCTGCGGGCTGGCGCTGGTGGCGCTGCTGCTGGTGTCGTCGCTTGGCGCCGGCGCGGACGAGGGGCAGGACCGCGGCGGCGTGGTGGTGGTGCGCGGCGCGCGGATGCAGAGGCCGTGCGAGGAGATATACGTGGTGGTGGAGGGGGAGACGCTGCACAGCATCAGCGACAGGTGCGGCGACCCCTACATCCTGGAGCACAACCCGCACGTCCACGACCCCGACGACGTCTTCCCGGGACTCGTCATCAAGATCACGCCGCGCGCCGCCGCTGACAGCCGCAAGTGATCAACACACTTCCGCAACGTCTCCAGCGTCGTCTGGACTGGCTTGCTTGAATCCTCCTGGACGGATATGGACTCGGAGCAGAAAGTGAACTGTAACTGTTTGGAGCTGTTGCTAGGTGAAATGGCATCTCACGGATCGTCTCTCACTTCCTGTTGTCAGTCAGTGGCGCTGTGGTTCAGTGTCTTATCTTTTTCCTGGCTCTCGGTTGTAGTAATTGGTTAGATAAGCTTGGTCACTTTGTTGTTGAACATTGTAACTGGTACCCGTAATGCGTTGCTTTCAACATAAAGCTGGGCTGCGAAGGCTTTTCTCCAATAATAAATGTGAACAACATGGTGCTTGCAGAAGATGTTCTTTCCAGTCTTCCATCCTATAATTTGGTATTTTGTTTCGGCATACATACACGATATTTTCTCTTTAATAGGTGTGTTTTCGTGTAGATGCTATTTGAAGATCATCGAAATAAAAAAAGTTACAACGTAGGTTGTAGCGAACAACGAGATCTATCTACTCGTGAAAGGAAATTATAAATGGTCGACCGAGTGCGATGAATTTGTGCACTTCGGTCCAAAATCTCATATGTATCTTGCCTCCGGAGTCCCGACAATACAACAACAAATATTAAAGGTTTCAATAATTTCCACAAAAGGTACATGCCTAGAAGCGTTTTTGGCCGCACTGGGGTGGAAAGGCTGTTTCGGCTGGAGCAGGGCCGAAACTGGTGGGCCCGTCTGCACGACGCGGTAGCAGGTAATTGTGTTTCGGCTCCACCGGACCGACAATGCGCTACTTTTGAAATTGATTGAAATTGTGCCACAGTTTTCAAATTTGTATAAATAATAAATAATATTTAAAAAGACGAAATCCGAGTGAGTGTCTCTCCTTTACTTTGAGCTATTTCTTGTTTATCAAAGCAGTAATTCCATCTCTTTTGCACATTATTCATTTGGCCACGCATTGGATCCGTATGTGATCGTATATATCGACAGCTGGTGGAGCATATGCATGACATGAATACTTGGTGCAACCATTAGCAAACGGTTTTACGGGACTTATTCAACTAAGTTGCCTGTCGGCCTAATAAGAGAATCACATGTTGATGCAACGGCATTACATGTTACTAATTCTTTTTAGATGGTGATCAATGTCTCAACTGTTAGAATTTGGGCCCAATATGGGGCAGCCCAAATAAGCAAATCTGAAAATCTCAAATTGGCCCATGTGCATGGCAGAATTTTGGAGGTGTAAAGTGGTGCTAAAGTTTAGTCCTACATTGCTAGTTGGAGGAGACAAACACCACCTTATATAGTGGAGTGTTGTACCACTTGGTGTGCCAGTTGAGAATAGAAGGCTCTCTCGTATGCACTCCTCCTCCTCCTCCGCCGCCGTCCGTTCGTCCGTCCGTCGCGTCTCGTCTCATCACGCCGCGGGTTGCGGGAATGAGCCGAGCCGATGTCTATATTTTTGTTGTTCAGGAAAATCGGGCCGGCCCACGTTCTATCCGTTAGGGTTTCCTGAACCGCACTATATATTGCCTTGCACTACCGTGCGCCGTAAAACACCGAACCAATCTAGGTTTTGCCAATCTCATGCCTTGCGCCGCCACCGTAGTCTACTCCATGCCGTGCGCCGGCAGGTCTCCGAACCACTTGTCCTTGTGATCCTGTACGGGAGAGGGCGAATAAGGTTTTTGGGAAGCGCCCCGCGCGACTGCTTTCAAGTTCTTCATCACGGCTCGACTTCCTGGACGATCTCCGGGTCCGCGGGCGACTCGTCTCCAACGTCGTCTTCTTCGAGCTGCTACCGTCGCCGCTCAAGCTGCTGCCGTCGCTGCTCCAACGACTACTTCATCTACAATTGTTCGGTACGTTCGTCACGTTCCGATGGCTGTGTTCGTAGATGTCTTGCTGCTGTTCATGTTAATTAATACGTCTAGTATTTTCGAGATTAACATGTTAGTAGCTCTTGCGATCATGCTTTATATTCTGGAATTAATCATGGAAATTATGCCTAATAATCCAACAATCCAAAAACCTTATTTTGTTATAGGCAATTTCCTGAGTTAAACATGGGACATCTATCTGATGCGCTGAGGCCGGACAAGTTTACCGGTGTGGACTTTAAGAGATGGCAGTACAAGACCACACTGTGGTTGCGATCTCTGAAAGTGTTCGAGGCTAGTGAGGGTTTACCTGAAGGAACTATATCTGACGAGGATCAGAACAAGTTCAAGGAAACCAATACTGCCTTTGTGGGACTCGTTCTGAGTGCTCTTAGCAACAAGCTGTTTGATGTGTACATGCACATTACAGATGCCAAAGAGCTCTGGGAGGCACTGAACGCTAAGTTCGGTGTAGCAGATGCTGGCAGTGAACTGTACATCATGGAGAGCTTCCATGACTTCAGGATGGCTAACAACCGTTCTGTAGTCGAACAGGCTCATGAGATACAGTGCATTGCTAAGGAGCTTGAGCACGCTAAGTGTGCCTTACCTGACAAGTTTGTGGCTGGATGCATTATTGCAAAGTTGCCCTCTTCATGGAGGAACTTCGCCACAACTCTCAAACACAAGAGACAGGAGATATCGGTTGAAAACCTGATAGCGTCTCTTGATGTTGAGGAGAAGGCTCGGGCTAAGGACACTGCTGAGAGAGGTGGTGAAGGTCAGTCTAGCGCCAACATGGTGCAGAAGAACTTTCACCATGGCAAGAGCAAGGCAAAGAGCAAGCCTTCCTTCAACATGCCTACCAAGACTACTTCTTTCAAGAAGAAGAAGAAGATGCTGAACAAATCTGAGCTAAAGTGCTACACTTGTGGAGAGCCCGGACACTTCTCTGTGGACTGCCCAGATCGTGCAGACAAGAAAGGGAAGGCGCCAAAGCATGTCAACGTCGTGACCGCTAGCAATGCTGATGGGTACGGTAATTTACCGATTGTGCTTTCAGTATTTCAATCTCCATGTTGGTGGATTGATACGGGTGCTAATGTTCATGTATGTGCTGACATCTCTATGTTCACTTCTTATCAGGTCGCAGATTCAAGCGTCTTAATGGGGAATGGATCACATGCTTCTGTTCGTGGTGTTGGCACGGTAGATCTGAAGTTTACTTCGGGGAAGATCGTGCAGCTGAGGAACGTGCAGCATGTCCCTACTATGAACAAGAATCTCGTTAGCGGCTCCCTTCTATGCAGAGATGGGTTTAAATTAGTCTTGGAGTCCAATAAAGTAGTTGTGTCAAAGTTTGGACAATTTATTGGTAAAGGGTATGAGTGCGGAGGCTTGTTCCGCTTTTCATTATCGGATTTTTGTAATAAGTCAGTAAACCATATTTGTGGCAGTGTGGATTCGGATGCTAATGTTTGGCACTCTCGTTTATGTCATGTTAATTTTGGTTTAATGAGTAGACTTTCCAGTTTGAGTTTAATTCCTACTTTCACCATTGCCAAAGGTTCTAAGTGCCATAGCTGTGTGCAATCTAAGCAACCTCGAAAGCCTCACAAGGCAGCCGAGGAGAGAAACTTGGCACCTCTAGAACTCGTACATTCGGATCTATGTGAGATGAATGGCGTGTTGACAAAAGGTGATAAGAGATATTTCATGACTTTAATCGATGATGCTACTAGGTTCTGTTATGTATATTTGTTGCACACTAAAGATGAAGCTTTAGACTACTTTAAAATCTATAAAGCTGAAGTAGAAAATCAATTAGAGAGAAAGATCAAACGTCTTAGGTCAGATCGTGGTGGCGAGTATTTCTCCAACGTATTTGATGAATTCTGTGAGGAACATGGTATTATTCATGAGAGGACGCCTCCCTATTCGCCCCAATCAAACGGGGTTGCCGAGAGGAAAAACCGCACGCTGACCGACTTGGTGAACGCCATGTTGGACACTGCTGGTTTATCTAAGGCATGGTGGGGGGAGGCTTTGTTGACTTCGTGTCATGTCCTGAATAGAGTTCCTAACAAGGATAAAGAGAAGACACCTTACGAGGAGTGGTCTGGGAGAAAACCATCACTTTCTTATTTTCGTACTTGGGGATGTTTGGCGAAAGTCAATGTTCCAATTCCTAAGAAACGAAAACTTGGACCGAAGACAGTGGATTGTGTCTTTCTAGGTTATGCTCAGCGGAGCATTTGCTATAGATTTTTAGTGGTTAAATCTGAGATACCTGATATGCATGTTGATACTATTTTGGAATCTCGTGATGCAACATTTTTTGAGAACATGTTTCCTATGAAGGATATGCATAGCATTGCTAGAATTTCTTCTGAGATATTTGCTGAACCTAGTACATCTGTTGATCATTCTGAACAACCACATGTTGAGGAAGTCCTTGAGAAGGATGACAATGAATCAGCTCCCAAGAGGAGCAAGAGACAGAGGACTGAAAAATCCTTTGGTGATGATTTCATTGTGTACCTTGTGGACAATACTCCCACGTCCATTGCAGAGGCATTTGCATCTCCTGATGCTGATGACTGGAAAGAAGCTGTCCATAATGAGATGGACTCGATTCTTTCTAATGGAACTTGGGAATTATCTGAACGACCCTACGGCTGCAAACCTGTGGGTTGTAAGTGGGTGTTCAAGAAGAAGCTAAGGCCTGATGGTACTATTGAGAAGTACAAGGCACGGCTTGTAGCCAAGGGCTACACCCAGCGTGAAGGCGAAGATTACTTTGACACCTATTCACCTGTTGCTAGACTCACCACCATTCGTGTACTACTTTCCCTGGCTGCCTCCTATGGTCTTATCGTTCATCAAATGGACGTAAAGACAGCTTTCCTTAACGGAGAGTTGGAAGAGGAAATCTATATGGATCAGCCTGATGGGTTTGTAGTAAAAGGTGAAGAGAGAAAGGTGTGCAAATTGTTAAAATCTTTGTATGGGCTGAAGCAAGCACCTAAGCAATGGCATGAGAAGTTTGACAACTTTAACTCTGCAGGCTTTGCCATTAATGAGGCTGATAGGTGTGTATTATCGCCATGGTGGGGGCGATAGTGTTATATTATGCTTGTATGTTGATGACATACTATTTTCGGTACAAGCATGATAGTGATAAATGAGGTCAAGTCTTTTCTGTCAAAGAGCTTTGATATGAAAGATCTGGGACAAGCTGATGTGATCCTGAACATTAAGTGATTAGGGATGAGAGTGGGATTACGTTAACGCAATCACACTATGTTGAGAAGGTCTTGAGCCGCTTTGGTTATATAGACAGCAAGCCTTCTCCAACACCCTATGATCCCAGTGTGACACTCAGAAAGAAAAAAAGGAAACGAGAGATCAATTAAGATATTCTCAAGTGATCGGTTCACTCATGTACCTTGCGAGCGCGACGAGACCTGATATCTCTTTTGCTGTGAGCAAGTTGAGCAGGTTCATGTCTAACCCGGGTATTGATCATTGGCATGCACTTGAAAGGGTCATGCGCTATCTGAACGGTACAATGAGTTATGGGATTCACTATTCAGGGCACCCTGCGGTGCTTGAGGGATACTGTGATGCGAACTGGATCTCAGATGTTGATGAGCTCTACGCCACAAGTGGATATGCATTTATTCTTGGAGGTGGCGCAGTGTCATGGAGGTCTTGCAAACAGACCATTTTGACGAGGTCAACCATGGAAGCAGAACTTGCTGCTTTAGATACAGCTTCTGTTGAGGCAGAATGGCTGCGTGAGCTCTTGATGGACTTGCCGGTGGTTGAGAAACCATTACCGGCCATCCTTATGAACTGTGACAACCAAACGGTTATCATGAAAGTGAACAGTGCTAAGGATAATGCGAAGTCATCAAGACACGTCAAAGACGCTTGAAGTCTGTCAGGAAAATGAGAAACTCCGGAGTAATAACTGTTAGTTATATTCAAACAGACAAAAACCTGGCAGATCCCTTTACGAAGGGACTCAGGGTTGAGACCCGTGAGCGTTACACCATAGTGGTAACCCAACCTATGTGATCGGAGATCCCGTGAATTAGGACCTGGGAAGAACAAGCTAGTGGTTTAACTGAGAGAGTTATTTTGTAACCCTCTCCGTGGGAAGATGCATAACTCTCACATTCTGTAAGGCAGGTTGGCAATATGCCTTAATGTGTTTCTGTTGGCTATTCGTAGCAAAGGTGCTATCCTACAGAGCGACCTTGAAAGAACACACCTATATGAGTCCGACTGTTAAACGTCGCAGTCTATGAGATTTGGGTGATCTCTAGTAAGCTCATGAAGAGACCAGGGAGTATGACGCATATGCTCCACCCGCGGGGTAGGCTACTGGCAGCCACGTACTGGTTATGACTTTGAGTGAAGTCTATTGGCACCAAACTTGCAATTCAAGGTTCGTCCATTGTTCAAGTTGCTGGTAGATGTAGCTTGAAGCTCTAGGCGGAAGTTCAACTTAACAGTCTCTGCTGAAACACTGGTATATAAACAAGAAACGAGGTTTGGCAAAATCTCTAAATGGGAATTTGAGATCTGGTGGGGGATTGTTAGAATTTGGGCCCATTGGGCAGCCCAATAAGCAAATTCTGAAAATCTCAAATTGGCCCATGTGCATGGCAGAATTTTGGAGGTGCAAAGTGGTGCTAAAGTTTAGTCCCACATTGCTAGTTGGAGGAGACAAACACCACCTTATATAGTGGAGTGTTGTACCACTTGGGGTGCGCACTCCTCCTCCTCCTCCGCCGCCGTCCGTCCGTCTGTCTCGTCTCGTCACGACACGCCGCGGGTTGCGGGAATGAGCCGAGCCGATGTCTATATTTTTGTTGCTCAGGAAAATCGAGTCGTGTTAGCCTTGGTTGACACGCGCACCCGATAGAATAATGATAAAGTGTTAGTCGACAAAATCGTCGGCTCAGTTCATACACGAAATCATAATCGAAACATTCCCGAGTTGCGTCCGCCGAAAATACCTTGGATGCTGCACGCATAGTGCAAAGGTAAGACCCGCCGAACTTTCGAGCTGGGTTAAGGACCGTTCCAGCAACGTCAATCCTTATACTTTCCGTGTCAGCATACATGATGAAAAATCCTGACGGACGCGTTGGGTAAAATTCAAATCTATACTGCAGATCGACTCAGTAAGACCTCCGCGGCCTAGTCGAATCTGACCAGTTTGTTCCAGATTCGAGTCTGGGGACTCGAGTTTGATTGAAAGCTAGTAAGGTTTTACCCGAATGTGTAGTTAACCAGTCCCGATCTGTCGAGTGTACTGGGCCTGCTAAGCTATTATCCCTTGATCATAAACAAAAACCACAGTCGATGAGATACTCGACATAGCCAACATGTGCTATTCATACAGGAATTCCAATTATAATACAAAGCATATGACGTGCACTTACGAAAGAGTCCATGCCCGATTCTTCGAGTCAGACAAGTACTCGGGGGCTACTGACATGGGTATACATCTCGGGTACCCTACCATGAGGGTACCTGGTGCACGTAACGACTGAGTCCCAATCACGAAGAGCCTGCTCGAAGCCCAAGACAGGAGGCCCAAAGAAGATGGAGTACCCTCCAAGATTAGACATAGGCATAGTCGGTTTATACTTTCCTTACGTGTAAATTAGGTCGGTTACAAACTCCCGAGACCCAGCCTATTAAAGGGCTGGGAGGGGTGCCGATCTAGGCCAAGCCATACTCGAACCACCAAAAGCTCTAGCGAGATCGATACCTCGCCAGAGCTCCCCTGTAATCGGATAATCTCACACAATCAATACCAGACAGGCAGGAAGTAGGGTCTTTATCTCCACCCGAGGGGCATGAACCTGGGTAAATCTTTGCCTCTGCTTGTCAGCCGACGAAACTAGCAGTACTACCACGTTCTCTCCCCATAATCTCAACCCTAGGTACTTAACCATGGGATTTGATGAGTGTACCCCTCGTCAGTACGTGTACAGCTTAGCCAATTCGGATCGCTACCGGATCGTGGGCTGCTGTAACCGACTCGAACGTGTGCGACGTGGCCGGCCCACGTTCTATCCGTTAGGGTTTCCTGAACCGCACTATATTGCCTTGCACTACCGTGTGCCGTAAAACACCGAACCAATCTAGGTTTTGCCAATCTCGTGCCTTGCGCCGCCACCGTAGTCTACTCCATCCCGTGCGCCGGCGTGCACCGGCGAACGGGACAGCAGGTCTCCGGAACCACTTGTCCTTGTGATCTTGTACGGGAGAGGGCGAATAAGATTTTTGGGAAGCGCCCCGCGCGACTGTTTTCAAGTTCTTCATCATGGCTCGACTTCCTGGACGATCTCCGGGGTCCGCGGGCGACTCGTCTCCAACGTCGTCTTCTTCGAGCTGCTACCGTCGCCGCTCAAGCTGCTGTCGTCGCTGCTCCAACGACTATTTCATCTACAATTGTTCGGTACGTTCGTCACGTTCCGATGGTTGTGTTCGTAGATGTCTTGCTGCTGTTCATGTTAATTAATACGTCTAGTATTTTCGAGATTAACATGTTAGTAGCTCTTGCGATCATGCTTTATATTCTGAAATTAATCATGAAAATTATGCCTGATAATCCAACATCAACCTCATACGATCCGTGAGGTGTGCTTCTGTATGACCAAACTTTAAATAAAGTACTAAACAGCCATATGTATTGATGGATACATAGCAGGGCCCACTTTTCGAAAAAAAAAAACTGTAACTAGTTTGGTTCTCGTTTTTTCAATCGGAACTTCAGTTGATAGTTCTTTCTAAAAATGAAAGCCTTCGTTTACTTGTGGCCTCCCTGTTGGTAGACGCATATTACCCAATATATATTACGAGCTAATGATCACTATAACCGATAGCCTGATAAAAAAAAGTGGAACGGGTCACATGTAAATCAACAATAGCTTAATCAGAAGTGTGACATCCCACAATTAATATAACTACTCAGCCTACTTAAAAAAGGTTACACAACACATCACAAACTCGGAACCCTATGCGCCACATGTTATCCAAACCAGAACATAAACTCTTTGATAAACCTTACAGCCAATTGGCGCTACTTTCCATCATTTTCTGGCATTGAATACGCTATATGATAGCCCATACTCGCGGCAATGATACATAATAACAACACCTATGAAAAGCATACCACTCTTTTTTATTAAAACTAAATCATTGTGATAGAGCCATATGGTATATATTTGGTCTGTTTAACCAAATATTTTTACTTTCCATAGCTATATTTGTGCACTACATTATAGGATAAGTTTAGGACAACACAATTCATTAACAAAAAATGAGCCTGAAACCCTGAATCCACTCATGAGCCAAAACGACATTTGGATCGTTTCTATGTTAGTCTGTTTTCCTGCTCTTGCTAAGCATGAAGAAGTTGCCTACATATATTTACTACCTTCAATCTTCATGGATGTTCATGATGTTTTCCATGCATTCCAACTCAAGTGTTGCTACATAGTCCCCATACGTTGAGTTGATCACGAGACACCTGATCTTCAAGTGGATTTTTCCAATCGGGAGTATCATATGTTTATCATTGATGAAGTTGAACGTCAGAATCGATGTCAAAGCATCAAATTTCCCAAATTCCATCGCCCAGAGGCAGAAACAATCTGGCAACGAGAAGATCATCGATGTGAATACCCTGCCTTCTTATCTATAGGCTTGGAACCTCATGTCGATATACTTGTAAAGGGGTAGACCTATAACATCCCAACTTAGTAATAAAGTGTGAAGTGTTTAATCACATGCATTGCATGAACATCATGTTAAAACTCAGAATAAACTATCAAATGAGGGGAATAAAAGAGCCTCAATAAAGCTTAATTCACTCCTTTATTATAAATGAACTCCAATAGATCTAAAAATTCCAAATAAAGACTTGGAGATTATTTAGTATGTTAAGAAAATTATTGAACATGATTGATTCATATTTTCTGAAAAACTCTAAACCTCCGAATAATTCAAATGAGCAAATATGGTTTGAAAAAACAGGAAATATGAAGAAACGATACAAGGAAAATGGTTTTAGCCTAAATTGGGCCAACAGGCCATTTATCTTCTCTTCCCTTTCCTTATCCTTCGCCCGCATGGTAACTAACCGGACCAACTATCTCGCTCCAGCCCAGCACACCCATGCGTCATTTTCAAGCAGCTCGGTGGAGCTTCGAAGGTCGCTCGATTCTTTTCTTAGAGAGTACGCAAAATGTGTACCGTAGTTTTATAGAAGAGTTTGAGACAGCATACAACTGGCAGAGGCGTCACCACACCAACATACCAGTACACACCACACACCAACACCAACACCAACACTCCACCCTACGCCTAATGAACTACTCTCGCAAAGGAATTGTTAACTCCCAAACCTGCGTCTCTCCAAAGCTTCCATTCCGCCAAGATCTGCTCTACAAGTCCAACCACAGAGAACTGCCCCGAGCATCCTGGAAAGCTCTAGCATTCCTCTGCTTCCACAGCCTCCAACAGACCAGCGAAGCAAAAGTATCAAAACCTTTCCTGTCCTTTTTGCTGAACCTGCGTCGCTCCCTTAGCCACCAGGATTGCAGGCTATCGGTAAGCTGAGGCAGCCCCACCTCCACATAGTGATTCGGGCTGCAGCCGATCGTCTCCCGCAAAGATAAGACCACCACGGCGTTTTCCGTCTCCATGGATTCTCCAGTCTAAGTTGTGTGAGAAATAGTGAGTTTTGTTCTCCCACGGTTTGAGAACACCGTCGCGAGTGTCCTTGATTTTGCCATAAAAACGGCACACGGGATTATGTTATTGTATCTCCATGTTTGGACTGGTTCCCTGATTTCACAACGGCAAATCTATCCATTTCGGAAAAAATAATGTGCACGTGCAAAACAACCTCAAGATGGGCAAGTAAACTCTCCTGCTTGGCGCTCACAACCAACTCCGTCGCATTTGATATATTCACCTCCCTAAGCCTAAGTAGTTCATCACTTTTGCATTTCACAACCAATGCAACGAATTTGATATACTCATTCCCTTTGTGTAGTAACACGAGTTCATGGGCTCCTCGCGGCTGTTCTTTGCATTGCAACCGCCTCCGCAGTATTCAACACATCTACTCTCTATCTACCTGCGAGCTAACTCCGGGTTTATAAACGAAGCGAACTTTTCGCATCCCTGAAGCGTAAGGGTCGCTGAGGCTGAGTTCGCCGGCGCAAATGGCAGCTGGCCGTGCGAGATCGGCGGCTCTGGGGCTCGCCGCCGCCGTGCTTGGCTCCCTCTGCCTCTTCGCACTCTCAGAGGACGGTGCGTATGATCATGTGTGGTGTTTTCCACGAAGTTTTTTTTTTTTTTTTTGCGTGTGTCTCTTGTCATGATCAATGTGGTAACCAATGGTGTGGTGCGTGTGCAGAGCAACTGGAGAACCTGCGGTTCGTGCAGCACGCGCAGGACGCGCCGCTGGTGTCGCACTTCAACTACATCGTGGTCGGCGGCGGCACGTCCGGGTGCCCGTTGGCGGCCACGCTGTCGGAGCACTCGCGGGTGCTTCTGCTGGAGCGCGGGGGGCTCCCCTACCGCAACATGTCGAACCAGGAGCACTTCACGGACGCGCTGGCCGACACCTCGCTGGTGTCCCCGGCGCAGCGGTTCATCTCCGAGGACGGCGTCGTCAACGCGCGGGCCCGTGTGCTGGGCGGCGGGAGCTGCCTCAACGCCGGGTTCTACACGCGCGCCAGCAACGAGTACGTGCGCACGGCCGGGTGGGACGCGCGGCTGGTGAACTCGTCCTACCGCTGGGTGAAGCGCGCTCTGGTGTTCCGCCCGGACGTGCCGCCATGGCAGGCGGCGCTCCGCGACGCGCTGCTCGAGGCCGGAGTCACCCCGGACAACGGCTTCACCTTCGACCACGTCACGGGGACCAAGATTGGCGGCACCATCTTCGACACCAATGGCCAGCGCCACACCGCCGCCGACTTCCTCCGGCACGCCCGTCCCACGGGGCTCACCGTCGTCCTGTACGCCACGGTGTCACGGATCCTCTTCAGGAGCCAAGAGGGGGTGCCGTACCCGGTGGCGTACGGGGTGGTGTTCGTGGACCCACTGGGGGTGCAGCACAGGGTGTACCTCCGGGACGGCCCCAAGAACGAGGTGATACTGACGGCGGGGACGCTGGGGAGCCCGCAGCTGCTGATGCTGAGCGGCGTGGGCCCGCAGGCGCACCTGGAGGCGCACGGCATCCAGGTTCTGGTCGACCAGCCCATGGTCGGGCAGGGCGTCGCCGACAACCCCATGAACTCGGTCTTCATCCCGTCGCCCGTGCCGGTGGGGCTCTCCCTCGTGCAGGTCGTCGGGATCACCAAGTCCGGCAGCTTCATCGAGGGCGTCAGCGGCTCCGAGTTCGGCATCCCCGTCTCCGACGGCGCCCGCCGCCTCGCCAACTTCGGCCTCTTCTCTCCTCAGACCGGGCAGCTCGGCACGCTGCCGCCGAGGCAGAGGACGCCGGAGGCGCTACAGCGCGCGGCGGAGGCGATGAGGCGGCTGGACAGGCGGGCGTTCCGAGGCGGCTTCATCCTGGAGAAGATCCTCGGGCCGGTGTCGTCGGGACACATCGAGCTGCGCACCACCGACCCGCGCGCGAACCCGGCGGTGACGTTCAACTACTTCCAGGAGGCGGAGGACCTGGAGCGCTGCGCCCGGGGAATCCAGACGATCGAGCGGGTAATCCAGTCGCGCGCATTCTCCAACTTCACCTACGCCAACGCCTCCGTCGAGTCCATCTTCACCGACTCGGCCAACTTCCCCGTCAACCTGCTGCCGCGGCACGTCAACGACTCGAGGTCGCCGGAGCAGTACTGCAGGGAGACCGTCATGACCATCTGGCACTACCACGGCGGATGCCACGTCGGTGCCGTTGTTGACGACGACTACCGGGTGTTCGGGGTGCAGGGGCTCAGGGTGATCGACAGCTCCACCTTCAGGTACTCGCCCGGCACCAACCCGCAGGCCACCGTCATGATGCTCGGCAGGTATACTCGAGTCTGAAAATTACGTCCTTGCTTATGCAAACTGCAATTATAACTCGAATAACACTACCGTTTTGAATCTTTGCAGGTATATGGGCATCAAGATTCAGGCCGAGAGATGGAGGAAATGATGAAGAGAGATACTTCAGTATATGGCATATGCCCCAAGTATGCTTGTAATTCAAGGCGTAAAATTGTATTGGAGGATCCTGGTTTAGAACAGATTGTTATTTTCTTTTCACTTACATTTTATTCTTCTCGAGCCATAGTTTTTTAGTAAATGTTTGGTCACCCCAACATCCCATGTGTGCAGTTCTCTGCAATGCAAAATAAAAAGGAAAGCTTATGTTGCAATGCACGACGAAGACATACAGTCAAGAATGGTTCTTCTATCAATTTCCCTTGAAAGGGATCAGGCACGTTACAATACTTCAGGAAAACGAAAATGGAGATCGGTGGCGATATTCCACCTACCAATTTCGAATGGTGACAAAACTGTATCTGAAAACCACCAAAGCAATGCCCAACATTACTTCAGAATACTATATAGGATGGAATGGATAGAGTCTTACACAAGAAACTTAGTTTCTTGAACTTGCATGTTACATGCTATAAACTCCCATGTTCCCTTGAGAGGGATCAGGCACGTCAAAAACTTATCTATAGTTCTATACAGAGACCAATAACATTTAAAAAGAATATGTACGGTTAAGATAAGAATAAACAAAGGCACAATGATGTGGTAAAGGAATCTTGTCTTCAGTACGCCCTACTTGCCTGCTACCTCTACATTGGCTTGAGTCCTCTCCCTATCTATGTTACCAGGCACCAGAAGGTGCTATTTGGCAATCTTTGTTGTCAACACTACCCCAGAAGTGTTCCAAAGAGAAAACACTAACAAATGCATATGTATTACCAGAATTCATATTGTGAGATTTTCTTGGATGGCAGTAAAGGAGCCACAAATGTTTCCGCCCATGTCTGGGAACGTCGTGCATCCTGGCAAGGGGGTCACCTTGCCTTTACGGTCAACACTTACAGGGTACTTCATGAGGTGGCCTCGCATCTCAGTCACCTCATTGGAAATGAACTGATCCCAGTTATGTTCCCCAAGACGACGAACCCGTCTCATGCATTCTACGCTCTCAGGATGGTTAAAATCTTCCTCGATAACTCCAATATGCTCAGCCCAGAGGGACATTCTGTAGCCGTAAATCTACATGAAAAATCACAATAGTCGTCGTAAAGTAATTCCAGAAATATCAGTTGCTGTTATAAGTAGACTATTACCCTAAAAGATGAGATAAATACACCTAATATACTCCCTCCTTCACTTCTTTTTACTTGCTGTTTTAGAGTCCGCATAAATGTATATATTTTACAGAAGGTGCACTAGTAGATTTTTTACCAAAAGTATATCTTTATCATTACGAGTTTATAGTATTCTAATATATAGCATGAAAGAGTAAATGTTAAATGGGTGCATTGGAGACAATCTCGTGTCGAAGACATGTTAAAAAACTGAGATAACACAATGGACACGAAGCAATAGTCGTAGGCAACACCTATCAAGAACACAGGTAATCCGCGGGCACGATCTAAACAGGAGCTCATGAGAACTCATGTGTTGTGCAAGTACCAAGAAATGTGATGCAAAAGCTTGAGCTTGAAACATGAGGCATTACCTGTCCACGGGGGGAAGAAATCTTATTTGCCCATGTATATTGTGGTTGATATGCTCCCATTGCAATCTCAGTATCTCTGATCCCTTCCATGGACCTCTGGTTGATATTAGCTGATCCAATGATCACGTATTCATCATCTACAATCATACCTTTTGAATGTACATAAACCATGAATCTCCTATTTTTCCTAGCTTGTTCCTGAATAGCAAGTACAAATTAGTTTCATGACAAAGGTCATAGGTTGCACAAAAGCAAGTACATCAAACATATACTAAAAATCAGATACTGTGGAAATTTAAAACTATTCACACTAAAAAATGCAACTTTTTGGGTAAAACATCAGACAACTCAGCCAAATCGCCCCAGTCGTTCATTCAAAAGCCTGTTTTCAAACATACGTGCATAAGTGTAAGAAACCAAAATGTTCAAGTAGCCTCTGGCAGAAAAAACTCAGGTGTATGCATTGGCCGTTTGGTCTTGATGTACGACCGAAGAACAAGACCTTCTATGAAGCTTCTTTAAGAAGTAGTCATACTGGCATTCACTGTAACATTCATCTGTGGAGCCAGACACAGAAGGAACTGAAGCTTTGACACTGTGGTGCAGCAGGCATCACTGAGGCTAACCGAACAATGTCGGTAATTTAACAAGAATAACCGAGAGCTCTCAAGCTCAGCCCGTGCTAAAGTCACATGTGTTGTAACTAGTCCCTTTACAATTATGATTGTAAACTAAAGCAGCTCAACCTTTACTTGAACAAATCAAAAGTGTGGGACAGACAGCATAGTGTGTTGAAACTTGAAAAAAAAAGAGAATTCACACCTGAGGATTATTTCCAGTACTTGGAGTGCTAGGGTTGCCATCAACTTCACGATTCCCAAGACAAAAGAAGTTCAAATAATCTTGAGGCTCGTATATATCATCCAGACCTACTTCTTTCAAGGCCTTATATATTGTCTCATACATCATTTGCATTGTTTTGTTCTACAATATCAGAGAAAGAGAAAACATTTGATTACACAATATAAATCGATTGGGTATTGCTCTATCAAAACAAATTAGGCACAAAACAGAGGAGCTCAATCAAACCTGCCAGTAGAGAATTCTTTGTGTAGGAGCACCAGTTGGATTACCCTCGGGCCACATAGGAACTACTATGTATACAGAAAACCTCTCTTTTAACTTAATCTTGTTTGCAATTTTGAGAGCAATTTCAATTGGAACCAAATTGTTAGCCCCTGCAAGACAACAATTTTGCAATCCTTAGTTAGAAATGGATAAAATTGGACTGTTCACTAATTTTCTATGAAGCCTAGGTGACTGTTCATTATGCTAATCCATATAAAAGCAGAAACAGAGAACTCCAGAATACATGCTTACCAATATCTTTGTTCGAATCCCAATTGAATGATGAACCGATGAAGTACTGATTCTCAATATAAATGAAGTGTTGGGCTGCCCTGATCGCATTCACATAAGCAGTATGTATGCTCATATCAATTAGTACATTCTTCCCACAAACAAGATTCTGTTAGCCAAAACATAAGTGTTAGTCAACAGAACAAACTGCAGAATATGATGTTGCAGGGTGTTTCGATTATCGGTTACCATCCTGGTTGCTTCTCGTGGATCCTTTGGAAAGCCCTTGGCAGAGTTTGAATCAATAGACCGAAAAACCTAAATTTGAAAGTAAAAGAGTTAAATGTGTGAGTCAAACAAGGAAAACACTTCCATTGTCAGTAAAACTGTTAAGTACCTGAACATGCCATGTCTCTGGGTCATTGTCGCTAAAATATATTGCATCATTAATGTTTATAATATCAGGTATTCTTTCAATCCTGAGAAGTGCATCATCATTTGATTTTCCCAACTTTTTAATTCCATGGCGTTTGGATGCCTTCAACCAACGCTCCTCAAAGTTCTGCAGAACATCATAAGCTGCTGGACCGTCAATCCTGGAATGCAAGTCATGCCATGGTTCCCTTGGGCCACGGGCATCAACTGTCTGCAAGCAGATAACAAGGAGGAGCAATTCAGAGCAGCGACAAAAATAAACCAGGAATAGGGTGAGATGCAAAGCACGATACGTCAAACTTTGCCGTATTCATGTATAAAACGTCTCCGATACGGTGATACGTCCGGCACGGGCTCGATACACGTATGGCTGGAGTATCCGGTTTTCCGGTTAAAAAAGAGAAAGAATGGCAGGATGCGGCAGGGATCATCGAAACACCGGGGACATGGGAAGCCCAATCGGGCTGAGCCCACTACAAATCCTAACACTCCGAGGGGACACTGTCTCTATTCGTTCGATTCCTAGGGGAGCATATTTAGATTGAGTGACTGCCGCCTTCTGCGGGTGAAATCGCCCACCGCTGCCTGGATTCGCCTCTCCCTGACGCCCTCTCCGCCACCTAGGGTTGATATCATAAGATGATCTCCTTTTCAAAATTAAGAACCGCATATCACAAAAGGTTGTTACTCTTCTCAAAACTAAGACTATAGTAACTATTACACGAGAAACTGAACCAAGACATGAGCATATATCTTTCTAAACAAAAGGCTTCAAGATACAAGTATATGATAAAGGAATCAGACACTTACAGCAAAGTTTGGATTGTAATAATCCTCCTTGTGAGAAGTTTGAAGAGTCTGAAACAGAGAATGCCTAGGTGTATCATAGCGGCCACCGCACAAATCAAGACCTCCCACAAACGCAATTATTTTTCTCCTATAATTGCCGGCATCAGCATCCACAATAACTGTTTTCTGATGATGAGTAAAAATGGTTCCGGTTTCCTGGTTTTCAAGATTTTCAAAGGTTAAATAAATGGCACAAATGAATTGCTACACTACAATAAAGATTACTATAATGATGGATAAGCTATAGGTCATCGCAACAGGGATAACCTGCTGTTTCACCCAGCTGTGACGTTTCCCAGCAGATCTTGGGCAAAGCAATACTTGAACTGAAGAGTGTTTGAAAAACCGACGTGTTTCCTCGTCTCGTGTGCCCATGAATCCATCCTACAAGTACATCAATTCTTCAATATCAGTAAATATAGAACCAGGTACCGTACATGTAGCTAACGAAATATGGACAGTAATTTCAGGAATATCCTCCTGATATTGTCTATATACAGCAAGGTATGTTTGCAGCAACAAACAAATATCAGCTGTGCCATCCTTAATCATTTGAGCAACTTAACATTCAAAAATAGAACATTGGTTGTATTATATATTACTCCCCCCGTTCCAAAATTCTTGTCGTGGTAACTAAAACCACGACAAGAATTATGGAACAGGGGGAGTATCAGTTGACAAAAATTACATTGTTCATGTAGTGTAAAGACCTCAAGACAGCAGTTTTCAACTCTACGAACAATGCATACCATCTTATAGCCGAGAATACTCCTTGATGTTGGATCATCCCATACAAGAAGCAATACCCTAACACCTTCCTGGGACTTCATCTTCAACAGGTCCCCAAGTGATGGCGCTTTCTCAGCTCCGTCTCTTATCAAGTGGATAGTGTGGAACACTGACCACCCAACAATGTAAATCAACCGCCGTGCCTGGCTTATGGCATTGTACATGTCACGCCAGCATTGCCCGTGTTGGTAGCGCAATCCATGATCAAGCCAGATATCTGGGAGACAACCATCGGGCACATGTGCATCCTGATAGAGAGTCACCCTCATGCCACGGCGAAGCGGAAAGTAAGTATTGGGCACTCCAAGGCACTGGCAGTCCGGCCCAGCAATGACACCATGGTGGTACATTGTGAGGCGAGCCACCGGAATGTACTGAATAGAAAGCCGCAATACGGCACCAGGAGCGCACGGCTTGAAATTGGGCTCGAGCACAGGGTAGACGCCCTCTATCCTTTCCCCATTAAGGAGATTCTCGGCAGGGATGGCCACAGCTCCCATGACCTGAGCGCCGAAGACATCGCTGTCCTTGACGACGAACTCGACCTGAGCAGCCTCGTGGCCGACGGGCACGAGGAAGTTCTGCGCCCAGACGGGGTTCTCGCTGTTGGAGACGACGTAGGTGCGGGCGACGGTGGCATAGGAGACCTGGATGGTGACGTAAGGGTCGCTTGTCAACGAGACGTTGGACGCCTTGCCGCTGAGGGAGCCGGTGAGGCGAGGACCGAGGATATCGCTAACCCTCTTGGAGAACATGTCTTTGTTGGGGAGGTTCTTGGCCTCGTGCACCCAGATGTCGAGGCTGCCGTGGAGCAGCACCACCTTCAGCGACGCCCTCACGCTACCATGCTGCGGCGAGGCCCCGTACGGCACCATCTGCATCCCTGCGCCGCCGTGACTGCTCGCGCTGCTTGAGAAGGAGGCAGAAGGCGGCAGCACCGCGGGAGACGACGCAGCGACTGGCGCGTGGTCGTAGCGGTTGGAGAGGCTCATGGTGGCGAGCACATCGGCGATTGGGTAGTGCGGCGCGGACGCGGCGGGGGATTCCGGGGCCGAGGCATGGTGGAAGCTGGAGCTAGGGGAGATCGCGGGGCTCGGGTAGGAGGCATGCGCCGGGCTTGGGTAGGAGGGGTACGCCGGGTAGGCGTCGTAGCCGTACGGCGAGGGAGACGGCGGCGGCGGGTACCCGTCCTGCTGCGGGTGCGGCGGCGGGTACGCGTGGTGCGGATGCGGAGGGTACGCTTGCTGCTGGTGCGGTGCCGGTGGCGGCGGGTAGGGCTGGAGCGGGCCGGAGTGGTGCGCGAACTGCTGCGGCGGCGGCTCGGGGGAGTACGGCGGGAAGGACGGCGACGGCGCAAGGTAGGGGAGGGCGGCGGGAAGGACGGCGACGGCGCAAGGTAGGGGGAGGGCGGCGGGTACTGCTGGTACTGGTGGGGGTAGGGATCCGGCTGCGGAGGCGGCGGGTAGAGGTTGTACTGGTGCTGCGGCTGGCCTTGCCCGCCGTAGTTGCTTCCCTCCATTGCCTACCTCGCCTCCGTCAAGAGAGAGGGGATGCGTATTGCTTGATCCAAGCTCTGGCCGTGGAGTCGCCGGTGGTTTGAGATGTGGGGGCGAGTGCGTGGTGGCGTGGAAATGGAAGAGTCGTGGGCGGCAACCACGACGGGGTAATGAGATCGAAATCGCAGAACACGGTGGTTGGGGTTGGCCGGGACCTGGACGACGGCTAATTGGATTCCCCACGCCCAGCCGGATGTTGACGCGGACAGTTCGTCGATTCGATTCGATCCCCTCCTGAACCTTGACGCCTCGATTCTAACGTTAGGGTCTCGCGTGATGTTGGATATACACCTAGGGCCCGCCTGCCATTCTCAGCGGGAGAAGACGACGTAACCTCATTAAATTATGAAAACCGCTCCAGTGATTTGGGATTCAATCCTCCACCATCCCACCATTGGTGTTTTTTTATTAAAAACCAGAACAATTCAGCATACCTTTACCCCGTGTAGCCAATATTTGGTGCTATTGTAGCGTCGTTGAACCATTATATTTTCGCTGTGGGTAAGAAATATACAAAAATCATGAATGAAAACAACGATGCGGCAAAAAATTAGGAGTATGCCGAAAAATACGAGTATTCGGCAAATCCACACTGTTCGCAGCAAACCGCTATTTGTCGCAGCAAAATCACGAGAAAAAATTCAACTCATATATGCAGCTTCTCTCATAACACAATTGCAACTTCTCGTGAAAACATTTGCAGTAATAAAGAGATGATTGCAGCATACGCACGTAGTCGTCACAACATCTCATTCGCGTGTTTGTAGCAAAAAGCATACAAGTTTGTAGCATGTAGAAAGAACGTATGCAACATCGAATACCCATCTTCTATCATAGCAAAAAGATGTCGTTGGGAGAGTGCTATAATCAGTAGCAAAGCCAGCTCCGGCCAGTTGCTTTAGTTATGGTTTGTCACACTTTGTAATGATGTTTTTGTCATGCCAGGAGGGCCTTGTTAAACATTTCTAGCCCTTTTGGGCGGATTGTGCAATGTATACGAGTTTGTTGTTACATCAAAATGTGTGGCCATTTATCTTGGGATGACATAACTAGCGAGCACCACTTTGGCACGGTGTTGCGGAGTTGGGGCTTGACATGGCTCTAGCGGCTTTTTTTACACGCTTAGCTAGCTGCTGCAACAAGTATTCCTTGTCATGTTCTCTAACAACTTTGTTCGTTGCTTTCTTCATCTTAGCATGTTCTTGAGCGGGCTTCCTAGTTTAGGACGATGCACAAACTGATATGTTCATCATAAAGATCTTCCATGCAATCCTCACTAACATTTGAGGCAGAGCATAGACTTTAGAATGGCCTAGTTATGACAGATGTCTCAATAAATCCCAAACAAAAAGTTTCTATGGTACATCAAATTTGGCAAGAATATTAGTTGCAAATGGATTATAATTCTTCATAATATTGTAGAGAATTTCAAGCTCTTCATAGGTGATGTTTGTGCTCGGGTATTTGATGCGAGAGAGGTTGTTAGTCCACAAGCGTCCATTAGACACAATTGGCGGACCAACTATTGGGAGGACGGTGGAGATGCTCTAAGCTCTAAGGTGCGCTATGTTTGGCGTTTATACCTATCCTCACGCTCCAGCGCATCCTTGCAATTTTTAATCAGCTTATTATGACATTTTTTTAGTAATATATTCAGTGAGGCTGCTCTTTCTCTGATGATATTTGAAAAAAAGGAAGAATGTTAATGGTTTATTTATACAACAACATATCTTTGGACTTTGGCAATCCACATGTCATATGTAACAAAAATACATCTATTCATTTATTTAAATATTAATATAGTGGTTCATGGCCAACCCATGGTTACAAAATAATAGTCATTGACTCATGACTAATTGGATTTCATTCATGGTGAAAAATCACACCAATTCTACCAGTACGGATAAGGTATATACGGATATGCAAACTTATGGGTAAAAGTTACAACTTTTAACCCGGTTATCTGCAAGAAGAAGAAAATAACTTTAACTTTCAAACAAAACCTGGTTTTGTAGGTTGAATCTTTACTATTTTCCAACATCTTAAAAGGTTACAGATTTTTTCACATATGATTTATATTTTCTCCTTTTTTTTCTTCTAAAAACTTAATTATATCTGTCATAGCAAGGTGCTGACGTGTATAAGAAATGCCAGTTATCGTGTTAGACAACAAAAACCTCTTGGGACATAGCTAAGGGTGTAAAGTGAACTGATTCAATAGTCAAGTCTAAAATCATTTTAATACTAAGGTTGAAAAACAAACTTATGGAATAGGTTAGAGCTGAAAAGTGTGGAAATCATCTTCGGCTCATAGGCGTAGATTCACCCACTATAAAAAATGGCATTTCAAAATGTCAAAAAAATCTAAACAAAAATTTCGGATACACCCGCATATTGTATGTTCGTACACAACGTTTCTCGAAAAAATGACATTTTTGTGGCATGTGTAAAAAGACAAATTCCGGTATTTGTCTTTTTACCCAGGTCACAAATCATTTTCTAACGAAACATTTTGTGCGAATATAAAATATGCGGATGTATGTCTGAAATTTTTGTTTGATTTTTTTTAACATTAAAAAAACTTTTTAAAGATATTTTACATAAGGGGTAGGTCGTATCTAGATCTACGACCCGATACCCCATGTGCTGAAAAGTCTATCTTTTCTATCTTACACTAGTTTGGTGGAACAACGTGAGTGCTCCAGCACGTCCAGGAGAGTCGATAATTCTGGCAACCGCCAACCGGTATTGTCAGTGGCGACTTTAATCATACACCGCGTTATCTTTTGCATTCTTCCGCGTCAACGAAATGGATGCCGGTTACGGGCGAACGAAATTTCTCTGCACGTCCAGGAGTTTAGACTACTGTAAGTATGTTACGGTTGCCGTTTGCTAACGAGAGCACTCATATAATTGCCGGTCGAACTTCAGTTCCGTTCCATGCAAAAAAAAAAAGAACTGCAGTTCCGTTATGCCTCGGTTGCCGTTCTGTGATGCATCGAGTTTTTTCTTCTCCATATGCCTCTCCGCGGGAGCCGGGTTCTATCATAATAACAGAGTAATAACAGAACAAGCATGTGTAGTGCAGTACGCAATTGAGTTCCAGAAGATTGACCAAAGTGACCCGTTCTAACCAATGAATTCGTCTACATGCTCGTGACAGATAAGCTATTTGGATGATCCTTATTCTCTGTTCTTTACCGTTCACCTTGATCCCCCAAAACAGTTGAGTATTCGATTGAGTAATTCTGGATAGTATGAATCTGAACATGTATCGTAACAGAAACAATAGGTCTTCACACTCGATGATAGATCCTGGCAAGTGTAGCCGGATCAGCAAGCTAGATCCAGATCCTTGCTACGATTGGCCGCTTTTGCATCTGCCATCGCTCATTTCAGCAAGAGAGGCAGTTTTTTCTTAAAACGCTTTTTCCACCCATGAATACCTGCGGATACGAAGCAAGGTTGCGGTACTATCTGATATTACTTCCAGGTTTTCCGTGTCTAAATCCGTATGCATGAACGCCCCTTAGGTACGTTGATTACGGCAATCATCCGCGATTATCATGGTACTGTTAGAAACGGATGTCAAGTTTCATGCACTAGTCAGCACATCCAAAAGTCTGAACTGGTGTAAAGAGCTGATACAATCCACTCAACACTCCTTCTCACATGTGACGCGAAAGAGAGCCACAACAGGGCGAGTTTCAGAGATACGGCTCAAGGGACTTATACGTGGACAAAAAGGGGGCAATAACAATTTTAGAATACATTGCAAAAAATCAGGACTTGAACTCGAGACTCTGAGCTCTGATACCATCTCAAGTTTCATGCACTAGCTAACGCAACCAAAAATCCAAACCGATGGAAAGGGGTAGTGCAATCCGGACATAGACTTGAACAGTGGGAACGTCAAGCTTGTTCAAAAGCCAAAGGATCTCTACGCACATGTTGAGTGAGATCACTAATTGATGACGGTGGGAAGGATCAAGAAGGATAGGGAGCTGACTTATGTGTGTGTGGAGTTCAGCACTTCGCGACATTTGCAGCAGTTCTCGCCGGGTGGGGGTGGCAATTGCTATCTCTATTTTGGGGGTGGTGTTTGGCCTCCGTGTTTCAGTTTTCGGGTGAAAAGACTAGGTCT
Source organism: Poa pratensis (assembly GCA_947311845.1). Classification (NCBI taxonomy): domain Eukaryota; kingdom Viridiplantae; phylum Streptophyta; class Magnoliopsida; order Poales; family Poaceae; genus Poa; species Poa pratensis. The sequence continues at coordinate 51,621,291 of CAMZMU010000036.1, forward strand.
GATATTCGGTGGTTGAATCTGAAAACAGTGGTGGCCCAGAAATTTTTGCATACACAACAGCGAATAAAAACATCACATAGGGAAAATATACCTTCAACACAGTTTGTCTTGTTTTCATATATAAAGATGAGCATGATACATAAAAACATAATAGCACATGCAACCGTTCATCTGTACTAAACATGAGATTGTCAACATTAAACAAGAACTTCAAAGTCAGCGGAGGATCAAAAAAGTTCAAATGTTCATCGGTGTTGCACATTGTTAAAGCCCCAACGTCCGATCACAAAAGTTGAGGCCCAAAAGAGACGTTCTTTTTTGCAAATAAGGCCATATATTATCCGAAATCAACACTTACAAGAAAAAGAAATAACACACAAGTCTTTGAAAAGTTCAGCACTATCTTGCTTTTGCATCCCACGACGGCTGGTCCAAAAGAGAAATTTACTTTAGGAAATTATATGATTATACATCCCAATGACAATCATGAAGAGATAATAAACATTCCATCAATCATGTCGTAACTAGGTCTTGGCCTTTTAGGTGAACCGTTTAGCAATAGCATCACTATCAAGTTCAACCAAAAAAAATCTCAGTTATGAAATTTGAATAGTTTTATGTTCAATAATAAGTACTTGAACTATAGTTAAACTATTTGGAAACCATGAAAATAAAAAGGCTTGACTATCATGTGTAGGAATTTGTGTCTTTCAACATTATATATATATATACTACATCGTCCGGAATTAAAACTTCAGTTATGGATTTTTCTTCAATGTGACATTTGGTTTACACTCCCACTTGAGGTTCAATTATTTAGTCTCTTTTACGACTTGGTCACATATCAAGGAACACAATTAGTTTTTTTTAATTCTGGAATTCTTGACTTAAGTGGGAGAATTATGATACTTCATCAACATATATTTACGGTATTTTTTGGACACTCCTACTTTAGGTGATTATATATTTTTATTTCATGACTGCACTTGATATGGTTATTTGTATTTGTTACAATACAAGTCGGAAGGGTTTTGTTGTATTAACATATCATACTGAAGTGGAAAATCAGTTCATCAAATGAATTAAAGGTTTGAGAACTGATTGGTGGGGGACATACACTTTAGGAATAGTAATTGAAACTAATGTAATGAGCATGTAATTATTCACTGTTGTCTTATATCATATACTCCGTGGATGAATGGAGAAATACGACTGTTGGTTATTCCCTTGATTATGTGGAAAAGCATACATACTACTACGTTTGTTTAGTATCTATCACAGTCACTGTTTATATTTTGTGAGCTGGAAGGAATTATTCTATTTATATTTTGGTAGTATGGAATTGGAATGATTATTTACTACATAGCACACCAATATTTTAATGTACATATTCTAGTGGATCAAATGGTATTTTGTTTTGATCTGGAAATAGGAAAATTGGTGGAAAGTAGGAACATGGTATTGTGTGATGAAGAGTGGATTTTCTAGTAGTCACACCGGAATCATATGAATAAATCCAAAGGAAAACACAATTTAAACTCCCAACACTAACATGCTTAGGAAAAGTGGGAGGAATTAACATGGACCATCACTTTTTTTTACTATTGTCTATTCTTTGGGGAAATCACTCTATGTTTTAGAGGAACATGTAAACTTGTATGGAATAGTTAAAGTTGTTATAGTTTAAACTATATGGTTGAAAGCATTTCGGGAAGAAATAAACTCAAATGAGGAGGAATAAAAGTTTGGGAACTTGTTATTTTACCAAACAACCGCGAGGCTATATGTTGTAAATGGATTTACATACAAGGATATTTAACGTAACGTGCTTAGTCGAAATTTCAATGTTGAGCTTGTTGTTTGATTCTTTACACAAAGGAAATATTTATACTTTGTGAAAACTCTGGAATTTAGAGGTGGTGAGATAAATACACGGTTTGCTAATTGGAAATATCAATTTATGTTATTGGAACAACCTTCACATCAATGGTACATCAGGTCATATGGTTTTATTTATGATGGAAGAAGATCATATACACAGGTTAGTGTAAATTGTTTTGTGTTATTGCTATATGTGCTAACTATGTTCTTATTGTTTTCTTTGAATATCACATTGATGGAATGGAAAGCTTGGTCCTGTTCTAACTTTCATATGAAAGGAATATTCAAACATTCCAATATTTTGGGAGTGGAATTACATAGAGAATGTTCTGATATATTTTTCTATGGAAAATTGCAAACCTGTTAAATACCTTTGATTAAGAGAATGATACTCTGCGAGGAATTATGTTTAAACTCGTGAGGAAAAAGGAAGAGTAATTGTCATACCACAATTATTGTGGGACATTACTCATGCGACCTTGTCTTAGCCATGTTATTGTAATTCTTGCTATTTTGATTAGCACAGAAAATGATTTGCTGGAATTATTTGCAAATGGAAAATGAATCTTATAAAGATTGTTGGAATCACATAATGGACTTGTCGTGCAATGTCAAGGAAATATGGATTATTCATTATTATTGGACGATCTCAACCTTCAGCTGCGTGGATATATTGACGCTATTTTTGGAAACAAAATCTTGGTGAAAGGTAATCTATTTCTTATGATTATGTGTTGATGTTAACTTTTATAGGTCTTTAACGTGTACAAAGGAAACATGATGTATATACTTTGATGCATCTTAAGCATTGAAAGAAGACATATGGCTACGAAAATTTCTTCATGATTTTAAGGTCGGGGAAAGGTGCATCACAACCTGTTACTTTGTGATAATATGACTCCAAAGGTCACAAAGTTTTATATACAACATGAGTGCACTGAAGGAAGGAATTACCGCCTAACCATATTAATTGCATGGGAATTCACTTAGCTGAAATAAAATGTTTTCAGTCAAGTGGGAGATGTAGCAATTTGTGTCTTTCAACATTTTATATCTATACTACATCGTCTGGAATTAAAACTTCAGTGTGGAAGTATCACGGAAATAACAGGAAATTATTGATGTGGAATTGTACTTAAGAAAACCGGTACGGTTATACTGGAACACAGTGTATATGAATATGCTGGAATTATACCGGGAACAGTATAGACCGGAATGCCAGGTTGTCCGTAGGATTGGCTCTATGGATTGTCAAAGCCTGCGAGTTTGATTTGTATTCAAACTCGGCGCATGACTCACACATGCGTGCTGGGATCTCATTGTTTAACATTAATAGGCTTGGTAAATGGTTGTTAATGATAGTGGTTGGTTTAACAAGTCACGAGTCCTATCTGGAAACAGATTGAATTATCTGAAATTGGAGTCTATATAAAGGTCTCACCCTCTAGCCTCAATATGCATTGTGAGCGGCACCACCGATAAGGCAGAGGAATAGAGTGTAGGCCGAAATAGCTCCAAGCCCTAATTTCTAACATCATGGAGCAATGTAATTCAATTAATAGTGTTCGACTAGTGTTCGACTGCAAGGCAATTAGGCAAGCAGCAAGCAATTCATCAACGAGCAGTGCACATGTCAACGAGTTGTCTCTTCTGTCACGAATTACTTCTATAATCAACAAATCAAAGGGCAAAAATAAGCTAACATCTAAGCTCAACTTAATTTAAGACAACCTAATTTCCTTCTGCCAGGGATCGCTATTTTTTCGAGGGAGGCAGAATAGAGATCGTCGGCCATGCCTGTGTTGTGTGCATCCAGGTGCCACAAAGGCCACGATACATGAAGGCCCAGTAGCAGAATAGAGTCCTGCTGGCCCAAAAAAGAGGGTGGCCGTGGGCACCAGCGCAAATAAAACGGCATGGAGATGTCTTTAATGATCGGATTGAAGTACGCCGGCGCCCAGGCTGCCGGCGAGACCGCGAGAGTATCCGTTGATTGCGGATCGCCGTTTAAAAAAAACAAATTCAAAAAACTCTGTTTCCTTAAGGCTAGGCGTATCACGCCAAAGGCGATCCAGGCTGTTTGCAAGTTGGTACAGGCTAATGTTTAAGTTCTGTTTTCTTAAGGCTAGGCGCGAGTTCTACCTTCGTTGCGTAACTACTATTGGGGTTGCGGAGTCCGGTTTGGCCGAGCACAAGGAGTTTCAGGTGGTATTGGGCCTAGAGACTCTTGTGTCAGGCTCGGACGATGTGCCTTGATTAGAAGTAGGGTGCGTGGGATTTTCACCGGTTTTCCTCAATTAACCGCGTGTTGTATGATTTTTGGGTCCGGTTTCTCTTATTAACTGGATCAATTCTTCTTCTTATATGCAATGCGGGAGCTCCCCGCCCTCAGACGAGGTTCGTCAAAAAAAAAACTCGGACAGAGTTGACAGGTCAATGGGCCTTGAATCGGCACCTCCTCAACACAGCCCACATAGCCAACCACGCATTGGGGAGGTGACTATAACCCTTCAGGACGTCTCGATAATCCTATAGGACGTCTCTTGAACTTAGCATTTTCACGAGATGCCTAGGTGCATGCTCTCTGTAGCCTCTGTGTAAACTCTAGGGTGAACAATTTACTTCGCATTGCGTCCCATACCGGGGCACTACCCAACATTATGGCTTCCTTTCCATTTCAACTGCACCATATGGATCCATCAAATTCAATTAAATTCTCATTTTTTCCACAACCTCCGCGTAGTTAGAACCTACGTTCAAACACCAACACAACCTCCTCCGGGTCATGCTCGACATTGCCTTTCAAAAAGGCGTACTTGTCCACAAGACAAACACTAACAGTTCTCGACATCTAAAAAATAATTACAACAACAGAAATGCATCAACAATAAGTTTATTAATTGCACTAAGCTATGCATTTGAACAAAATGGGGGACGCTGTTGACGAGGATCATCACCATCAATGAGCTGAGCATCCCTATTAATGCTCCCATATTCCCTCTTTCGGTGTCCATTGTTCCGTAAGGAACAAATCAAAAAAGATCGATGTCGGCCAAGTGAGCGATTATGGTATAAATCCTTTCTACCTTAGCAATCCCGAAACCGAAACATAAATTTTTTCCCTTACCGGCCGAGAATAGCCACATCAACGATCCCAAACCCCAAACATATATGTTTGCACTAACCGACTGGGACCAAATTCTAGGAATTAAGGGCTTTTTTCGATCACCGGATTACAAAACATAGGAATTGAAAAACTTAGAAATTTGACTAGACCATGGGTGCAAAGCGGAGGATTACAAAACATATCAAAATTGCATAATGATCATTTGGATGTAACACAAAGGACCCCTTTGATTAAAAGAATATGATACGATTTTTGGAGGATTTGATCCTATAGGAAATTTTGCTATATAAGTTGTTTGATTCACAATATCATATCCCATAGGAATTAATCTCATACAAATTTTGTAGTGTAAATCCCATAGAAAAGAAAGCATGAGATATAAACTCATGGAACATTATTTCATCACAATCAAATAGAATCTCTCTTCACATATGATTCAATTAGACATGTTATATCAATCCTAGTCCCCTTTGATTCACAGGAATGTCATAAGATTATTTTAAGATTGGATCTTGAAATTTTTTCTATAGAAGTTATTTTATTCATAGGATCAAATCCCATAGAAGTTAATTCCATAGGAATGTTGAAGTATAAATCCCATTAGAAAAAATATGAGGTCTAAACTCATGAAAAATTCCGTCACCATAATCAAAGAGAATCTATGTTCCCATAGGATTTAATTAGACATGTCAAACCAATCCTATAGGTTTCACTTTTCCTATCTTATGAAATTTATACACTTTTTCTATCCTATTTATCAAATGAGCTGAGAAAAGGAGTCTTGATTCCATTCGAATAAGTATAAAAAAATAGCTTAGACTAGATGTTGAAATTCCTATGAGATTGGGATGTAGCAATCCAATTCATAATCATTGGACCCAAAGGGTTTACTTATGAAAGAATCCTATGGACTGAAACTCTCAATTTGTTTAATAAAAATCCTTCAATCTAAAGAGGTTGTAAGAATTTCATGTTCATCTGATAGACTTTACTCTTTCTTTGCATATCATCACCCGCGGCAGGAAAAACATTTGCGTTCTTTATTTAGATAAACAAAAACAATTCTAGGTACTACATACATAGTTTTATTGACACGCGGTATTTACAGAACAAAATTGCCGCTGAGATTGTGTACATAAGGGCATCTCCAGCCGCCCCCCAGAGCCCCCCCAAGAGCGGCTAAAAAGCGCCGTTTTTGTACCACTCGGCCCCCCCAGAAGCCCAAATAGCGCCGTTTCGGCGTTATTTTGCGCCAGCGCACCCAGGCGAAACCCAGCCGACTGGGTTCGGCTTGGTTGGGCGAAATGGCGGGAAAGGCGACGCGGGCCAGCGCTGTCAGCGACGCGGGGGAAAATGGCGCGGAACAGAACCGCCCGTGAGCGGCCGCGCCCTCATCCTCTCGGCTCCCGCGCTGGTCAAAGGCTGCCGGAGTTAATGGCGTGGCCAGCGGCCAGTGAGCGCGCCGGTCAAAGACTGCCGGAGTAATGACGTGGCCGGCGCGCGGCAACGAGCCCCGGCTGACCATGCCGCCGAGGATCGCGTCGTGGACGCCGCGGCGGATGGGAGCCGCGTCCTCCTCCTCCGCCACTTCGTCTTCCTCCGGCCGCGCCGCGCCCCCCTCTGTGGCCCCCCCACTCTCAACTCCGGCCGCCGCGTCCCCATGCGCAGCGGCACCCTGCGTATCAACGAACCTCGCGGCTGCTCCCAGCGCCGCGCGGCTTCTCCTCCTCGCTCCTTCTTACAGCGCCTCGTCAAGGCCAAGAAGGAGCCCAAGCAGGAGCCGGAGCAGGAGGTGGAGTGGCCCGGCCTGAAGGAGGCGGAGGAGGCCTCCTTCAACACAATCCAGCCGGCGACGGAGGAATTCGCCGCCGACTGGAGCCTCCGCCAGTTCACGGAGGCCGAGGTGGAACGCCAGCGCCAAGCACTCGCCGAGCTGGAGCGCAGGCGCGCGGAGGAGCGCCAGCACGCCAATTCGGGCCGCCGCCACCGCATTCCTCCTCGTTCGGTGGCGCCGGAGATCCCCTACTTCGTGCTCGACCCGAGCGACAGCGACGAGGAGGACGCCGGCTTCAGGCAGGCCCTGCTGTTGAGCAAATTCCAGCGCGGCGACGGCGAAGGCCTGAGCAAGCCTCCCGGAGATGGCTCCGACGACGACGACGACGACGGGACTACAACAAGGTGATCCAAGCCAGCCTGGGCATCAACTAGCCCTGTAGATCGCCGAATAAAATGTTTTTACGTTTTTAGTTTCAAATTCTGCTATGTAATCGGCGATTTGTCGGCCAAATATGAATGAAAATCGCCTAGTCTATTTGTTCCGGCATTTTTGAATTTTTGGGCCGAAACTTGGGTTGGGTTCGCGGCTGGAAAACGCGCCCCCCCAGGATCCAGATTAGCGCCGTTTCGCGCCGCGGCGGCCCAAAATAGCGGCGTTTTGGGCCCTGGGGCGGCACAACGACTGGAGATGCCCTAAGGTGGGGAATTGCTCCAGTTTGCATGTAGCCTATACAAATCATGGAAGCGCAGCAGCCTAGGGCGTGTTTAGTTGCTCGCACGAATTTTGGGCACTTCGCACCCATGGCTCCCTAGGTCCTAGCCCTAGAAAAACGCTAGTTGAGTCATGTTGTGCATGTACTTTGGTTGGTAACAATGTTCTAGCCATGCCCGTTCGGCTGGGTGCAAGATTTTTTAGCACGGCGTTTGGTTTCATCTGTGTTTCGTTTACTTTTACCTCGTATCCATGTGGTAGACTTACCTCACACCGTCACAACACCATGAAGGGCGGCGAGCAGGTCAACGGCATGGTGCAGCGGCGGTGCCGGGATGACGGCGCCGGGACGGCGGCGGTGCGTGGTCAGTTCACGCACGTACAACCAGCGCGGCCTAATAACCGCAGCGGGGACGACGAATTCCATGGCTACAAGCGACGTCGGCTGAGCAAAGAAGATGTCAAGTAGCTGAAGAACACCTACATCAAGCACACCTAGTAGTAGCAGCGGCGACATCGGAGTTCACGGCAGCGGCAAAAGGCGGTGACTGAGGTTGAAGAACGCTACCTGCACTCTGGATACATGCATACATACAATACAAAATCTGCTCTTATATGACCATCAAAACAGAAAACTTACAACACGAAAGTTGTGCGGAACGTTGAGATGAAGCTACACGTCAAAGGATATCTCAAACGGTTGACTGAGTGTGACGAATTTGACAAAATTTGTCCAAAAAAGGGGCAAACATCGGTGCAAATTTTGGAAGCTATAGTCGACAAAACTTGAAACTAAGCATAAAAATGAAACCTACTCGTCGACGCGCATATTTTTCATGTACACTTTATTTTAAATCGTGCGATATTTGGGTAGATTATGGAGGTATTAAGTGGAGAAGATTAAGGGAGGTGAGCTTACGACAAGTGGCCAACCTTGGACCAACCCTGCACTAAGCGAGGATGGCTATGGAGAAAGGTAGATTCGGCCGTTCCTCTCGGGCATGGCCCAGGGTATTTTAAGTTTCGTGCAGATGTAGGCATACGAAACGGGGCAGGAAACCACACAGGCCAAAAATCACCTCATACGGGTCCTTGTACCCTTCAGTCTACCTGGGCTGGCCTCCAATCGATGACTGCTACTCTCAAGAAGTGGGGCTATGAGAGCTTTGGTTCAGTACGGAGGGAGATCAAACAGCTGGAATTCAAGCTGAAGGCGCTTAGACTGCAACCTCGGTCTGCGGCTTCGGATCTTGCAGCTGGTAAAGCTGAGCGTCGGCTTTGTGAATTATTTGAGCGTGAGGAAATCATTGCGCGCCAAAGGTCAAGAGTTGACTGGCTCAAGGAAGGGGATCGTAACACGGCATTCTTTCATGCTCGTGCTTCTGCTCGGCGGCGTACTAATAAAATTCGTGCTCTCCTCAATGAAGATGGTACCCGTTGCGAGGATCTCCCAAGTATCAAAGATGGGTCCCACTAAAGCCCCCGGTCCAGATGGATTTTCGGCCTTATTTTATCAAACACATTGGGAGTTTCTGAAAGATAACATTTGTTTTGCGGTCAGAGGGTTTCTTTTGGGTGACGGTATTCCTGAAGGTTTTTTCGACTCTGTAATTATTTTGATCCCGAAGATGAATAATCCCGAACACCTCAAGAATTTCAGACCTATCAGCCTTTGTAATGTATTGTACAAGATTACTTCCAAGGTACTTGCCAATAGATTCCAAACAATCCTGCAGAGGTGATTTCTGAACATCAGAGTGCTTTTGTACCCGGGAGGCTGATAACTGATAATGCGTTGATTGCATACGAGTGCCTGCACACGATCAGAAAACAAAGGGCTAAGAGACCTTTCTTTGCTCTCAAAATAGACATGATGAAGGCTTATGATCGTGTTGAATTGGGCTATCTATATAATTGTCTTTGCAAGTTGGGTTTCTCTCCGGATTGGATCAGCACTGTGATGAGGTGTGTTACCAATGTTCGATATGCAGTCCGGGTTAATGGGGAGCTCACTTCGCCGGTGGTTCCAAGTCATGGCATAAGACAAGGGGATCCTATGGGCCCATGCCTCTTCTTACTTTCCACGGAGGGTTTGTCTAGTCTGCTGTTTCAAAAGGAGCACGTGGGGGTTCTAGAAGGTGTTCGCAATGGCCATTCCGGTCCTCCTATTTCCCACCTCCTATTTGCAGACGATAGCATATTATTTGCTCGAAGTGATCCCAAGAGTGTAGCAGCGCTGAAAGAGACCTTGTCCATCTACTGCCAAGGCTCGCGTCAGAGAATCAACATGGATAAATCATCGATATTCTTTCGGCTCCATTGTGATGCGCATATCAAGGATGAGGTGATGAACAGATTGGGTGTGACTAATGAGGCCCTACAGGAGACATATTTGGGCATGCCGACGGGCATTGGTCGTTCCCCAACTGAATCTTTTCAGTTCATCGTGGGCAGAGCTTGGAAACACATGAATGGTTGGTCCGACAGACCTATGTCGCGATCGGGCAAGGAGACACTCTTGAAAGCTGTTATTCAAGCCATCCCAACCTACATCATGAGCTGTTTCCAGTTTCCGATTTCAACGTGTGAATCACTCCGCAAGGCTATTGTTGATCATTGGTGGGGAGTTGAATCGGGCAAAAAGAAAATGCATTGGCGAAGCTGGGAGTGGCTTTCTACTCCGAAAAATTTGGGGGGCATGGGTTTCCGTGACCTGGTGCTTTTCAATCAAGCGATGCTTGGATGTCCATGCTGGAGGTTACTCACGGATCCTACTTCCTTGTGTGCAAGAGTTCTTAAAGGTCGTTATTTTCCGAATTGCGATTGTTAGAGATAGAGATATCGGTGGTTAATGTAAAACGATACGCTGGTGTATAAAGCGTATCGTATCCCATGTCTTGCGGATCAAGAGATCTCGCATATCTTTGTAATCACACGATGTACCAAACCCTAAGCCTTTTGGCTATATAACACGTACCCGAAGCCGAGACAAAGGCTATCGCTTCCTACCAGTTTTAATAGCGATTTCTGGGATGCTCTGCAGCCTAGGTCCTCATCCTTTACCTAGCGCAGTATTCTATTTGGTATGCAATTAGTCAAGGAAGGGGTCCGATGGAGTGTTGGTAATGGTGGCAAGATTAAATTGTTGACTGATAATTGGATTCCGAATCACAAGCCTGGTTCCTTCAAACTTCTGTCGCCAATCCCAGTTGGTGCTACGGTGGACCTGTTGATCGATGAGGTTTGCTGTGCATGGGATGCAGAAGCTGTGCGTTCCGTTTTTGAGGAAGAAGTGGCGAACCAGGTTTTACAAATTCCTATCAGTACGCGAGGCGGGGAGGATTTTATTTCCTGGCCTTTCACTCGTTTCAACGACTACATAGTGGCTTCTGCTTATAATCTGGCAAGGAAGAAGAAATTCTTCATCGACAGAAGTAAGCCCGGTGGTGGTGTTCGTTCAGACACCGAGGCAGTTGCAGTTTTCTGGAATAAGCTATGGGCGATTAAAGCTCCAGGAAAAATGAAAATAAACCTTTGGAGATTTGCCCATGATTGTCTGCCGTCGGGTGTTCAGCTGTGCAGGAGGCACATTTCCGCTTCTACAAAGTGCATCTATTGTGGTCGTGAGGAATCGATTGAACACGTCTTCTTATTTTGCCCTTTCGCGCGCGAGGTGTGGCGGGAAGTTAAGAAGTCCTTCTCTGGACCAAGGTCGTGGCTCCATGATTTTATGATCCGTTCGACTGACAGAGAACGCATGCTTCTTGCTGTTACGGTTTGGCACCTCTGGACTTCTCGAAATGGAACGAGGAACGGAGAACCTTTGAGGACTCCGCAATCTGTTGCTGCCCAAACTGTGGAGTATGCCGAAATGATCGAGCTGCATCTATTCAAGACTGCATCTTCTGCAAGGCGTGATAACCAGTCTCATGATTCTAAATGGTGTCCGCCGCCTGAAGGTTGGGTCTTTGTCAATTCTGATGCAGCTTTGTTCTCGTCTACTCGCCAAGCGGGATTAGGTGTCGTGATCAGGAACCACATCGGAGATTGCGTTGCTGCTTGCAGCGAGCTACTTAACGAGGTCACGACACCGGAGTTGGCTGAAGCGTTGGCGGTGCGCCGCGCTGTTTCCCTTGCTGGTGAGGAAGGTTATGGAAGATACAGGTGGTCACGGACTGTCTCTCGGTGATCCAATGGATCAAGTCTACGACGATTGATCGAAGCAGCACTGGCGTGGTGGTGCAAGACATTAAACTTCTGGTTGCTAGCTTCGCTGATATCTCGTTTTCTCATGTCTATCGTCATCCAGAGAGGTAAACGGGATGACCCCAAGAGGCACCACAGAGCTCAGCGCACGTTGGCCGTTGGATCGAGCTCTTGCCACGCGATCTGGACCGTCCGTTTGCGGTAGCAGCTATCTTCTTTCCTGCGCCGTCGTGGTGTCTGTTTCTTGGCCATGGTCTTCCGTTCCTTACTTTTTTTACTGGGTACATGTCTCACTGACGCTGGGTCCAGATATTGCCGGTCCCGCTTGGCAGAGACAGAGCGTGTGCCGTCGTCGGTGACCGTTTGCTCGCGCGCGCGCTCTGATGTGGGCCGGTCCTGGATGTGGCCCGCGTGTCAGCCGGCGTGTCTTGGTCCGCGCACGGTGTAGATGTTGCTGCCCCGTGGGGGTAGTATCGACATTGCGCGTCCTATCCCTCGATTGGAGGATGAGTTCGACCCGCCTCACTTTCCCCTTTCCTCTCTCTCACCGCCTCGGGTTCGCCTCCTGCGCTTCTTCCTCCCACCCACTGATTCGTCCATGGAGCCTCAGATCCGCCGCTGCTTCGCCGAACTCCGGCCAGATCTGATGATGTGCAAGCCTTGAGCAGTGGTTTCGGTGGAGGTGAACCCCTGGTTGACCCGTGGGGGTTCCATTTAGCAGGTCTTCGGTGGTGGTGAGGCCCTGGCTGACCGGGGTTCATTTCTTTGGCTTTTGCTTTCTTTCGCATGTGGGATCCGATTTGTTGCCTTTGTATTTTTCTTTGTTTCCTTTTCGGCTGCAGGTTAACAACTCCGTCCACCTCACTTTCTTTGTTTTCCTGATCTCTTGCTGCTCTTGGTTTCTTGGCTCCTCCGCTCCTTCCCTCACCATACCTGCAGATCCACCTCTGCCTCACTGACTCGCTGCACCTGCAGATCCGCGGCCGTCTCGCCGATTCCGGCCGATTTTTTCTCGCCATGGACTTTCTCTGCCGTGGATTTGGTTAAGGTATCACTTTGGTTGACCTGAGATTTGATTTCTTTCCTTTTCTTTCTTTCCTCCGCTTCCTGTTGGTCCTTGGTGCGATTCTGTTGTACGTATTATTTTTCTCTTTTTTTTTGTCCCTTTCCCCTGTGTCTCCATCTCATATTTCGGCTTCTTCTTACATCTTCAGGTTCTTTTGGAGTTCGGTGTTGGAACGTGGATATATTTTGCTTCTTAGATCCTTGCCTTTTGTATTTATTGGATTTTGTATTTTTTCGGTTCTTTGTTCGCCCTGCTTCTTTTTTTATCCGTTCTTGGTCTTCCACTGCATTTTGCTTCTTCTTCGATTCTTGCTCTTGGTGCCTTCTGTTTTTTTTGGATCTCTTATTTTTTTGGGCTCTTCATTCTCCCTGTTCTTTCTGTTTTATCCGTTTTTGGTCTTTTGCTGCTCTTTGCTTCTTCTCTGGTTCTTCCTATTCCCTCGCGGAGGAGGTGGAGCAGCAGCGGAATGAGGAGGAGGTGCAGGAGGATAAGGCGGAGGAGGTGGAGCAGCTGCGGAATGAGGAGGTTAACCGGAAGATCATTAGCAAGGGAACCTGCCGCCTACTCCCTCGCACCTTCCTGGTGGCACTACACGAGCGCATCGGCATGCTCCGCTGGGAAGCCGTCCTCAAGGTATGTCCTCCTCGACTCCCTTGATTTATTGTTCTCTCCCGATGTATATATCTCCATTGGATCCAATGTATTGTGGTTCGTTTTTTCTCCAGGTTGCTTTTGTATCTATGCCTATAGGGTGCTCGATGTAAATCCAAGCAGGTTGCAGGTTAAAAGAACTTCCTTTTATGCTCTGTTGTTTGGTCAATCATTATCACGATAGCTTAGCTGTGCAATATTTATGTCTCAAGTATTTGACCCGCATGTATGATATATGCTTTTCTCGGCAATGTTACTTGCATGTGCAGCTATCATTGATGGAATATATGAGTAAACTCCTAGGAAAATATATACGTGTTTGATTGTTTGAGGCACACATTAAATAATATTTTTCAGATTAAAAGCTCATGTACATGTCGTTTGCGATTTGAGAAGTACCCTACATTTTCAGTGTCCATTGTGCTGATCAAGAGCACAGCAGGGGCTTTTAGAACACGTGCGAGCAAATTATCTCCAGTAACTTATTACGATCCATATGGTGTTTTTAAGATACATCAACTACTCAAATGCATAGCCGCATAGGTCGACTGCATCTTGATGAGAGGACCGATGATTTATGTTGAATTGTACTGGAAATTTTGTAATTCCCGAGCTGAAACATAGTCATACTAGAAGCTAATACCAGGATTGTAATGTTTGTGTGATTATGTAGAACCAACAGCCATCCAAGGTTGATTGATTAAAGTGTAAACCAATTTGGAATAGATAATTATTCACACAAGCATGAGACAATTAGGGTGGCTATTTGTCTATCCGTGTAAGCATGCAGTCACATAAAAGTTTAACTGTTTCAGATTTCCAACCTTTAATTCCCTGAGATATACTTGTGCATGATATTTTATATGTAGTTTTCAGGTTATCCTTTCCTTCTGTTTCAGGTGAAATTATTGTTCTATACATCAAGGATTATTTTTCACCTCACTTGGAAATGTATAAGCTATCTTCGAACATGGTTCCAAGGCCATATGAGCTCCTCTTTTTGGTTAGTGTTTGTATCTCAATCGAACAAGGTTTTCCCTTTATCTTCGCATTTGATCTCACATGTTTTATTCAAAGATTGGTTAGTAAAACTCCAACCCATATGGGGTTTAGCATTAGGTATATTTCCATATGTTTTACTTTCCTTACGATCTCCATTTTTGTCTTTCATTCATTAGCACCTCATATTCCTGATTCATGGTTCCCTCTGTTGTTCTAGGATTATGGCCCATCAATGATTAATGTATAAAGCAGACTCAAAGAATTACACAGTCACCACTCTGTAACAAAGGTGTTCCTAATTAAAAATTATTATTAAAGAAACTCAAAGATGTTCCTTATCATACGATATTACATTCGTATTTTTTAAACATTTTTGAAGCATGAATCAGGTTTCTTTTTCCATCGAGTTAATATGAAGTTACATATATTTATGTTGAATACCTTATTGCCATTCTTTGACATTCCTTTAGTTAGGCACCATGAATTTGAAGCAATGGAAAGAATAACTGAGCGCAGGAAAACTTCGGGCACTGCTTTCCAAATTCTTCTCAAACTGAAATATTTTAGTTTAGTTTCCTCATAACATATTGTTTCAGGTTTCGATTGTCTATGTATTTCAGGTCTTGGGTGATTGAGCTGAATTAATAGCATGAAGATAAGTGTTCTTATCAGGTGCTCTGAACTTTTCTAGCTTTCATTTCTTTAAGGTCTTAGGTGGGATGAATGAATAATACGGAGAGATAGTCCTCTCCACTTGGTGATTCGAACTTACATTACTACCACAAATATTCATTATTACTACTTAGTTTGTTTACTCACCAGTGTTGCTTTATACTAAAGGGTATTCATAGCTCTGGCAAAATATGTTATCCTCTGAGATCTCAGCATGCTATTTGCTAATGGATTTAGTTGATCTCTGTGATTTAGTTTTTTTCCTCTTCCTCCCTCTTGATATATATATGCCTTGATGAGTTTTGATGCCAGATAGACCGCTTCTTTTCATATATATATATTTATAATAAATTTTCCAATAGATTTTACTCTTTCCGCATGAGATACCTATTGCCAACACTTGGTATATACATTTGTGTTCATTATATATAACATTAGAAGCTTCAGCTGTTGTGTATTTGGTTGCTGCTATGAGCACATGCTATGATTATGCTTATGCTGACTAGACTGTTTATAAAGGTTATCTATATAGGAGTTTATGCACAAATGTTCTCTCAGTTGAACTGCGTACGTCCATGTGCTTAAGACTAACTAAACTATAAAATATTTATGGAGGTGCACCACAAAATATGAGTGACCAAAGTGATTCTTATACAACCTATATGAGTAATCCTTTGTTTGGTTACAACACCAGTTATTCCTATCATATCATTGATAGTTTTGAGCAGATCTTTTCTGGGAAGTAGTTCAGATATCTCACCCTTGCAGAAAATTCCTGTTGTGCTTACCCTATGACATATTATTACCATACTAATTTATTTGTTTCGTATGTGAGGTTTATTGTTTGTCAAATCCAGTGGCATATAAGATGCATTGCCTGGTTATATGAGGTACCACATTTAGTTTTCCACAAGCAGGAGTCAGGCTTTAGAGTATCTCTATTCTCTTTCATTGTTATAAGTTTTTCTTGACATTTTGTGTTCCATTCTTCCTTTATACTTTCCCTCCTTTGTATTGCTGGAGAAAGTCGCTTTGAGATGCCACCATCTGTACAACGAATTTTCAGGATTCCCTTCCCCAGGCTTGGTCTTGCCAGCTAATTGCTTTCCTGACATATTCTCATAGATATTTGTGCTCAATCTGCTTATTCTTTATGGTTTGCTTAATTCTCAGGCCAGCCAGTTTCATCTGTGATGGGGATCAGCCTACCTTTGAATCAACAGATCAATTGCGGCAAGTAGGCAAGTATCCATAGGACACGGATACTGATTCGAGTGAGACTGATCAGTTCCCAGGTTACTACCCAATGTCTTCCTTCGTCACCAATGCATGGCACAGAGAGCAGCTATGATAATGCTAACATCTATGACAGCTATGAATTATCTGATCATGTGATGCCTCTCCATTGGCCAACCCTGCTTGCCTATCAGTTCCGGTAGTATATATGTACTAATGTGTCCTCGTCGAACTACCTACTATATTTTTGTGCTATCTAAGTTTAACGATCTATAGAGTGATGGTAGATGTTGTAATGAAGACTATGTATGTAAGAGCATTGTGCTATACTCTAAAGCTACAATGCCACTGCTATGTATAATAGTCATGGACAATAAGTGTCATATTAAGAATGTTTATCATAGCGTTTTTCAAATTGAAAACCAATGTCCATGGCGGGTGGCGCGCGGCGAAGCCGCGCCGGGGATCTAGTTGTAATGAATCGGCACACACTTTAGCCCGCTCTGCGGATAGGTTTATTTCTTCTACTTTCAGAAACGTTATCCCGGATTGTATCCGGCAGACTCTGTATAATGATTCGTTATCTATACCTAATAATAAAAGCATTAAGGTTTCTTGTGGTACGTCATTTTTTTCCCGATTTTACCCTCCCGCCAAGTCACATATTCACCCACCACTGCCACCCATAAGTCACGTCAGATAAAAGGTTGTGTGGTTCGGATCGTTCGACCCAGACTCCAGATTGATTTCGTTCGGTTCAGACTCCAGATTTGGTTTCATTTGTTCTGTTCTCCCAATCGAATACGAGCGCAATTACCTATCCAAAAGCCCAAGACACTCCTTTCCCGATCGGGACTTGCCATCGAGGTTCCTTTATGCCTTATAAGCCGGGCATGCTTCCTGCATAAAACAAGGGTTGAAGGAGACGGGCGCACAACATGATCATGTCGGCAAGGGCAACGCCTCGCTCACGCACGCGATAGCTCGGCGGAAACGATAACGCCGAGAGGCGACAACTCGAAGTTTAGGATCTCGCCGAGAGCCTGTCGCCGGAGGAGACGCGCGCACAATTCATTGGCTTGTCGGAGGACACGATCTCGCCGTGAGCCTGGCGCTGTAACACACACTCACACACGATGGTTCATGCCGGCAAGGCACTCGTTCCACCTACGGAAAGGCATCGTGAAGCTAGAAAAAAGATGGCTGGCAAGGCAATTGTTCCATCTACATGAAGGCATTGGCGAAGCTAGGGAGAAGATGGCCGTGATATTCTCCACTGGTGTTCGAGATTTCGTGCTGCCAGATCGAGACGACCAAACATCCAGATTTTGGGGAGAGAGGAGAATTTGGACGAGATGATCTTTCTCAAACATGACGAAGATGAATCGGTTGAGGATTATAGACAAAACAAAGCAGCGGACTAGATGATCTTTTGAGCTTTGGTGCACTGTTTCGCGCGACGACGTCCCCGGCCGGTGCTCTCTCTTGTGTCATCATCGCCCAGAGCCGCCCTCTGGCTGATCCCGACGACCCCCGGCGACGTGTTCTCCGCCCGGTCCAGCAGCGCCGTGTTGGACGAGCTCATCGCCGAGAGCCACGCAGCCCTCCTGGCGTGCCACTTCTTCCCCGACCGCTCGGCCGCTGCCCGGCCAGCGGCAGAGATGGTGCCCGGCGGCTGGCAGCACCAGCAGGTGCACGCGGTGGTGGGCAACGGGAGCGTCGGCGGCCGAGACCATGGCGCTACGGCGGGGCACGTGACGTTCGACCTCATGCAGGCGCCTAACGCAGCAGGCGCGGCGTTCCAGCCCATGCCGCCGGACAGGCCAGCAGAGGACACCGAGGCGGGTCGTTGCTCGGGCTTGTGGACGCCCGTGCAGGGCGCCCACGTCGTCTGAGATGGCCGGAACGTACGCGCGTTCGGCTGAAAGATCGTCAAGGCAACGCCAGGTTGCCGAGGAAGTAGAGCCCCGTACGTGCTGGCTACGCGGTTTGGTTGGGCCAGTGCACCGAATCTCAGTTCTTCCTCGGTTTGAATTAGTACTACTGATCGTGTTTGGAGCAATGCATACTTTCTTGGAAATTGTTGTGTTGTTCATTTCATATTGAGGTTTTCAGTTGAAATTGTTGACTTATTCATTGGGGTATATCTAGCCGTCTGATAATGGTTAAGAAATTAGAATGGAGATCTGAATGCACTTCTCTGCGTTGAATCTTGCATGGTCACACTAAAAATATCACCGCGCTGCTACTACTGCCACAGCAGATGTACTTATTTCCTTCTACCGAGCTAGCTAAGTACTGGACTCGAGGGAATAAATTTGTGGATGCAATGATGTAGGAAGATTTTTCAATCGAAGGAATGCTCCAACTCATGTATATGCATGTTTTTACCTCTTTTTTTTTTTGGTATTTTTGCAATGTATACTGCCGAACATAATTTGTGTGCCTCCGTAGTTAAATATTTTGGTCTCCCGTTGCAACGCACGGACATGTTTACTAGTAGTAGTCAATAAAGTGCGTATTATCTCAAAAAAAAAACTCCGCGTTCCTGAATCCCGTGGGCAACCAAACACGCTCTTAACAACCGGAGCTAGCTATACATACTACCGGTTGCAAAATTCCTATTCGGCCTTGGGTGGAACCACAATGGGACTCCTCACTGTATGATCTTCAGAGACCCACTTGAGGTTGCCCTCCGCGCCGGCGACGCTGGGCTGTCCCGCCCACCGTACGGTCACCGTGAAGCTCTGCTTCTCCTTGACCTCCGTGAAACGCAGCATCGGCGGCTGCACCGTGACAGACACGTCCCTGGGCATGTCCACGACGGCAGTGTACACGGAGTTGGCCTTCCCGACGTTGGTCACCGTGCGGTTCACCGTGATTGGCTGAGCCAGCAGGCTGATGACGAGGGACGGGTAGTTGAGCTCTGCTTCCGTGGTGGCCTTGAGGTTGCCGCAGGTCACGGGGCGGTGGGCTATCTCCGTCGCTCCGTCGTCGCCGATGCCAAGGCCGCAGAGGTAGGGGAGGTAGTCGTCGGCGTGGAGGTCGTAGACTAGGCCGGGGTCAACGGCGAGCCCGGGGTTCACGTATCCCGCGCCCATGGCGTAGAAGGTGGCGTGGCGGTATTGCTCGTCCTTGAGGGGTACGCCTGTGCGGTCCACCGCGTCCGACGTCGTCATGATCGCCGACTTGATCGCCGCGGGGGACCAGTCCGGGTGCAGGCTCTTGAGAAGCGCGGCGACGCCGCTCAGGTGCGGTGTCGACATGGACGTGCCGGACTCGACGAAGAAAGAGAGGCCAACGCCGCCGTCGGAGAACTCCGTGTGCGACTCGCTCGGCGCCCACGCCGCGAGAATGTTCATGCCGGGCCCGGTGATGTCCGGTTTCAGGATTCCCGGGCTGGCCCTGCTCGGACCTCGGGATGAGAAGAACGCGACGGTCGGCGCCGGCAACGCGCCCATGACTGTACCCTTGAACTCGATGCTCGCCGTCGGGTTGGCCGTGGAGTTCACGTAGGCCGCGATCTTGGTCCCGGCGTCGTAGCTCACGTGTGACGCCGGGAGGACGTGCGGGTCCGCGAAGGTGGTGTACCCTTCGGCTGCTCTGTTCATCACGATCATGCCCACGCCGCCATATGCCGACACGGTCTGGCCAGCCTCGATGCGGCCGTTTAGGCCTCTGCTCTCGCAGAGCACCACCTTGTCAGTCACCTCAGCGCCGCGCAGCACACTGCAGTCGCGGCTAGTCTCGGAGCCGTCGGCGCCAGGGTACACGAGCGCGAGTGGCTTGGCCGCGGAGTTGTTCCCGGACTGGAACAGTGACTCGCCGTCGAACTCCTCGCCGTTGCCGAGCCTCACGGTGGTGCGTATCGCGCGGTCCATCGTGCCGGCCGCGACGGTGAGCATCCACGGCGCCCCGTTGCCAACGGAGCCGGGTTCTGGACCAGCGTTGCCCGCCGCGCAGCTGACGACGATGCCGCGCTCCATGGCCTTGAACGCCGCGATGGCGATGGGGTCGTAGTTGAACTGCGTACCGGAGGAGGCGCCGATGGAGAAGGACAGCACGTCGACGCCGTCCTTCACGGCAGCGTCCAGCCCGGCGATGATGTCCATGATGGAGCAGCGGCTGCGCGAGCAGACCTTGTATATGGCCAGGTGCGCGTGCGGCGCCATCCCGGAGGCCGTGCCATCCGCGTTGCCCCGGACGTTGGCGTTCTCCACGAAGTTGCCCGCGGCCGTGCTGGCCGTGTGCGTGCCGTGGCCGGCGTCGTCCACCGGCGGCGCCGAAAAGTTCACCGCGGCGCTGCCGAAGGCGCGCGCCCCGATGATCTTGTTGTTGCATCCGCCGCCCCCCGCGATGGCCTTGAACTCGCAGGTGCCCTTCCAGCCCTTGGGCGGCGGCTCGAGCCCGTCGTCGCCGAACGACGGGTGGCTGGGCAGGATCCCGGTGTCGAGGATCCCAATCACCACCCCGCGGCCGAACCCGGAGCGGCTCCAGAACCCCTCGTTCCCGAGGTGGAGGCCGAGGAAGCCCGGCGAGCGGGTGGTGGCGAGCGGCAGGAACACCTCCGGGTAGAGCCTGAGGCAGCCGTCCGTGGCCCTCAGCGCGTCGGCCTCCTCGTCCGTGAGCCGCGCCGCGAAGCCGGTGAAGACGTCGCTGTAGGAGTACAGAATGCGCGGGCCGTCGTCCTCCTCCTCCGAATCGAGCGCCGCCGCTTGCGGGAGGAACGAGCGGTGCCAGTCCTCGACGGAATCGACGGGGCTGGCCCTCGGGTCGAGGTGCACGACGTAGTTTTTCCTCTCTCGCAGGTAGTACGACGCGCTGAGCAGCGGCTGCAGGGACAGGAGGAAGAGGACGGCAAGAAACCATCGGGAGTCCATGAGTGGCAATGCCGTGGAGTGGAGTGGAGTGAGTGAGGGGAGTGAGGCAACGATGAACTGGGAGAGACTTGGGTAGGACAAAAACAACATCTCTCCTCCAATCACCTGAACTGAGGGCTCTCCTCCTCTCCTCCTGTCGCCCGCCTAGGGTTCCGCGGCCGCGCCGCCGCCGCCGGGGCCTCCGCCCGCCGCTCCCCCTCCCTTCCCCGCCCCGCCCTCGCCCCCGTGTCGCTCTCGGGCGGCACCGGGGCGCCCCAGCTCGCAGCCCTCCGCCTCCTCCTCGTCGACCCCGCCCCCGCCGCTGCCGCCGGCCTTGCCGCGGTGGCGGCGGCCCTCTGCCTCCACAAAGGCGGCAGGGGGGGTGCTCGCGGTGGACGCGGTCTTCTTCCTCGTCGGCGCTCTTCCGGCACGGCGACCGGATGCGGCCAGGGCCCAATCTGGGCCCTGATGGGCTCGGCGGGCCTCTGCTCCTGGCGCCCTCCCGTGCGTCGCACGGTGCATCCCGACGGCGAGCAGCCTTTTGGCTGGCCGCCCCGGTGTCCCTCCTCCCCGCCGTCGCCGGAGAACGCCGTCAGGGTGACGGCTGACGATGGCGGCGGCGAGACCTCCCCTCGCGTGGGTGCGGGTGGGGGTGTGGTGTGTGTGTGTGGTCTCGGCCTGTTGGGCCGGACCTCCCCCTGCCTCTCCTCGTGTGCGTGCTGCTCCGGCGCCGCCTCCCGGTTGAGTCAGCTCGCCGGAGCTTGCAGGTCGAGCTGCCCTTGGACCCTCTGGGCTCGGGGGCTCCGATCTCCCAGATCCATGGCTGAATCTGGAGGGCGGCCAGGTCGTGAGCCTTTGGGCCCGATCTGAGCTTGGTAGTTGCCCGCGAGCGTCGCCCTGCGCTGCCTCCCGGCGGACGGCCCTGCTGGTGCCCGCATCCATGGTGTTCGCCATGTGTCTTCCAGATCATGAGCTGGGGCTCGATCTGGGCTGGGCCGGGTCGACCCAAGTGGTTCCGTCGGGCTTGCGCAGCGAGCTCTTCCGAGGTTGTAGGACGGGGCCGGCGAGCGGTTCCTCTTCTCCGCGTCCTCATGACGGCGGCCGGCGACTGGTTTTGGGATGGGACTCGATGAAAATCGTGCAGTGGATGTGTCCATTGTCGACGATGACAACACTGCTTGTGTTGTTTCCCTTGTTGAAGGCATCGTCATGAAGCCCCCCCCTCTCTAGCTTGCTGGATCCTGTCTCTCCGTGCCATATTGCCTCCCGATGTGTTCATCCGGTGTTCTTCGGCTTCTGAATCACCCTTTTTTAGGGGTAGTGCTTGGGTCTTTGGCGAAAGCTTTGCAGGACCTCCGTTTCTGCCGGCAACGACGACGTCTTTGCACGCCGTGCACCTTCTTGGAGGCGTTGCAGCAAGGCCCCGTCTTTTGGATTCTCAAGTCCTTTCCTGATGGCGTTTCTCGGTGGTGGCGTTGAAGGTGTGGTGGAGGTCGGCTAGTGTGGACAATTGCGTCGTCGTCTCCGTGCAACAGAAGACAAGGCACCTTTTAGGGTTTAGCTTGTTTTCCTTTTGTGGCTCTCTGTTGCTTTGGGGTGTGCGTGTGTTGTGTGTTGTAACTTGTAAACTGTTAGCCGGTTGTTGGCTTTGTTAATTCAAAGCTGGGCTCAGCGAGCCTTCCGTCTAAAAAAAAAGACTTGGGTAGGATCTCACCCACGATGAACTCGCGCTCTGCTCGAGTGTGGCAGCTGAGCTGAAGCTGTGCGTGAGGTGAGGGCGAGTGGTGGAGTGGAGTGATGGGGGAGCAGTGTGAGCTGGAGGGCAGTGGCCTGCGTTACTGGTGTAAAATGATGGCGAGGCAGTACGATACAGTGTCCGCGCCCCGGTGGATGGACGTGCCGCTGACTGCTGTCCTCGGGGGAGGGGACCCGGTCGCGTCTGTCTCATGCTCCTCGATGCGCATGGCCATAGCTGGATCGGTCGGAATCGAGTCACTCCACTGTCTTCTTTTGTTCGAGCGCTCGTGAATCGGTGGGGGAGTAGATCTTTTCTGTGGGGCCGAAATGCCGGCGCCGGTAGAGATGGGAGGCGTTCCCGGTAATTCTGCGGCGGTGCCTGGGTTGAGACGGGCGGCGCTTTTCTTTTCCTGAAAAAGAGAGGCGGCGCTGTTGGAGAAGGTCGGTTGACACGTCCTGGGCCCGCTGGTTGACGACGGAGGTATGAACGCGCGTATATCCATTCCATTTTGACGTCGGTAGGTATGGAGACCAACGGCAACTGGTTCATGATTCAACAAGGAATTCCATTCAACAACAGGGGAAACAGAGGACCGAGGTCACGGCATTTATGCTTCACGCAAATACGGAATAACGATTTGAGGGCACATCACTATTCGGACAGAAAATAGACCATATGTCCGGGTTGCCCGTCATCAACTCTCCTACCTAGTCCATATTATGTGAGAGGAAAAAGTCTATTTTAAGCCTTGAACTCATAGAGGTCTGGCGGAATGAACCCTGAAATCTAAATCCCCGTCGTTTGCATCCTGAATTATTGAATCTCAGTCTAAATTGAAACTTGGAGCTGTTTGGTGCACCGGGAAATCAACAATCCCGACCGGGATTATAGCTTACTCTCACTTACAGTGGGGTCCAGTTGTCATATTCATCTTCTTCCTCTATCCATTTTCTATGGCTGCTGCATTTTTGCCAAGCATTTCTGCCGTGGCCGCCCCTTCCACGGCCCGCCGGCACTCTTCCACGGCTTCCCCGAACGCCCAGCTGTCCGATCTGTGAGTTCCTCCAAAGAGACTTGAACTTCATAATTGAAGAAAAAAAGATCGAAGAAAAGTTAGAGCTAGCTAACGAGACAAACTAGAAAATGGAGAAGGCAATGCAAAAGTTTGAAGAAGAGAAGAATATGATTGAAGAAGAGAAGAAGAGGATAGGAGAAGAGAAGAGACTTGAAAAAAAGTTAGATGTAGTTGGATTTCTGTCTTGCCGATATCATCGATAGTTAAAAGATGAATATGCATGCAACTCGAATGAAGATGAAGAAGATTAGAAGAAACGTGTCATTCACAAGGAGATGTGTTTCCTCTGTGCATTCGAAGCAATAGTTATATTTGTTGTGATTATACTCCCTATGTATGATTTATCTATGTGCAGTAGATAAAAGAAATTTTATGTCTATATTCAAAAACCAATATGTATGTAGTTGCATGGATTTAAGGAATGAAATTTAGCAATCTTTGATTAGAAAGGCCAATGTTTAGAACGTGTCCGTGGATATATAGGGACCGAATTTTGTCCATTCTGACTGGAGATGGTCTTATTTACCTCAGATCCGAGTTTGGATTTTGAACGATAAGAAACGGAATGAGGGAACAATCAATCTTTCTGGGCCGCAGGGGTGTGGACATGTGCTACTAGGCGCCTGACATATATGCACGGGAACACCGTCCTCTTTTTTTTGTACACGTATCTGGATTACTTGGCAAAGATTACATCGATAGCACTGGAACCCTCCAGACACGGGACAGCTGTCCCCTTTCTTACAGAAAACACCCCGAGAAATAAGCAAATTACAAACACAACCTTGGGGATTTCTGCATCACCGATTCCGCCGCCGACCAAAACATCATCGTCGCGCCGCCGTAGAGGAAGACGAGACGGCTTCGGCCAGCCGCTGATTCGCCTGCACCAGCCTATTGGGAAATCAATCCCGTTGATGTCGCCGCATGGATTGCTCGCCGGAACCGACGAGGCCTTGGCGTCGAGGAAAGCGCATCGGCGGGGGGGCACGCCCCGACCAGAGCAGACGCTCGAGCCGACCTCGGCGTGGAACGCCGGCGTCACAGCTCGGAAGAACACCACCAAAGGGGAAAGCCTGCAAAATCTCCACTTCCGATTCACCTTTTTCCCCACCACGGAGATCAGAAGAAATCGGATGCAGAGCACGATTCAGCTCGAGCTTGTTGAAGAACGCATCTTCGGAATCCTTCCTCCACCGCACCCACCACCATGGGAGCACAGCATGTCGGAGATTTTCCCGGCCAAGATCGTCGCTCGGGGACAACCTGACCAGACGCGCAGAGGAGAAAGACGGCATCAAGCCAGACAACGCCATCGCGGCAAACCAAAAAACTAAACAAGCAAACCTAAATCTACTATATACAGAAGAAGCACAACCACCTACTCCATCTTTACGCCGGCCAGCGAGCCCGCCGGAGCAAAGGAAGGAGAGGGGCGGCGACGAGATGCGGGAGTCGACCCTCAAAGCACTGTGCAGGAGCGATAAGAAGGGAAGGGCCAACGACTCGAACACCGTCCTCTTGGATGCAGACATTGGTGCCCAGCCACGAGCACAGAGAACGCCAACAGCGTGTGTGCAGATCTCGAGCAGATTAATCTTTCGCTTTTTTAGCCCGGTAGCTAGGTACACAGTACGCTCTAGGGGGAATAACCGATGGCTCATATATGCGGCAAAGTACCATGGTCGGCAGTGTGTAAATTTAGCTCGGGATTCGCTGATGTTGGGGAGTCAGTGACTTTGTGGCTGACATGTGGACCCCACCTACAGTGGGCCCACTTGCCAGTGACTCAAAGTCAGGTGACGTTGAGCCCTGGCAAAGTCAGCGAATATAGCCCGTGGCACAAGTAACCAAGGCGCCAGCGTGCGTGCACTGCACCAGCACTGCCCCCGTGTCCGGTTGGTAGGCAGGCTCAAACGTAGATACTGGCGCCATTTTATAATTTATATTGGCCACTTCTCTGGGAAAGGAAGCATTGCAGAGACGCACACGTGGTGCATGGAATAAACCTCTCGCTCTAACGGAGATTTCTGGCTCCATGAGATATACAGTTATCCTCTTATTAATGTTTTTTCGAAAATCCTATTTATGAGTTTTAACTTTTTGAAATATTTTGGAGGTACCCAATGTTGTATCTCGTAAACATGCAAAATATTAATTTCAAATACTTCAGATTCTTAGCTACGAAAAATGATAACTGTGTGGACCTCAGGATGCATATTTTCATAGCTCTAAATTTTTTCTGATTTTATTATTTTTGTGTAGTCCATATATAAATAATTTTGCATTGCGATTTTTCATGCTTATAGGTATCATAAGCTATGTCCAGCAAAACATATAATATAATACTTTAATATTTTAAAATAAATAGAGCACTGGAACTAGAGAAGCAAATACACTTTTCGTTATGCATGCTACTAGACTGTAGTAGCCCAGAATTTATGGAGGAAATTCAGCTGCCAAGTCAAGGCCAGCACGAAAAAGCTTTCATGGGCAGCGGCTCATCGACCCAAGGGGTATGGACATGAAATCTTGCTACAACGGGCCTTCACCTTTGCGAAAAGTAGGACCATTTTGTCGTACAACCTTTCCGCGATGACAATCGGGCCGCCAAGTGGCATGCGGATATGTCTCGACACACCCGCTACGTCGAACGTGAGTACACCCGTAAGCGGTAGGTCCCGCATGTCAGCGGCAAAATGTTGCCCCCCACCGACCAATCACAGGCACCTCTTTCCCACGTGCTAGCGTTGGCGCTTCCCTGCGCGTCACCATCAATTTTGTCGGCGAACCACCTCCCCCACCTAGCACAACACCCGCCTTTATGTAGCTCATCGCACACCTTGTCGGTGTCGATTCCTCGCGCATCACCTCGTTCCCTCCCCCACGCGTCTTCTTCCCCCACAAGCCACCACTTGGGTCATACAATTTGAACGTGTCATACGAGTGGGAGTTCAGTAGGCCACCCAAGGAATCCTCGTGATGCCGGAGTGCCGGCTCCCAAGTTAGTGGCTAATCAGCCCTGATGGCTTCCCCGTGCTGCTGGTGCCCAAGGGCCCCGCCCGACACGCCGAAGTCACCCGAGTTGGGAGATGCTATCAGCAGAGATACAAAAAAAAACTAAGTACGCGTTGACGTCAGGTTGGTGGGACGTTCTCTTCGCGTGAGCACAGTGTTGCGTGGCTGTTTTGGGCCAGACGAACGGCCAGGCCTGAACCCAAGTCGAAGCCTGAGATTGAGGTGCCCGAGATTTAAATTCTGATATAGTTTGTATACATTTGGAAGTTTGTTTAAAATATGAGTTTTAGTATAAAAACTTTTGGACGTCCAGTTGGGGTGCCGCTAGGGGCACCCGTCCTATCGGTTCGGACTTGTATTCAGAAGGCTCGTAATCGGATAATATTTGGACAGTCCGAACATGTTCGAAACACCTCTAGCCGGATAATATTTGGAACGGTCCGAACACAATATTAAGTAGAGTTTTGATGACGACACTCGAGATGCTCTTACATGTCATCCCTCTCTTATCCTGCATTCCTGCTCTAAATTTAGTATTCTTCCGCCGCATGGATGATGTGTATCAGACCGGTGGTTAAGCCCTGCCCGAGTGCTGCATCACGCGACACTATGCATATCGAATTGGAAATTAATATGCATGGTCACACCGGATCTAGTTTATCAATCATGCAAACGCACTGGAATTATGTGTATTAGTTTACCTACTACGGTACCACCACTACTAGAAACCACCATTTTACCTAGAGCCATGTACTCTAGGTGAAAGGCAAAAAACCTTAGGTAAAGGCTTTACCTAGAGCTTGCACTAGGGAAAGAACACTAGGTGAAGTATCGACGGGAAAGAGGACTTTACCTAGGGTGCGTCTACCAAGCTCTAGGGAACCATTACTTTACCTAGTGTCAAATACTCTAGGTAAAATTTCACAGAAGTCTGACGTGTCCGACGTGGAAAGGTGTTTTACCTACAGCCACATGAAGCACTAGGGAAACTTTGTGGGACCCGTTTGGACAGTACGTCACCATCCTTTACCTACAGCCATGTGAGGCACTTTTGTGGGGGACAACCACCATCCTTCCTTTACCTGGAGTGGTTCCGTACCAAATTAAACTCTAGGGATACATCATATTCATATGAGCCATAATTCGATTTTGAATTCTTACCTCAAATAATTCAAATTGAAAGTACAACAGACCACTACTCTGTCATAGCTGAACATACATCACTTAATATGGATCGAATTAAGTTAATGGGATGCACATTAGATTTATATACATGTGAACACGTTTTCCAAAATACTGCCTAGCCATGCTTGCTATTGCAAATAGCACTCAATCAACAAATATCAGCTAGAGTTGCTACACCAATAACAGCTACCAACATTTGCTTTGCACCAAAAATTCTTCTCCATGCTCAAATAAGTCGGCCCAATGCATCATGTCATCGGTTGGTTGCCTAAAGTAGTGACAACCTCACTGCATGAGTTCCACTTCACTGAAAAAACCCCCAAACATTCCTTGAGCACCCAGATCTGTGGTAACAACGTGCTCCTGAAAATAACGCAGCAAAGCAACTTAGCACTCATCCGATGTAGACAAGAATAATCTCATCTAAACTTTGAAAGCATAACAGCTAAAATTAGACATTTTGACATACACAGAAAGATAATACTACACAGACATACACAAAGAGTTGGTATTAGACAGTTTCACTCTCAACAGCTTTGTATGGACATGGGAAGCTGACACTAGTTCTCAAACCAAACAATCACGTACAAAATAAAGAGCAACCAAAAGTTGCGCCTTCACCACACAAGCATCACTTGGGTTGCAATATAGAATTCTGTGAACAGAATATGCTATCAGTTTCAGATGAAATAAGTACAACATAGTTAAATCAGCTAGGCTTAAATCAGCTAGGCTTTTTCTCATTGAATAAGGCAAAGACATACATATTGCTATCAGCCAAACTAATGCATATCAGCACACAAATATTAATATGAAAGCAAATTGTCCATCACAGGTTGTTTCATTTCAGATTAGATTAAGAATACATACATGGAGATAGGAATGATCAGATTGTTGAGCACACAAAGCTGCTGGTTCCTGGCTAGTTTCCAAAATCTGCAAAGGAAGAGCTAGGTTGTCAATATGTTACTTCTCATGCTTTAAATAACAACACTTGTGTGTTTTTGTTTAGACAGATTATAACATACATTGCCAATAGATTGATGGGGAAATCCATGAGGTGAAATCTGCAAAAGAAGAGCTAGGTTGTTAACAGGGTACTTCTCATGCTTTAAATATATATAACAACTTGTGTGTTTTTGTTTCGATGGACTATACATACATTTACAATAGATTGATGGGGAGCTCCATGAGGAGGTGATGGTGAACGAGCAGGTGGTGGAACAGGGGGTGGTGGAATTTCATTCATAGGCATTCCTCGTTCAGTTGCCAAAGTCTGCAAAACAGTAGAGAACCACAAAGTGGTTAGATAAAATTACTAGCAAGATATATAATCGAGAATCACAAAGTGGATAAGAGCACCTCAACAAGTTTGTGCATTCCATTGCAGTGCTCATACATGCCAAGACCCCATGACAAGACACTATTGGCATAAGATTCTGCCTTTCGAGCCTTCTCGGTCTCCCTTCGAAGCTCATCTTCATTTTGTTCGGCACGACAACGCTTCAAGGCTGCTGAGGATGCACCACCACCAGCTCGCACCTCAGCAACGACGTCGGTATCATTCACAATTCCATTAAAGAGAGCCCATCGACCATGTGGCTTCCCCAAAGAGCAGTCATATAATGCTTTAGAACTGACAGGATTTTTCATCCAATCAAAGTTGTCACCATTTAATTGTTTAACCCTTTTTGTGTAACGCTCCTATGTGAGAAGGATACAAGGTGTACAGATGTTCAGAATTTTCAGAGATTCAATTTGTTAGTCCAACTATATTTGTATTACATACCAGACAACTAGTAGCTTGTGGTGTGTTCAGAATAGCAGGATTGTTCTCATCTGGTCCTTTGTGGGTATGCACCCAAGCCTGAACTTGGTTTATTTCTTCCCCAGTTTGCTTAGACTACATGTGACAATATTAAATAAATGGCACATACATATGATGGTTTGTATGAAGAGAGAATAAGGAGTAAGGTTAGATGATAACCAGCTTTTGACTTATCGTAGTCATGGAGTTCGAGCCACCTTTGTGAGGCTTAAACTTTGCGCTCGCACGATTAGCCCGACGTTTCCGAGATTGTGCAATCCACTCCACGCTGGTCCACTCAGCAACTAGAACAGCCCAAGATTCTGTGCTCAACCAGGCTTGCCTTTGTGCCAAGTAGTCAGCTGAATCCAAATAGTACTGACCAGCAAGCTTATCATTCATATTATTGTTCTCTACTTTCCTGAAATGGTCAATTATGGCTTGGATTCTTGCATAGTAAAAGATACTTGGTAAAAGTGCCTTGCAACATCTTCGAACAAAGAAGTGAAGCTCGATATCTCCTCCACAAGATATGCCTCAACAATTGAACCCTCAACACGTGCCTTGTTACGAACTTTGCCTCTAACACTTTTTATTAACCTACATTATCGTGTAACAATTAATGTCCAAATAGGCAGTGTTATTTTCATATGAAGAATACAAAAACAACACAACATACCTTTCATAAGTATACATCCAACGATACTTAACAGGCCCCCCCACTTTTGCTTGATAAGGGAGGTGTATCATTAGATGCTCCATGGAATCAAAGAATCCGGGTGGGAATATTTTTTCCAATTTACATATTATGACAGGAATGTTTGCCTCCAATCTATCCATTTGGGAAGGGTCTATTTCTTTTGCACAAAGCATTCTAAAGAAATAGCTTAGCTCAGCTAAAGCCTCCCACACATCATTATCAACAAATCCTCGCAGCATGACAGGCAGCAGCCGCTCCATAAAAATATGGTAGTCATGACTTTTGAGCCCATTTATCTTAAGTTGTTCTAAGCTAACACCTCTCTTCATATTGGCCACATATCCATCTGGAAATCTGAGCTGAAGAAACCACAGCATGACTGCCCTTTTCTGGCTCCTATCCAAGCAATATGGTGCTCTAGGCTTATTCCATTTATTGTTAGGCTTTTCTTCAAGGTTGAGAAGAGTTCTACTACAAAACACTTGCTGGTCAAGGCGAGCTTTGATATTGTCTTTTGTTTTGCCAGGAATGTCAAGGACAGTATTAAATATTGATTCACCAACATTTTTTTCAGTGTGCATAACATCTATGTTATGAGGAAGCAAAAGCTTGGGGAAATATGGCAGCTCCCAGAATTTAGGAATGTGTGTCCAATGGTGTGTGACTCCATAACCCTCAAAATTATTGGCCTTAACTTCATTCATGTAAGCAAGAATCTCCTCTCCTGTCAACCTACGTGCAGCCACATCCTTTACTATTGTATTGGTTACAAAGGCATTACGTTGGGTCCTAAACACATGGTTAGGCTCTAGGCATCGACGGTGATTATCAAACCAACTCCATTTGTGCCCATTTGGAAGCCAAGTTGTTTGTGCATCTGCCCCACACTCATAGCAAGCCATCCCACCATGGGTAGACCATCCAGCAACCATTCCAAACGCTGGTCGGTCATGGACAGTCATATGCAAGACTGCCCTCATGTTGAAATTTTGCTTCAGAAAACTATCATAAGTTGATACCCCCAGCCATGCCTCTTTTAATTCATCATATAAAGGTTCCATGTACACATCAAAGTTCTTACCAGGACCCTTTGGTCCAGGGATCACCATGGTAAGAAAAATATTTTCGGATTTCAAGCAAAGACCAGGAGGTAAGTTCAAAGGAGCAACAAAGACAGGCCAACAAGAGTATTGTGATGCCCCGAAAGTAAATGGATTGAATCCATCAGTAGACATTACTAGCCTAACATTACGTGCATCGCTTGCAAACCCATCCTCGTTGAAATTTTTCCATGCCTCACCATCAGCTGGGTGCACCATCATTGCTGGATCATCCCTTTTGCCTTCCTTGTGCCACCTCATGTGCTTAGCAGTTTCTGGCTCCATGTACATTCTTTGCAATCTTGGTATTATTGGGAGGTAACGCAGGACCTTACGTGGGATGGGTTTACGCTTCTTATTTGGGCTATCGCTGTTACCCATTTTATATCTTGCTTCACCACAGAAATCACACACTAGCTTTTTATCATTAGACTTGTAGTATAGCATGCAATGATTAGTGCAAGCATCTATTTTGACATATGGCATTTTCAAACCACTTAGGATACACTTGCACTCATACAAAGTTCTTGGCAATTTGTTTCTCTGTGGAAGTATATTGTTACACCATTTCAGTAAGCTATTTATGCAATCCCCTGACAGATTATACTGTGACTTAATGCCCATCAAATGTGTAACTGTAGTAAAGCGTGAAGTCTGGGTGAAATCATGGAGTGGGTCTCGTACACCTGACAGCATGGCATAAAATGCTTTGGCATCTGCTGTTGGCTCTTCGTCTACACTACCAATGTGCATTGAATCCCCATAGTCACACAACATGTCCTCTAAACCATCAGCATTGATAACATTTTCCACTCTAGATACATTAACATGACGCTCCCCATGTGAAGTCCATCTAAAGTATCCAGGCATAAAACCCCACTTACAAAGATGAGAGGTCATCAATGGTTTTGTTCTTCTACTACCATTGCAGCATTTTGCGCAAGGACATATAACTCCAAATTTGGCACTACGAACACCGTCAAAAACATTGTTTATGAAAGCATTTGTGTTCCGTATCCACTCCTCAGAAGGCCTTCCACTATCATTCCACCCACTATACATCCAGTTACGCTCAACTTCCAAAGACATGATTTGTTTAATACTTAAATCTGAAACAAACAAAAATTGCTACACTTATAAATGCAGCAATCAGCATTACACAGCTCACTCTCTACACTAACACAAAGCATCAATCAACATTATACAGTTGCGTGGAAAAATGTTACTTACTTGCCGTTCACTTAGAAATATGTCTTTGTCTATTGCAGACACACCAATAACAAGTTGCAATTACTTGTACCTCTCAACACCCAAGACTTGTCAGTTTCTGTAAACATGTACAAATTAGAAACAAATATTGGCGGGATCTGGAATTCATCAAAAGATATTAAGCTATATCCATCCGGA
The DNA here is from genome assembly GCA_947311845.1 of Poa pratensis. Lineage (NCBI taxonomy): Eukaryota > Viridiplantae > Streptophyta > Magnoliopsida > Poales > Poaceae > Poa > Poa pratensis. The sequence continues at coordinate 51,654,509 of CAMZMU010000036.1, forward strand.
AAGAAAGCCCAACAGTTAGTACAAGTACAATTATTTGGAAGATGAATATATTCACTATTTAGAGAGCTACTGGTAGATGTATCTTTTTTATTTAACATCTATCTTGGACAATATAGTGTGTCTCCGAGTGTACTTTCACCAGTCTAGATATAGGACTTTCACATGTGTGTAAATGGATGTGGTAATGTCTGTATATAAAACTAGTAGAAGAAAGGAAAGCCTCATGCCAGAGTACACAACCAGCGTCTTACAAAGCAAATTAAGGCAACAAAACACCTATAACTCAGCGCACTAGCCAAACAAGGTCATACGTATAGCAGCAGCAAAACAAGGTTAAACGTCTAGCATATGCACGGTTAAAAACAATACAACCCACGACCTGCTGTACATCAATTTCAAACAGAAAGACTAAACCATGTTCAGGTAAAAACAACTCCGCTGGCAGCCGCCCACTGCATCGCATCCGTCTTTTATTTGGGCAACGTTTTTTTGAACTGGATTGTTTTCTTTAGTTGACGGAAGTCCAAGCAGAACACATATTTACCTAGATGACAGAATTGTGTCTCCTTGGTATAGCTCCAGTATTCAGAAAATCTTTCCAGCAGCAACAGACTTCATGAATTGGTCCTTCAACATCAATGAATTATTTGCATTAGTTAAGAAGCAGTATACATGGCAGTAACTACAGAAAAACGAATTGTTAATATCAATTTCTTCCTTCAATATCTCATTAGCGCAGATCGCTATATGCTAAACTCACTTCGCAAGGTAGCAGATAACTAGAGATTAGAATCAACACAAAATTAAATCGACACATAGCAATATCCTTAGTTTGCGTCGTATTTAAAGATTGATTGCTTCTATAGATCAACACGCTGCAATCCACAAATACCAAACCAGAGAGAGAGAACCTGAGGAATGCTCCGGTGGGCGGCGGATCGGCAGCGGCGGCACGGCCACCACGAGGAGCGCTCGCAGACACAGCCAGGTCGATCTCCACGTGTAGCGCGGTCTGGTCACCACACGCTCTGAGGCTCCGTCAACCCCGGCGACGCGGCACCATGGGCGACAGATCCGAGAGGCGGCGAGTTGTAGGGTGGAGCCGAGCGGCGGCGAGGTGCGGGGCGGAGCCGAGCGGCGGATTGGCCGCGCTAGGGCTGCGGGGCTGGGCGGAGCAAAGATCGATAGAAGGGGGATCGAACAGGCGGTGCTCGGCTTCGCACAAGGAGAACTCGAGAAGAAGAGACCCTTGCGTGTGTTCCCAGCCTTCTCACTAAGCGGTGGGTCCACCAAAAATAAGGCGCCAGGTCGAAAAATAATAGGCGCCATCCCAAAATATCAAACGCAGCTGAAAATCGTGGCGCGCACATGACCAAAAATTTCCCGGGAAACCTCTAAGCGTCACAGGGGCCAAAGTTAGCTGCTTTTCCCGTGTCACATGGTGTCACCATGGCCTCCTTTACCTAGAGGGTAAAAATAACCATAGGTAAAGTTAATTTCCAATTATTTTTCTCTCGGGAATTCACCTTCCCCTGGAGTGCACTTATCATGGCTTTTCTATCCCTTGAGGAGGCCAATGAGCTCTAGGTAAAGAGCTTGGCACTAGGTAAAATGGAGATTTCTAGTAGTGCACCTAGCCAGTGACCACTTAGTTTCAGTAGGTCTACCCGTTGATTCTGCCGCCAGGTTAGTACCAGTGCTATTCTTTTTCATTTTATTAAAAGAGGTGGTCTGCGTTTCATTATAGATTTTACGTCCTCGTGTGCTCGCGCTGGATTAAAATATTCCCGCCAATCGTGGTTAATATTTTTTAGCCTATTTCAAAGGAAAGAGTTATTTGCTCCTGGATTTTACGTCCTCCGTTTTCATTGTCGATTTTACGTCCTCATGTCTTAAAATATTCCCGCTAATCACGGTTAACAGTTTTTGAACCTATTTCGTTCTTTGCTCCAGAACTCCAGTACCCTTTCCACTTAATTTTTTTTGAAAATTATTCTTGTGGGTTTCAAAAAATTCTGAAAACAATCACAGGCGTAGCCAATGGTCTATCCCATAAACGTGCAAAATATCAACTTGAAATACTTTATATTATGGGCTACACAAAAATAACAAAATCTGCTAAAATTAGAGATTTGAGAATAGCCATATTTAGAGCCACAATTTGTCATTTTTTTGTAGCTCAAAATACATAATATTTTGAGTTGATATTTTGCACGTTCGTGGCATGTACTATTTGCTACACCCGAAGTTTTTTTTCAGAATTTTGAAAACTCATAAATATGATTTTTAAATTTTTGTAATTAGAGGGAACAATGTAACTCGGGAGTCAAAAGTCTCTACTACTGTTTAAGCATGACATGTAAAATCATGCATGCTCGATGTGGCCGACTTGTACTGCAATAGCACCTAATAGTGAAAGTTGATCCAACGGCCCGATCCAAGTTTTTAAATCTAGGACAATACGACTGATCATGTCCGAGCCGAAGAAATATGAGGCCATGTGCGAAACTCTATAATGGATACATCACTCATGAAAATTCGACATGCTCAGGAATTAAAATTTCGGCGAAATCTAGCGAAAATTTCTATTTTGGGGACAACGAATTTTTTACATACTAAAAACAATCAAAATCCATAATAGTACAAAACATCTAGCATCATAAGCGGAATTGGGCCCCGGGCAGCCCGGGTCTTGGCGCATGCAGTACAAATACCCCACATTGGGGAGGACACTGAATCCATCTAGCACCTCCTGATCAACTGTCCCTTTGCTCACACCATATGGTCTGAAGTCTTCACGGGATTGGGGAGGCCGAATCTCGCTCCTGTGGCCACTGACGATTTCTAGGAGTTGCGGAAAAATGTTGCCCTTCACTGGCCGGCTAAGGAGGCGTCCAACTTCAGAGCGCTGACACTTCTTGTCATGAGATCCATTTGATTTGAAAGAAATAATAAGGTTTTCGAGTGAGTGGCTGGAGCCCTCGACCAAATCGCACCCAGCGCCGCCCTGTGAACTTGATCGCGTCGCCGTCGTTGAGGCGCTCAAAACCTCAACCTGCAGAACCACGCTGAAGCGTTGCCTCAGCCGCTGTCCAGGCATCGCATCACTGCACCGGCCCTCAACGCCTTGCCTAACCTCATCGTTTCCTACCCGCAAAAAAAAAACTACGTCTTCTCATCGTATCATCCAACCGGCCAACTTCTTACCCACTCTGATAGGTAATTTCTTGTTTCGCATAGAAAGTCTGATCTCTAAAAAAGGGAAGAGTCAATTTTCAGTCCTAAAACTGCTACAATTAGGTTTAGCTGGTTCTGGATTAGGAAGTCTTATTCAAATCTGTTTAATAAAAGATGAAGGGGACAAACAGATTGAAGACACATTTATCGAGGCTGGTGTCATCTTTTTTTTTTTGAAGGAAGGATCCAATTCATATAAAAGGAGGCTCAGCACTTTACAGACAGGTCCCCAAAGAAATAGAAAATTACAAAGAAACCCCATAAAAGTGCAGAAAGCACCCTAAGCCACCGTGAAGAAACTCGATTGGATCCTCAGCCGCACCCAAAGCTCCTAGTCGCCGGCGACGACGCCGTACCACCGTCCGCTGGGAAGAAGGCACACCCACACGTTGTAGAAAGCTGCAAAATCCATCCGCCGCGAAGCACCGGAATCTGACCTCGATGAACGACCACGGCCGCAGCGCCATCTCCCCACCTCCACCCAACTTCCAGCCGCGACGCCGGCGACCAAGACCACCAGCACCAACACCACACCACCTCCAGAGCCCACTCCCCTCACCACCACGGCAGGCCAGAGCAGAAACATCAGAGGAGACCAGCAGCACCACCTGCAACAAAAACAGAATCCCGACCACCTCCAGCTTCTCCCCTCGCCGCCACGGCCGGCCGGAGAAGCAAGGGAGGAGAGCGCCCGACGAAGCTTCACGGCCTCCCCGGCACGAGGCCGGAACAAAGAAAGGAGGGGAAGCAGCACGCCCACCACACCGACGCCACCATCTCCGTCTTCGGCAGCGCCGTCCGGGCATGCACACCTAACACCTACACCTAACTATACACGCACGGCAGCCTCCGGGCTCCCCCCTACCTCACAGCGCCTGAACGGCGGCCGGAGGCAGAGGGGAGCGGCGGATTCGCCGGCGGGAGCAAGCACGCGCGGTCGCCTCCTTTTCCGCCTCTCTCTACTGTAGCGGAGCGGATAAGGTGGGAGAGTACGACTCTGAGTGGTGAGGCTGGTGTCATCTTATTTCCTAAACTTGCAAGATTATGCTATTGCCTTATTCCAATATGCGGGTATATCCCTTACGGACCAACTTGGCACATTTAACGCTGATGCGACAGATGAGCCGAGTTTTGCAATTTTATTTATATCAAGAACCTTGCTCTGAAAATGGTTCAAAATTTTAAGCTAAAAAAATGGTTCAAACAACTGAGACACGTGACCTTTCCATTGGTATTTCCTATTTTCTCTTTTTAGCACACCATTTTGTTCTATTGAGTTAACCTTGATTTTGCAAGTTGCAACCACGAAGAGTAAAAAGAGCATCTCAGCAATAAAGATGATCAAAACGGACTCGAGGAACAAGATGTATGATTATGCTGTACTGAGCAAGACATGTTCAAAAGCATCGAAAATGATAAGATTTTACAGTGTTTCGGATGCATAAGGTCACATAAGGGAAAAATACCAAGTGCAGCTAGGGGTAAGTTACTTTCTTACTAATAAATACAAATTATGTACCATGTATTCATTATACTATTTTCTGATTATTTTTCTTTTTTTGTAGGTTATGGTTTGTCGTCGTATAGGCATCTTGGATAGGAGACGGGGTCCTGCTAGCCGAGGGTGAACGTAGGGCAAGAAGGTGGACGTCGTCAAGGTCGGGATTGTACACGGCGGTTTACCCAGCTTCAGGCACCACGGCGGTGGCGGTGCCCTACGTGCTGCTATAATTCACTATAAGGCAATATCGCCGTGAACAGGTTACAATGAGTTGGATGTATGAGAATATGGATTGTTGCCCTAAAGGCGTCCCGAGGTCCAGCTTATATAGGCGGCTGGACCTAGGGTTACAAGGTGATTACGTATCCAGCAAGTATACGGAGTCCTAAACCTAGCCGGCAAGTATGCCGCCTTCCGTCTTGGTCTTGGTGGCTTCATGGGCTTCAGTCTTGGGCCTCCTCCTTGCCGGCATCCGCCTTCCTTGGTCGTCAGCTATCTGGGCCGCCCGGTAGGCAAAGCCTTCACCACCACTGCGGGCCACCCTGGACTAGCCGGATTGATCCATGCTGGTGATACCCCTAGTAGGTATATCCCCAACATTAGCCCCTGGGAGGGTTCGAGTTCTTCAGGCGCCGTCTTCTTTGTCGGCAACGTCCGCCTTGTCTTGTAAGCGTCTGAAGAGCTTGAAGCATTCCAAAGTTGAAAGTAAGCGGCGGTCCGCCTAAAGTAGTCGGACAATTTGCCGCCATCATGGGAAAGACGGCCTGACCATTGTCAGGAATCTTCCTGGCACCAGTCTTGTCAATTGACTGGACCGTCAAATGTTGACGGATGACGCCATGCAGTCCACGACAGTTTGGACTTGGGCATGCGTCATGATGGTTTCTCCACTACGCACAGAAATCGGAGCGAGGCCGCAGACGCCGTTGCCACGACGTGCAAATCGTGGGCACGTGGCGGAAATCTCGCGTCCCCCCAATCTCAGGCACGGATCTTGGCGCGTGGGGATAAATACCCCAAAGGGCACATCGATGCACTTCTTCTTCATTCGCACACCCACCGTGGCCTCCTCACCTTCCCGAGCTCAACTCCTCCTCGTACTCAACTCCGGCGAGCACGAGCAGCACTCTCCCCAAATGGCGAGCACTCAGCAGGATGCGGCGGCGACGGCGGCACTGGCTGCGGCTTCTGCGACCCCCGCCGGATCTGGATCTGTCCCAGCGGCGGCGGCGGTGCCCGGGTGCATCGATGACCTCTCCCGCGGCCACCGTGGCCACGGGCGGGGTTTCTACTTCTTCCCCAGCTCCGGCGGCGCCTGCAACCGCCGCTCCAACCTTTCCCCTCCCATCCCTCGCGGCGACCAGCTCAGAGGCTGCGGCGGAATCTGCCGCCGACGAGGATGACGACGCGAGGAAGAGGAAGAGGCTGGAGACCTGGGTTCCAGGTACTGGCTGCCGTCAGTTATGACGTCAGCATACCTGAAGGAGCTGGAGGAAGGCGGATACATTCCGCCAAAGACGGAATGCTCCTGGAGGGTTCCAGGCGACGAGGCGGTGCCTGACCCCCAAGACGGCGAGCGCGTCATGTTGGCGTCGCATAGCCTTCGCGGTATGTCTCTGCCGCTTTCCGCCTTCTTCTTGGCGGTGCTTAGTTTTTATGGGCTGCAGCCACACAACATAGCGCCCAATAGTATTCTAGTGCTAGCCGGCTTCCAGGCTTTGTGCGAAGGGTACTTAGGCATAGCTGCGTCCATAGAGCTGTTTAAGTACTGCTTCCTGTGCCGCCGGCAAACCATACCAGGCGGCCACCTAGCAACCTGCGGTAGTGTACGTTCAACTGCCGCCAACCCGACTGGTACCCAAAATACCATACATCGAGTCGGTGAAGCACTGGACCAGCACTTTCTTCTACTGCAAGGACATCCCGACACCTGGCAGCACACAAGGGATGCCAGCCTTCGTCAACGGTCCGCCAACCCACAAGGCTTGCTGGACGGCAAAGGTGCCGCTCAGCAGCTTGCCGGCGAACTTCGAGTTGCCGTTAGGCGGATCGAGTTCTTGACGAAGACGATGTTGGCTCCACGACTTGACGGAGTTGACACCGTCATTGCTGGGTGTCGAGGAAGATTATGCCTCTCCGCCATCGCCCACTGAAGATGTGCGAGTACAAGGCGGACGACGCCGGCAACAGCACCCTTGATCAGGATGCCTTGGAGTACCGGCTTAGAGAGCTTATCAAGCCTCTGTCGGTGAAGGCGGCTGAAGGCGTCGCCATGTTCACCCATGACAACCCAGCCCCAGCGGTAAGTCAAAGCTACTTTGTTATTTCACTAACATCCTTGCCCACTAGGTACTGATTAATATTGTCTTGCTTCCTTTTCAGCTGCAAACCTTGGGAGAGGACGAGTTGGCTCCAAACTGGTACGATACAGGTGCCAGCAAATCGAAGAAGCGCAAGCTGAGCTCCTCCACCAAGGATTTGGAGAAGAGGAAGAAGGCGGCCACCTCTGTCGATGCAGAGGATGAGACCGTGGGGAATGTCCCTTCAAGCGGTAGCAAACTTTGGCTTCCCTGACTTGGATATTTTAATATGTTTGTGCTGACAAACTTGCATGTTTCTGCTTACAGGGCAAGCCTGCCATGCCCAAACTCCGCTCCAACTTGAAGATTGCTGCCGGCAGGGGCAAGCCACCACGCTCTCCAGCTGCTGCGCCGACAACGCCCACAGTTGGCGTTCCCGTGGTTGTATGCCAGGGAACGTACACAGCTGCCGGTACCGCAGAGGCGGCTACGGAGAAGATGGCGGGCAAGAAATCAGTTGCCGGCATAACTTTTTCCAAGACGGCTGAAGCTTCGGCTAGTGATGCCGCTCGATTTATTGCCATGAAGCAGGAGATGGATGACCAGATGGCGGCCGAACAAGGCGGATCGTCCTCCCATCCTGGCTCCCAACCTGGCAAAGGGTTGCAAGACCCCCGGCAAACACTGAAGACCATGCGTGACGGTACCCGCAACTGGTACGCGCACATGGACGAACTCCACGACACCCTGCACGGACAACTTGAGGTAAAATAGCCTATGGTCCCAGCCCCCGAGCACTTTGGCGGCTGAAAAATTTAGCCGGCAAAGTGGTCTCGTTGACTAAATAGTGCTAACCATAATGTTGTTTTCGTGCATGCAGGCCGTTCTTGCTTCCAATCTTGAGCTATTTCGTGCTCAAGAGATGAAGAAGAAGGAATGCAGGAACTGCAGCAGGACGTGGAGTTGAAGAACGCCCAAATTGCGAGCTTGGAAGAAGCTCGCAAGAAGGATGAAGGTGACAAAGCTTTCTTTGCCTTCTTTTCGTCCGACTTCTTTTCCTTTTCCGACAAGTATTTTAGTCGTCTTTTCTTTTTATTTGTAGAATTACTAAACACTGCGCAAGATATTCTCAAGAACTCCACTGACATGCAAGCTTTGATGAACGAAGCTGCAGATCTTGCCGGGCTGGTGACCAAACTGAAGGCGGATCACGCCAAGGAGCTGGATGAGCGTGCGTTGGCCATGCTGCCGAAGTTAGCAAGTTGACTGGACAACTTGAGGCCATGAGCAACAACCTTGACCAGGTGAACAAGAACGCCAAGGAGCAGCAGGACCAACTGTCAAAGGCGGTCCAGCTAGCCAAGAAACGCTTGAGAACCATCTGGATGAGGTCAACGCCATCCACGACCATGTCTTGGGTATGCCTCCAATCCTTCATTTTGTCACCTTGCTTTCTTGAAACTTGAAGCTGCAGTGTGTAACTTTGTGTTTGTGCAGTGCCGGCTAGCTTGGGAGATGACCTGGCTACAACGCCGCGCCTTGCCGAATCTTGAAAATTGGCGAAATCGTCAACCAGATTGTCGGCGCAGGCAAAGCATTTGCCGCCAAGTTCTACCCTGGGGAAGACGGCGATCCCGTCATCTTCGATGCTCTGCCGGACCTGCTGGAGAAGGCGGCAGCTGAACACGACAACACGCTACGCTCAGCAGCACGAGGCGGCGCCAAGTTGGCATTGGCGATGACGGCGGCGTGGTACCCGGAGGCTGATATTCATCAAGTCACCGAGTACTTCCCCACCGAAGACGAAAACAACCAAGCCATCGTGATGCAGGACGTGCTGCGGTCTGTTCGCGGCTATGCGACCCGGGTTGCCAACATGGTTGACATCCGCAAGTTCTACAAGGAACACCCGGACCCGCATGTTGCCGTAGCCGATCCCTCCTTGGCGGATCCTGAAGCTGCGAGGCGAAGAAGGCGAAGCCGGAGCCGACAAGCGCAGCCCCAAGGATGGCGGAGCCAGCCCCAAGAATGCCGGCGTCAGCCCCCAGGATCTCTCCACCAGCTCTACCAAGGCGGCAATCCCTTAGACTCCTCCTGCAAAGGCAGCACAAAACACTGCGTTAATCTGTTAACGCATAAAACTTTATTTTGGGTTGTAAATATTTATGGGCCAACTTTTATGCTACACTTGGCGGTAGGCTTACTTAAGTGGCCCGCCTTAATATGTATCTCGCCTGCATGTTTAGCTTTTTCATATGTTGGCGGAACCTCATCTTAGTTACTTTAGCTGAGCCAACCAGGTGCAATACCAACTAATTTAGACTCAGAGACCAAAGCCAGCATGTTGGTGCCAACGACATACTACTAGGCGACCCACACACAAACAGACAGATAAGCATATTAGGCGGTGCAAAGATTGTTTGCGTTTTTAGCCGGCAGACGGCAAATGTCAAAAAGTTTGGACCTTAGCACGGAGCAAAACTTATTTTGTTTGGTAACTTTTATGACAACAGATATATGATTGCGAGAAAAGACAAAAGATGGCATGATCCCAAAACTGAATGAGCAAACCACAGACTTTTATTTCATAATCATATAGTACTTATTACAATGTGGAAATTGCTAAGTGTAAAAAGGACGTAGCTGCTCAATGTTCCAGGGTCGCTTGGTTTCTTCGTACTTGTCGTCAACCTTCCTTTTGCGCTTGCGACCTCGCTTCTTCTTGTATCCGTCTCGTGCATCGACCAAGTAATAAGAACCATTGAGCAACACCTTACTGACCACAAAAGGTCCTTCCCAAGGCGGGGATAACTTATGCAAGCCCTTTCTATCTTGGATTAGGCGGAGAACCAGGTCACCACTCTAAAACTTCGTTGCCTCACCCTTCTGCTGTGATAACGCCTCAAACTTTGCTGATAGATGGCGGATCGCGCAAGGGCAACATCTCGTTCTTCATCAAGTAGGTCAAGGCCATCCTGTCTTGCATCTTCTGCGTCTCCTGGACGTAGGCTTGATTCTGGGAGAATCGTACATCATGTCGGTTGGCAACACTGCTTCTGCGCCATAGACTAAGAAGAAAGGAGTAAACTTGGTTGATCTGTTTGGAGTTGTGCGTAAACTCCAAAGGACAGACTGCAATTCATCCACCCAAGCCCCAGCCGCTCTGTGCAATGGTACTTCGAGACGTGGTTTGATTCCTTGTAGACTAAACCATTTGTACGCTCTACTTGACCGTTTGCTGCGGATGCGCTACGAGGCTAGATCTAGGCGGATACCATGCTTATAACAGTATTCCTCGACTTCGCCTTGCGACAAGTTAGTGCCATTGTCGGTGATAATGCTATGAGGCACCCCGAACCGAGAGATTATTCCCCACAGAAAGTTTGCGGCTGTGGCGCCGTCTAGCTTTTTGATAGGCTTAGCTTCAACCCATTTGGTAAACTTGTCTACAGCCACAAGTAAATGTGTGTAGCCACCAGGCGCCGTTTTAAACGGACCAACCATGTCCAAGCCCCAGACTGCGAAAGGCCATGTGATGGGTATTGTTTTAAGCTCTTGAGCCGGCATGTGTGATTGTCTGGCATAAAGTTGGCAGCCCCTGCACCTTTTAACAATGTCTTCTGCATCTTGCTTGGCTGTCAACCAATAGAAACCTTGTCGGAAGGCTTTTGAAACAAGGGCGCGTGAGAAGCATGATGTCCACATACGCCGGCATGTATCTCATCCAACAGTTCTCTGCCTTCTTCGGGCGAAATGCAGCGTTGGTAAACACCAGTGGTGCTACGCTTGTACAATTCACCTTTGATTATTGTAAATGCCTTGGCTCTTCTTATTATTTGCCTTTTCAAAACCTCATCATCCGGTAACTCCTGATTGATCAGGAAGTCCAAATATGGCGTCGTCCAATCCGGCTTTACCAAGTAGACGGCATAGCTAGCACTATCAACTGGTTCTGCCGACTCTGGGTCAAGGAGGTCTGCTCCTTTAATTGACGGCTTGTGTAGGTGTTCCAGGAAAACATCTTTTGGTACCTTTTTGCGTTCAGACCCCATTCTGGCAAGTGTATCTGCCGCCTCATTTTGAGCTCTTGGGATGTGGCGGACCTCGTAGCCTAGAAAACACTTGGCGAATTCGTCAACGGTAGCTCGATATGCCGCCATTGTTTCGCTCTTTGTGTCCCAAGTACCACGTATCTGTTGCGCCACCAAATCTGAATCTCCGTAGCAGAGGACACGCTGGACGCCAAGTTCCTTGGCAATGTGTAAACCATGAAGGAGAGCTTCGTATTCAGCAACATTATTAGTTGCCTTGAAGTGAATTTGTAACACATAACTAAGCTTGTCTCCTTGAGGGTTTCTTAAAACAATGCCAGCCCCCGAGCCCTGAGCATTTTTGATCCATCAAAGTGCATGATCCAGTATGCATCTTCAGGGAGAGGTACTTCGTCCATGGCCTCCGTCCAATCAGCTACGAAATCTGCTAAGGCTTGAGACTTAATGGCCGTTCTGGGCTTATACAGATGTCGAAGGCGGCAAGTTCAATGCCCCATTTGGCAACGCGGCCTGTTGCATCTGTATTATTGATGATATCCCCCAGAGGTGCCTTGCTCACCACGTTATTGAATGTTCCTGGAAATAGTGCCTTAACTTCCTGGCGGCGTAAAAAACACCGTAGACCAATTTCTGGTAATGCGGATAACGCTGTTTTGAGGCGGAAAATACTTCACTGATGAAGTAAACCGGACGTTGTTCCGGCAAGTCTGAAATTTCCGTCTTGCGTTCCACAACCAGTACCACGCTAACAACCAAGTTAGTTGCGGCAATATAGAGCAGCATTGGTTCCTGCGAACGAGGAGCTGCCAAAATTGGAGCAGACGTTAACGCGTCCTTGAGTTGCTGCAAGGCGGCGTCTGCTTCGTCTGTCCACTCGAAGTTGTCGGATTTCTTCAGAAGCCGGTAGAGAGGCAGTGCCTTCTCACCAAGACGGCTAATGAAACGACTGACGGCAGCCGCCGATCCGGCAAGTCGCTGCACGTCCTTCAGGTCCTTGGGCCTGGATATGTTGAGGATCGCTTTGATTTTTTCTGGATTCACTCTATCCCTCGTTCGGAAACGATAAAGCCAAGCAATTTGCCGGCAGGAACCCCGAAGACGCATTTTTTCGGGTTGAGTTTCATCCTATATACCCGGAGGCTATCAAAGGTTTCTCTCAAATCGTCAAGCAAATCTGCCTTCTTTCTTGACATGACGGCAATGTCGTCAACATAGACGTGAACATTGCGGCCAATTTGCTCGTGAAGGCATCTTTGCATACACCGCTGATACGTTGCGCCGGCATTTTTTAGACCGAAGGGCATCGTGATGTAGCAGAAGGTCCCATAGGGTGTAGTGAACGCTGTTTTGATTTGGTCGGATTCTCGCATTTTGATTTGGTGGTACCCGGAGTACGCATCCAAAAAGCACAGCAGCTCGGAGCCGGCTGTGGAGTCTATGACCTGATCTATACGAGGCAAAGCAAAGTGGTCCTTAGGACAGCACTTGTTCAAACCGGTATAATCAATGCACATTCTCATTTCCTTATTAGGTTTTGGAACCATTACAGGATTTGCCAACCAATCAGTGTGTACTACCTCCCTAATGAACTTGGCTTCTTGCAACTTGATGATCTCCTTCCCTATTGCTGTCCGCTTCTTCTCACCGTAGCGTCTTATTCCTTGCTTCACTGGTTTGGCTCCTTCGTAGACGTTAAGAGAGTGCTCGGCAAGTTCCCTCGGGACACCTGGCATGTCAGCTGATGACCATGCAAAGATGTCCTGATTCTCACGGAGGAACCTGACGAGCGCGCTTTCCTATTTGTCGTCCAAGCCAGCCCCTATGGTGACTTGCTTGGAGCTGTCACCTGGGACCAGATCCGCCTTCTTTGTGTCTTCGGACGCCTTGAAAGTGTTCTTTTGCTCAGCGGTCTTTACATGCTCCGGCAACTGTGATGTATCGAGCTCTTTCTTCAACATGGCTAACTCCTCTGCGTGGAGGACTGCCTCAGCGAAGGCGGCGTTGCCACGCTCACACTCCTTTGCTTTCTTGAAGTTGCCACTGATGGTAATTGTACCATTGGGTCCCGGCATCTTCAGCTTGCTGTATATGTAACACGGGCGAGCCATGAATTTGGCGAAAGCTGGCCGTCCAAAAATGGCGTGGTAGGCACTTTTGAAGGGGACTACTTCGAACCTGAGATACTCCGAGCGGTAGTTTGTCTCAGGCCCAAAAGTAACCTCCAATCTGATGCTTCCCATTGACTTGCTTGCTTTCCCGGAACAATGCCATGAAACTTGACTTGCTATAGTCAAGCTGGCTTTCCGACAAGTTCATGCGCTTCAGAGTGTCCGCGTAGATGATGTTGAGGCTGCTGCCGCCATCCATCAACACCTTGGTGAGCCTGAAGTTATCGACAATTGGGTCGACGACAAGGGCGTATTTGCCGGGGTGAGGAACGTGATCTGGATGATCATCTCTATCCCAAGTTATTGGCTCCTCTGACCAGTCTAGATACTGGGGAACGTCTGGTACTGTGGCGTTTAGCTCGCGCATCTCCGCCTTTTCTTCTTTTGCCGAAGGAGTGCCCAGGAAGCACACCAATTGGCCATGTACCTTGGGATATTTCCTTTCTTTGCGCATCAGCTTGGGTTCCTCATCCTCGACATGGACAGCCCCATCATCGTCTTCCTTCTTTGTCTTCTCAGCCTTTTTGCTCTTTTTTGATTTCCAGCCAACCTCGGGGTCCTTCTTGAAGTCCTCCATGAACCGGCATTCCCCTAATGTGTGGTTGACTTTGCCTAAGGACGCGTGGATTGGGCAGGCAAGGCTTTCGCCTGATCGTATGTCAGGCGCTGCTTGCTGGAGCCGCCATCTTTACCCTTTCCTTTCCACTTGCGGTTGCCGCCTTTGCCTTCGAAGGCGGCGGCGACCTCGTTTGATGGTCCGGCTTTGTCATCCTGGGGAGCCTTGCGTTTGTGACTTGCTCGCCTGTTTGGCGCCATATCATGTGCGCCATCTCCATCGCGTGCATCATCATCCGCCTGTGCGTACATGGCTGCTACTTCGAGCATGACTCCGAGATCCTTGACTTGCATGCGTACGAGCTTATGTCTGAGACTTGAGCCCTTCAGGAGGCCCGTGGTGAAGGCATGGATTGCTTGATTGTCGTCTACGTTCTCGCAGCTTGCCTTTGTTTGAATCCACCTTGCCAAGAAGCTTGTAGCTGTTTCATCTGGCTTTTGCACGCAACGAACCAAATCTGTGTATGTATTGGGTCGCTTGTACGTGCCTTGGAAGTGCTGCGTGAACACCTTTTCCATGTCATGCCAGCTATGAATGCTTTTCTCCGGCAAGTTTTCGATCCAGCTTCGGGCTGTCCCCTCCAGCATGAGGGGAAGGAAGCGTGCAGCGACGAGGCCATTGCCTCCGGCAATTTCAACTGCCAGCGCGTAGTCCGACAACCATGAGTTTGGCTTGTCCGCTCCATTGTACCTTTGATGAGTTTTTGACACTGATGTCATGTCTCTGGGTACTTGAACGTTGCGGATGGCTGGGCCAAAGCACTCAGGTCCTAGATAGGCATCTTGCTTTCCAGCCTTGATGTCATTGAGACGATGTCTCGCGTCTTGCGGACTGAGCTGTTTGCCAGATCTATGCATGGGCTCGTCCTGCGCTGCCCGGCTGTGCCTAGGCTCATTGTTGTGTCCCCGGCTTCCGCCTTCGTGCCTGGGCACTGGTGGTGGGGACTGTGTGCGGTCCCTGCTTCTTCTTGGCGGCGGGGCATCGTCGCGGTTGCCGCCACTCCTTGGCGGCTGCTTGCTGCCCCTGCTTCCGCCTTCATCCCGCCTAGGCGGTGGAGGTGAGGCCTTGCGCCTGTTGCCGGTCCTGGATGCCTCATCACGCTGCCTTTGGGAGGTGGTGATTTGCGTGGGTCTTTCTCCTTGTCCTTCCCTTTTCCGTGGCTACTGGAGCCGGACGGATCTTCTGGGTTGCCACCGGCCGCAGCTTTGCAAGCGTTGGATTTTGATTCCAACTTTCCTCCCCTTGCGTCCGCCATGTCGGCGCGAGAATCAGCACGGGCCTGCTGCTCTAGAGCTTTGTGAGCAAGGATCGATGCGTAGTAGATCTTCTCGTCCTTGTCATAGTCATCATTGTTGAGGATGTCCAAGGCGGCTGCAGTGTTGAGGACAGGTGTTGCGAGGATGACGTCCCCGTTCTTGTCCTTACGCTGCGGCGCTGTAGCCCACTCGAAACCAAGCTTTTGGGCAGGGGATTTGAAGGTGTCATGATCCCTGCCTTTCCTACCTTCTTCTCCGCCACTTGTCCTGCCGGCTTGGGCAATGGGGTGGTGGTGAAAAGATTGCGCTTGGGGTCGCACTTGGCAGTTATCTTGGCGTTTTCCTCCTTGGCTTCGTCGAGGAGGCTCTGGACCTCTGCTTGCTTGCTTTTGAGGTACTCAGTTTGCTCCACCAAGGTGTTCCGAAGTTTCTCCAAATCAGCCGGATTGGTTTTGTCGTTTACCGGCGTGTGAAGAACTTCCGCCAGAGCCGCCATGCTTCCTATCTTGCTGGGCTCGCCCTTCTCCAGAATTTTCTTCTTTGGAGCCCCAGGAGGCTCTGGAAACTGTGGATCGGTTGCCGGGGTCCCCAGGTTGGCGGCGTCAGTTGCCGCCTTCTCTGAGCTGCGCCGGTGACATCCGCCACAAAAACCTGCTGCATGTTGACGGAAGAGCCCGTAGCCGCCTCAGATGGCGGAGGATCAGGTGTAACAAAACACTGCTTGACCCGTTGCTCGAACATGCTGGCAGAATCTTCTTCGGAATCAGAATCTACGTTGACGTGAACGGTAGATCTGGATCCGGCATCCGACATCGCATCATCCTGGAGTGCAGGAAGAATAGATTCGGGATCTTGACTGTTGGGCTGGGAGTCTGATCCCAGTCCCGTCATGCCGACAAAGTGTAGATCTGAATCTGCGGACTCCTCAGAGGAGGCAAACTCAGATCCGTCTTGATTGTAGGGGGGTGGGATGGCGAATAAATTCGCGGCAACCCATACGCCTCAGAAGTGTAGCCGATGAACACATCGACGCCGCCAAACGGCACAACTCCGCATCCGACAATGTAGTCGTCTGCGGGGATGTAGGACTCGTCGCAGCTGATGTAGTGGTTGTCGCCGTAGCGAACAGCGCGGCCGACGGCGATTGTTTCGCCGATGCCGCCAAGAGTTCCCGCCTGGAACGTGACGCCTGACGCCTTAGGCCCCACGGTGGGCGCCAACTGTCGTCGTATCGGCATCTTGGATAGGAGACGGGGTCCTGCTAGCCGAGGGTGAACGTAGGGCAAGAAGGTGGACGTCGTCAAGGTCGGGATTGTACACGGCGGTTTACCCAGCTTCAGGCACCACGGCGGTGGCGGTGCCCTACGTGCTGCTATAATCACTATAAGGCAATATCGCCGTGAACAGGTTACAATGAGTTGGATGTATGAGAGATGTTGTTGCCCTAAAGGCGTCCCGAGGTCCAGCTTATATAGGCGGCTGGACCTAGGGTTACAAGGTGATTACGTATCCAGCAAGTATACGGAGTCCTAAACCTAGCCGGCAAGTATGCCGCCTTCCGTCTTGGTCTTGGTGGCTTCATGGGCTTCAGTCTTGGGCCTCCTCCTTGCCGGCATCCGCCTTCCTTGGTCGTCAGCTATCTGGGCCGCCCGGTAGGCAAAGCCTTCACCACCACTGCGGGCCACCCTGGACTAGCCGGATTGATCCATGCTGGTGATACCCCTAGTAGGTATATCCCCAACATGGTTCTTCTATTATGATGGATGAGGAATTGATATACAATGATCATAACACACTACAAGAAATATGCTAACTTATGACCTTTTGACAGTGACTCTGAAAATATTGGTCATAGATCTGTGACCATTTTGCACAATTTGGTCATGCGCTATTTTAGAGGGTCTAAATCCTACAATATAATGACCAAATATGTTAAAAAGGTCATAATCTTCTTACATGGATTGGTCATAATCCAGATAGCACTAGTTTAGAACATTTTTTCTAGCCGATTACGACCAATTTAAATGGTCATTCGCATGAGTTGACAGTCAACTCAACATTTTCGCTTACGTGTCAGTGCTTAGGTGTCATTTTCGCTTAGCTGTCACTCTGATTGGACAGCCAACTCATAGTCTCGCCTATGCGTCGTATCATTTTCGCTTACGTGTCAATATGACATGTAGGACCCATTGTCAGCTAACACACCTGACCGGTGGGACCATCACCCACCCAGCGGGACCATCACCCACCCAGCACTGACATGTGGGACCCACACCCACCCCGACCTAACATGCGGGACCCTCTCCAACCACTGACATGTGGGACCCACACCCACTCCGACGTGACATGCGGGACCCACCCAGCCCCTGACATGTAGGACCCACACCCATCATACCTGACATGTGGGTCCCACCATGCGCCCTGCCGTGTGGGTCCCACCATGCGCCCTGACGTGTGGGTCCCACCAAACGCCCGTCGTGTGGGTCCCACCACGATCCTGCTGCGTGGGTCCCACCAAGCGCCTGCCGTGTGGGTCCCACCACGATCCTGCCGCATGGGTCCCACCAAGCGCCTACGCGCCTGCCGCGTGGGTCCCACCAAGCGCCTGCTGTGTGGGTATGACCCACACAAGTTTATAATTTCACGTTTATAATTATACCACTGCACTTTTTTGTGTGCTTTTCTTATTCTTTGGTTAAATGTTGAGCTTATATTTCACGTTAAAACATCATTTATGCATAGTGTGTCTTATATTATGCTATTGGGAGGGGATGAGAAGGTAATATTTTTACATAGTTTCTCTACATTAGAAATTAGCCCTGGTCATACCCGAATCCTAGGTCCGTAACTGTCTGGCGTTCTATAGTGTGTCTTATATTTTGTTAAAGTTACTCCTTTACTAAGGTATCAATCCAAAATCCAATTTTAAGTGGAATCTTCATGTTACAAATGTATTTATTTCAAGAATACAATGTTATTTGTTGACCATACATAGTACATGGATATAAAAGAAAACTTTGCAGAAGAATGAAGGTTCCCCCGGAACATATCTGACCCGAGAGAAAGATTAGTATCCATGAGTCTCCCTTTTATTAGTAGTCAAGGACCGGTAGAAACAAATATTCACATGTGTGTCATGTGGAACATTAGCAATTTTAGCGTATTTCAGATGCATGATATTGTGAAGTGTTGGGAATTGATGGCTTAAAGGCCTGTCTCTAAGCCATATTCTCCTAGAACCATGTTTCAATACCATTTTCTATAGTAAACAAGCCTCGTTCAAAAATTCTTCTTTTACTCGCATGAGGCCATTTCAGAATGTTTAACCCGTAGGTTTACCGTCACCCTTGACAAAATTTAAGAGTGAATGTATTAGTTATGGAGAAACTCTTGCCAAAAGTTTGGTATGGTCGACTAGAGGGCGAGGGAGGGGAGGTGAATAGGCGACTAACATTTCTTATGTTTCTATAAATTAAGGGATACATCAAAAATAAAGATTTTCTAGATGACCAATTAGGTAAACAATCCTATGTGGCAAGAATGCAAAATATGAAACGCAACCGAAAGTAATGATCGAGTCAAGGCAAGAGGTAACTGCAATGGTAGACAAACGGATGTAATTCCCAAAGGTTCTTCCCAGGGAAGTACGTCTTAGTTGGAGGGGTGTGGAACCACATAGGCCCTCCAACACAAAGAAAGCTAAACTTATTCTCCTTGTGTCTCTTCCACAAAGGAACAACTCAATCCACTATGAGGTCGACTTGAAGGCGTTGACCAAATCTATATACAAGGTTGGGGCTTCTCCACTATGGTTGGAGGCTCCCAACAAGTTCACAAATATTCTTGCACCAAGGTGAACCTCTGCGCACCAACTTCTGTTTAGGGTTGACAAGATACACAAAGTATTAGGACAGTAGAATCAATTCAATTTGGTGTGAATTTTAGATCTAAGTCTTCTCTTCCAAGCCCGAAAGAATCAGGGAGTTTGGGTGGCTATAGGGAGTGAGATATTTAGAGCTTTGAGGTGGCCGAAAATGGTGGAGGGAGAAAATGAAGTCAACCTATTCCAAAGGAGGAAGAAGGTGGATTATATAGGTGGAGGGGGGAATCAAACCATTATGTCAGGTCTTCCCGCCTTGAGCTGGACTAGTCCGGCTGGGCCACCCAAGGCCCAAAAGGACAGGTCTAGGGTGACCCGAAACTCACCCGGACTAGTCTGAGCAACTAAGACAGGGAGCCTGGACCACTCCGTTGCAAGATTGTAGCCAAGCTAACCGAGGTCTAGCATGAGCTGCTCTGGCAGGTGCCCGGACAGCACAACCTGGAGGGGAGGCCCGGACCACTCCGGGAATAGGGACCGGTTGAGCACCAAAGCCAACTTTGCTATAACTGACACCCGAACGTAGCCCCAACCAGTCCTGCTTTCCGGACCATGGCCGAGGACCAGTCCGACTTGGTAGACACCAGATCCTCAAAGGCATTACAAGATGATTTTCTGTAAGACAAAAGATGAACAAAGAGAGGTGATTGTATATATTTTAAACGATCAATTCCACAATCTAAATCATTTATCCATCGCCTCTTATTATTACGGGAAAATAGCTACCAACCAAAACGAAAAACGCCGGCTTCCCGTGCTTTTCACTTTATTCCTTCGGGATCCACCTTTCCATTTGCTAAGTCTCTCACATGATCCAAATATGTTAAGCAATGGATTATACAACAAAACTCACTTAGGGGGCGAAATGTCGTGACAGGATTGAGAAATGGGTATCCCTTCTTTCGCAAAAAAAGGCTACTAACTGCAAGTCAGGGTAATCTTGAAGCTATCGTCCACCTGCCCCGACCAGGTGGACATACCACTCCTAGCCGGCTACCCCAAAAGGCCCTGAACGGAAGACAGCCTGGATACCGCCTCAGGATCAACATGTGTGACCGAAGGAAGCGTGTCACTCTAAGCTACCTTGGTCGGCAGTGAGGACATGTCTTGGTATCTGCGCCAAGACTCTCGAGGCCCACTTGGTGACCATAATACATTGACCAAGCCACAAGTGGGCCTCCGCATAGCCCATACCGAGGGAGCAGGAAACCGCACCGTCATAATTATAAGGCGGTGCCACACCCCTATAAAGGGGACTGAATCCCCACCCCCCGAGTGAGATCGATCATTCATAACACACACACCCACGAACACAAACACACACCTTCTCCTCCAGAGAACACACCACCCAGCCGGCTAAACCGCTAGACGTATCATCTTGTAGCTTGAGAGTCTCACATGCCAGAATGATCCCGGGGCCGGAACCTGTATACATTTTTTTGTGCTTGAGATAGTTAACCCATTTGATCGTGGTCACAAACATTTACCTACACATAAATGCACAAACCGGTTATGAAACACCGACATGCACTTACACTTGCCACCTTACTCATTTAAGAACTTGAGCTACCATTTCTCGAGCAAACATTTATTCTTGAGCTCAAGATTCTCCACCTGAGGACCCCTTGATATCTCGGCCTACATATATTGCTTCACTTCGTCAACTAATATATCTTTTTATGCTCATCATGTTGCCAGAAGAATCTAGATTAGCTATAGTCAAATCTCTTATGCATCCCTTTGGCTAACTCCAAGAACGACGACATTAATATCGATAAATTAGTTAGCAACGCGTGGATAACAATAAATCGTCCTCCATAGGAAAAAAGTTCACCCTTCGTACTACTTAATTTTTTTCATGAACCTATCCTCCACCTCCTAACACTCCTTACTAGTGAGTTTTCGTAGTGGCTTAGAATTCCAATATAACGGTTAGCAAATTGATGTTGCCTCACAATAAATAAAGGAAAACGCTGTTTAACAGCCGGCTGTAGCTACAGCCGGCGCGACGCGCGCTTCCTCCGATTCTTCCCGTCACGTGTCGCAGGCCCAAGTCCCATAAGACAATCATCCCACCTCCACTCGCGCCGCCTCGTGGCACATGCCACCCGGTCGGTCGCAGGCTGTAGCTAGCTAGCCCATCTGTGCATGCGCTCTCTCTCTCAGCTAGCTACCACGCTTAGCTACCCTTTTCGTAGATAGCTAGCTGCTGCTCAGGTCACGTAATGTCTCATTTTTGTCCACGCACCAAAAAAGTTTGCCAGCTCTCTCAGCCGAGATGCCTTAAAAAAATGCTGCATGCGTTTGTATTTTTTTAATGAAAACCCGATTAAACTGTGTAGGTCGGTGTTTTGGCGATTTTTTATTTAGCGTATGGTGTTGCGACAAGCGTTTGAAATATTTGTTGTGTAACCCTTAGTAAAATGCTGCAATTTTTCTGGGTGTATGCTACAATGAGTTTTCTCTAAAGTCACATACGTGTTTTTTTAGCGAGCGAGCAAAGCGCCCTAGCATGTCATGCCCGCCATGGGCGTTCGTGGAGAATTTAGTTGGAGACGCTAGATCGAGTGACGATGAGGCTTCAACTAGTTGGATTTTCAACCAGCGAGATCAAGGGCGATGAGCTATGTGATAGTCATAGTAGTGGTTAGCATTTTGTGAATGTTGCATACGGTGTTGCGACTTGCTACATGTGTGTGCTATTTTTGTTGTGTAAGTATGGATAAAGTGTTACAATGACTTATTTGTACGCTACACATAGATTGTTTCGATGTTGCATATGTATTACTGTAGTGTTGTATGAGTTGGACAAAAATGTTTGATGAGTTAGTATTTTTTTTGCATACGACTACTACTTTTCCAACATTTTTGTGTTATAAATGGTATTTGTTGCATAGGTTGTTGATTTTTGCTACATTGATGTGTCCAAAATGTTACAAAGTTTTTTCTACATGTCGTAAGATTTACATATATTCCAACATGTTTTGTGTGATAAATGGGGATTGTTGCATATGTTGTTGATTCTTGCTACATTGATGTGTCCATAATGCTACAACGCGTTTTGCTACATTTCGCAAGTTTTTACAGGTTAATGTTGGAAAATGATGTTTCATTTATAAAAATGCTACATACATAGAGAAAGAATGTTGCATACGAGATGTTGATGAGAAAAAATGTATGTATAGACATTGATGAGATTTATAGGACAAAATGAGGACGTGCAATTATATACCCATGAATCCTTGTGATTAGCATGCACGGAATCGTGTTTCCTGTGTGTAGTGAGACGAGAAAGAAAAAAAGCATAATAGGAGAGCGCGCAACCCTATGCATGCAGGGCAACAGAATAGCAAAAGACAAGCTAACAACCAAGATATTGGTGGGCTCCACCCACGTTAGAAATAAAAATCGGTTTTTCTTGTAGTGTGATAGAATCTAACGGAACAACAGAGGATCCGATGCGGCGATGCATGCATGTTGACATTGGATCTGACGAAACAAAGTTTTGAAAGCGACCTCTCCCGCATGTTGAAAGCGCTCTCTCGCATGCATGGACATTGACTCAAGGTGTCCACGGTGACTATACCGCCAATGTTGCAACGCCGCTATCAGGGGACCAAAGAATCAGCATCGATGTTGTGAGTGTCCACCGCTGGTGCTTTCACGGGATTGTCGCTGATGCTGGATCGTCTTCGGTATTTTGTTGTAAGCTTTTTGTGTAATGCTACATAGGTACATTTTTATTGTTGTAAAAGTACATAAACTATGCTAGAACCATATAAATAATTTTGCTTTGATCGTTTTCTATATTTGATGTGAGTTTTTTGCTGCAATCCTACATACTTGCTTTTGTTTTGTTGTAAAAGCACAAGTATTATGCTACAAACATATAACAATTTTGCTTCAATCATTTTCTATTTTTGTTGTGAATTTTTAAACAATGCTACATAGGGTCTTTTTCTTTGCTGCTAAAGTGGAGAAACTTTGCAACAAACGTACAACTATTCTGCTTCAATAGTTTTTGTTGTTTTTGTGAGCTTTTGCTGAAATGCTACACAAAATATTTTTTCATAAAATTAAAAAATGCTACAAATATACAATGATTTTGGTTCGGCAGATTTCGTTATTTGTTGGAGCTTTTTGCTACAATGCTACATATGAGGTTTCTTGCTTGAAAAATACAAAAAAATATATGATATGAAAATATAACAAATTTGTTTTATCTTTTCTTTGTTCCTTCTTGTGAACTTCTTTTGCAATGCAATTTTGCAACAATTACTCTAAGTTTTTGTTCCAAATTTGCATTCATGTTATACGTGCTAATATTTGTTACATTGATTGATTGAATTTATTTTTAAATTTCATTTGTTGCATCGGTCCGTAACGACATGTTATACTTTTTTGTGTACATTAGCTTGTGTTCGGAGTAACAATGTGTTTTGTAGTGTTGTGCTATATACGGACTAGCTAGCAGCAGCTAGGGCTCGCACCACATGTATGGCAGGCCTGCAGCAAGCCTAGTCCTCACCTCAGGTCCTTTCTATGGAGTAAAAACAGCAGCGTGCAGCTAGGCAGTAGCACTGTAGCAGTCTTGCGCGCCTCGCGCTGGTCCGCCCACGCATGCATGCGAGAAAAGTCCGTGCACAACGGTCAGAGATTGGATCTTGGACGGCTTGAAAGCGACATCTCACGTATCGCGCAGACCGGCTGTAGCTACAGCCGGCTGACGCGTAGCGCGCGCATAAATAAAAGTTACATAATATTGGTCGTGAACCTTTTTTTTTGGCTTGACCGAACATATATTTTACTTCTGTGAAACTTAATTTCTGTCCGAGAGACTTTCATCAAATATACATAGAATTTATTTCCTATTTACTACATTTTATTTTTTATATCACACTCCGTGAAAATGACTGTATCATGTGCATACCGAGAATGGATACATTACCATCAACAAGATGAGGAATGAGACTTGCAACATGACAATCTTCCTTTGCCCTTGCAATAAGGATGGTCATCATATCGTCAACAACATTGAACAAGATTGGAGACAAATGGTTTTCCTGTCTCAACCTTTTAAAAGTTTGAAAATAGTGGCCAATGTCCACATTAACTTCGATACCTGCACTCGCACGCTCTACACACTCGGCAATCCAGTTGCTCCACTATGGTGCAAAGTCTTTCATGCGCAATGCGTGTCGGAGAAAAGCTAGGTATTTAACCTTATCATACACCTTTCGAAGTCCTAAAAAGTACTCTATCCGTATTTTTAAGTGGAGTTTATGAATCATCTATATTTTTTCCAAAATGAGAGCAATGCCCCAGCCTCTGCATCACGATGATGCACACGGCTTTTATATTAAAACTTAAAAGTATTCAAGTATCAAATACATAACTGCAACCACATCAAGTAAATTCCGTTCTAACATAAAATTAGGCCGAGTTGGACGAACAACAATGTTTGCCACTTAGGAGACTTGATTGGCCAACACCTTCCTAACGATCCTAAAACTCACAATTAGAAGATTTTTTTTCCGAAAAGGGGAGCTACCCCAGACTCTGCATCGGGATGATGCATACGGCCTTTATTGCTTTTAATAAAAAGTATCAAAAGTCCTACAATTCAAGGATCACAAAGGGCGTGATAATGCAAAATTTTAGATCAAGCAAAGGCAACTTCCCTCGTTGGAACTCAACTCACATAGCCATCAAGTTCTCTTTAACTACTTCCTCCATACAGTGAGGGTTTATATGAATAAACTCTTATAAAAACTACGAATATAAGTTTTAAGTTGGTCTCCTCACAAACAATCATACGTACTTCTTGTTCAAGTAGAGAAATATGTTTCTCACGATGCTAACCATTTGCAATCAGATAGAATTACTTTATATTATTGTCGATCTCCTCCACATGCCTAACTTTAGCACACTGCGCCCATTTAATTTCTCCATATGCTCTGCGACCTACTCATCAGGCTATTTTTTTTAAAATAATACTTTTTTTTAAAACAAATTACAGAAATAATACACGTTTTCAACAATTTTCAGAAATAGTGCAGCCTCGGCCACAGCGTAGCCGATAGGATCCTATCGGCCACGGCGAAGCCGACAGGTCCTTGTCGGCTACGGCCAAGCCGACAGGTCCTATCGGTGACAATTTGGTCAGGCCGACTAGCCGCCGACGTGCTGCGCGACCACCCGGGCTTCCAGCTCCTCGAGGCCGAGGAGGTCAAGCTCTTGGACGCGCGCGCCCGGCCCCTGGCGCCCGACGAGCCGCCTCTACTTCCTCGTCGCGCTCCCGCAGCGCCCCACCGCGTCGGCGCGCGCGAGCGGCTCGAGTCGCCATGCTCGCCCGTCGCTCCCCCATCCGACCTCTCCTCCTTCCAGGGTGCCGCCTCCGCCTCCGCGCCCACCTCCCCGCTCACCAGCCACGTCAACTTCACCAAGCACGCTCCTAGTCCCACAAAGCTCCTGGTCATGGCGGCCATGGTGGCGCCGAGCTCGAATTCGAGCGGAACGATGGCTATAGCGATGGAATCAAAGAGGGGATGCAGGGAACGGAACAAGAAATTCACGGCAGGGTCTAGGCATAGACTATCGTGCTCGAGGATGACTGGGGGCGGTGAATTCCGGCGGCGGCGGTCGTGGCCGAGGGTGACGAAGACGGAGACGATTTGCTCGCTTTCAAGCGTCCCGGCCCGAGCTTGGGGGCGAGGAGGAAGACGGAGTCGAGGCGCAGCTTCTAGAACTATCGGACGTGGACGGGGACGACTG
The DNA here is from genome assembly GCA_947311845.1 of Poa pratensis. Lineage (NCBI taxonomy): Eukaryota > Viridiplantae > Streptophyta > Magnoliopsida > Poales > Poaceae > Poa > Poa pratensis. Next base: position 51,680,293 of record CAMZMU010000036.1, read on the forward strand.
GATTGCCGGCGCGACGGCGAGGCGGTGGTGTTGAAGCCCTCCACGGACCTGTCGGCTTCGCCGTGGCCGATAAGGACTTGTCGGCTACGCCGTGGCCGACAGGATCCTATTGGCTATGCTGTGGCCGAGGCTGCACTATTTCTGAAAATTGTTCAAAACGTGTATTATTTCTGTAATTTGTTTTAAAAAATGTATTATTTAAAAAGTTTTAGCTACTCATCAGCATCCCTCTTGCTGGGCCCATTACGTCCATGTGAGAGGAATCTGTTTCGCCTTTAAATCGGGTTCATCAATCAATTTTCAAGAGGTGATGTTTCTCTAGCCTATAGAACCCACTCGCATTCCTTGCCAATCACGGCAAAAAAAAATTGATGATGGCAATTTTTATTCTGCCATTGTTTGATTGGGGTTTGAACAGTATTTTTTTCTATTTAGATATCACCATCTCATTTTCAAGAATACGCCATAGAAAGGCGTATCGTTTTCATAGATAGAAGCAGCCAAGCGGCCGGTCAACAGCCCGTAGGCTTTACAACACAAATCTGGACAAGGATAAAACCGTGCTCTCACCTACACAGTCTACTTTGTCCATCCGTCCCTGATGCCTCATGGCAACTACTCACGTTCTTGCCCCCCCAACGGCACTGCGGCCAAAAACCTAAAACGTTCACCTCTCAAAAGACTTGCTCTTCTCCATTGCTCCACCTCCTCGCGGATCCGCCCGATCACTAGTGCTGTCGAAACCGCCTCGCCGTTGAACACCACATTATTCCGGAGTGTCCAAATGTTTCACATGACTAAGATGAGCACCGACCAGACGTCCCTCCGCTGGCTCCCAACGGCCGGCTGCACCGTCCACCACTCCTCCAGCCACGCATCCGGCCCAGGCATCATCTCCGGCATGTGCCACTCCTCTAGCACAGCGTGCCAAACCTCTCTAGCCAGCACATAACCAATGAGGAGATGCTCGATAGTCTCCTCGACTTGATCGCAGAGAGGACACCTCGGAGGGTGCTGCAATCCTCGCTTCTTCAATCTATCCGCCGTCCAGCACCTATTCTTCGCCACCAGCCAGGCAAAGATTTTGAGGATGAGGGGAGCCCGCGACTTCCACACATGCACACTCGTGGGGTCTATCGTCATACCACCGAAAAAAGCTTTGTAGGCTGATTTCGCGGAGTACACACCATCCCTCTCCCAACACCACTCCAGCTTGTCTGGCACCTCCGTGAGGACGACATTGGCAATGAGCTCCGACAACATGAAGTACTCGTGCAGCTCGTCTTCTACCATGTCCGGACCCACATCGGTAAGCCATGCCCCTCGACAAGCTTCCTCCACGGTGCGTCGCAGAATTGCCTTCTTTCGCACCCTACTGGTAAGCCGCGGGAATCTATCCCTGATCCGCTCGCCTTCCAACCACCTGTCCGTCTAGAAGAGGGTATTCCGACCACCACCAACATGTGATCTAGTCGCCGCCTCAAAGATTGTCGTAACCTCGGGCGGGACTCTGATGTCGAACTCCCCCCACGGCTTATCCTCATCCGTCCTCTTCAACCACAACCATCGAACCCTGAGGGCGGTGTTGAAGGATTGAAGATTATGAATACCTAGCCCTCCCACTGATGTGGGGGAGCACACCTTCTTCCACGCCACCTTGCAGTGCCCTCCATTAGCCTCCTTGTTGCCATGCCACAAGAAGCCTCGGTAGATCTTCTCTGCTGCCATGGCCGGAAGATCAAACGCCATCATCATGAAGACCATCATGGTTGTCAGTGTCGTTTTGACTAACTCCAGGCGTCCGCCTCGCCTCAACAAGGAGGCCCGACACGAGGACAACTTGCCCCCCAGCTTCTCTACCGCGGGCTGCAGTTGGCCGCCGTCAGTTTCCACGGGCTCAAAGGGAGGCCCAGGTACGTGCATGGAAAGGCCTGAATAGGGCAGCGCAATTCTCTCTCCGCCATCTCCACCTATTCCTCTGAACACCGGATGAGGTGAGCTGAACATTTAGCGAGATTAGTCCGTAAACCGGACGCCTCCCCCAAAATCCTCCATAATGACCTCACAACCGCGAATGTCACGCCATGTGGGCCTAATGAAGGTAACCACGTCATCAGCGAAAATGGACGTGCGATGACTAAAAACTCGCGGGGCTAGCTTGGTGAGGACTCCAAGCTCCGTCGCCCGCGCAAACATGAAATGGAGCACCTCCATCGCCCGCGAATGTCACCATCTCATTAAAACCCACGTTACAAAATCAGGATAGTTCTAATGAGAACTTGACCTTATTACATGCGCTGCATCGCCAGAGTAGAGTGCCAAGCCACAATCATCTCACCGTAGCCGTCAGATGTAGACCATGTTCGATGTAGAGCGTGATCATGGCCCTGTAGTTGACGCTCGTGTTTTCGTCACACAGAGCGAGCACGAAGAAACGGAGCAGCACGGCCGCGAAGATTTTCATCTGTCTGTATGCGAACTCCTTTCCCAGGCAGATCCTTGGACCAGCCTGTAGAAGAGAAGCATGTGATCAGAGTTTATACAGCCTCAGAACTGGTTCAGAACACGATTCAGTACCAATAGCAAGAACATTTGCATAGTGCATTTTGTTTGTTTGTTTGTTTTGGAACCTCATGGTGTTTATGTGTTGTGGACTTGTGGTTACCTGGAAAGCTGTGAATTTGAAAGGGCTCTCCGGCAGAAACACGCCGTCTTCGTCGAGCCACCGTTCGGGCCGGAAAACTTGGGCGTCATCGCCCCACAGTTGTTCCATTCGTCCCATCGTGTAGGGGGCGTAGAACACGGGCTTATAGCTCCTATGCGACGTTTTTCGCAGCAATTGGACAGAGAGCGACATCGTTGGTTGTAATAGCTCTGCTGCGACATCTCTGAGAGCACTAATTGCTTTGCTGCGACATGGCTGTTAATTCATTTTCCCCACGCGGTCAATCCCGTTTGACCGTCAAGTGGATGAGACAGAGAGCGTGCCTGCACTGTAGCGACCCCTGCCTCTGCTCGACCATCTCTGCCACGCGCCGGCGTCGCTTGGAGCTCACTCTCCTGTCCGTCGTCTCGGCTTCTCTGGGCTGGAGGAAATCAATCCTGGCGACGGCGGTAGATGGAGCGGACGAGTCGAGCGGCGCGGCAATCGGAGTCGAGGAGGCGGGCGGCGACGCAGGGCTTGCGGTCGCAATCGCAGGTAACGGCGACGAGGGAGGGTGGAGGATGGGGTGGTGCGGGTGGACGGACGCAGAGGAGACCGGCGGCCCGATTCGTGATTCGGGCAGCGGCGAGGGATCCAACCCATCATCTTTGCAGGGCAAAGCGATACCGGATTTCGGTGGGCAGGTGTTGAAGCAGGCGTGGCTGCGTCACGGCTACGGCGGCAAGGGTTTTCCACTTTGCCGTCATTCGCCGCCGAGGGCGAGACAGAGGTACCCGAGGTTTGCCTCGATGCGCAACATTGCTGCGGGCGACCAGAGCAGCTCGGGCCGGAGCTCATCGAGCAGGATTTCAGAACGCTCAACCCCGAGCCTGGACTTCGAAGTAGCGGTGAGCCTAGAGGATTTCAGTCAAGTTGCCGGGCTGGCGGATGACAGATTGGTGTGCTCAGAAATTCTCTGCGAGATGAAAATGAGCTAGAGGAATCAGCTACAGAGACAGCTCCAGGGCCATGGCGTTCGGAGGGAAGATGGACGCTGGAAGAATGAGCTGCAGACTGTAGTACGGAAGTCTGGTGAATTTTGTTAGCTGCCTGAAACTCTTTCAGGCAGTGTTTGCCCAGCGCTGGGAGCGTGTGGGGGAGTACTTTTGTGAACTGGCCATGTAATCACCATGTCGAACACCTTGGGGGCGTGCTCTGGACATGCCGATGTTGGTATTCGCACGTTCTTGTGTTCACCATGTCGAACACTTTTGTGAAACCTTGTCAACAAGAGTAACATCTAGCTCACTTTGCGTTATTCTTGTGTTCCTTGTTCTTGATAGTTGTGCGAGGCAACATATAGCTACCTTTGGCAACTGTCGAACACCTTTGGGGGCGCGCTCTGGACACGCCCGATTGTGGCATTCGCAAATGGCACTGCTCTGTTGATTTTTTCTTAAGTTGAAACCTTGTCAACTAGGTAGAGGCTTATAAAAGATGTCATCTATAGACAATGATTTACTTCTTTATTTACCAAGTGGTAAATAAAGTGCCATTTGTCACTATAAAAGATGTCATCTATTGAAGCATATTTTGTTTGAATGTATCTAGACTTGTTTATCAATTGGAGTTGTTAGTATATGACAAAGTAAAAACATGTGCACTGGTTTTTTCATTTTTGATTTTTTTGAATTTTTTATGCTTATTTTAAAATCGGTCAAACCCAAGTTTGACCAACATTTAAACAAGTTTTAAACATGAAATTGAAAAACCAAGCTTGGATCCTTCTTAGTCACACCAAAATGAAGCTTCTGTGAGTTTTTTGAAAATTTCATGTTGCAAATCCAAACCACCTCTCTTCACACATGAGAGTTCATAGTTTGAGATTTGAGATTTCACACCACATTGAATCATATTTTGTTTGAATGTATCTAGACCTTGTTTATCAATTGGAGTTGTTAGTATATGACAAAGTAAGAACATGTGCACTGGTTTTTTTATTTTTTGATTTTTTTTAATTTTTTATGCTTATTTTAAAATCGGTCAAACCCAAGTTTGACCAACATTTAAACAAGTTTTAAACATGAAATTGAAAAACCAAGCTTGGATCCTTCTTAGTCACACCAAAATGAAGCTTCTGTGAGTTTTTTGAAAATTTCATGTTGCAAATCTCAAACCACCTCTCTTCACACATGAGAGTTCATAGTTTGAGATTTGAGATTTCACACCACATTGAAGCATATTTTGTTTGAATGTATCTAGACCTTGTTTATCAATTGGAGTTGTTAGTATATGACAAAGTAAGAACATGTGCACTGGTTTTTTCATTTTTTGATTTTTTTTGAATTTTTATGCTTATTTTAAAATCGGTCAAACCCAAGTTGACCAACATTTAAACAAGTTTTAAACATGAAATTGAAAAACCAAGCTTGGATCCTTCTTAGTCACACCAAAATGAACTTCTGTGAGTTTTTTGAAAATTTCATGTTGCAAATCTCAAACCACCTCTCTTCACACATGAGAGTTCATAGTTTGAGATTTGAGATTTCACACCACATTGAAGCATATTTTGTTTGAATGTATCTAGACCTTGTTTATCAATTGGAGTTGTTAGTATATGACAAAGTAAGAACATGTGCACTGGTTTTTTCATTTTTTGATTTTTTTGAATTTTTTATGCTTATTTCAAAATCGGTCAAACCCAAGTTTGACCAACATTTAAACAAGTTTTAAACATGAAATTGAAAAACCAAGCTTGGATCCTTCTTAGTCACACCAAAATGAAACTTCTGTGAGTTTTTTGAAAATTTCAAGTTCCACACCCAAAACCACTTCTATTCACACATGAGTTTCAAACATGCTCCAAAGGTATAAACAGCCCCATTTCTAAGCAAGTTTTTTTCCACCATGTCTAAAACAGCCAAATAAATTTGAGTTGTTAGTATATGACAAACTAAGAACATGTGCACTTGTTTTTTTTTTTTTTTTTGATTTTTTTTTATGCTTATTTTGAAATCGGTCAAACCTATTTTAAGCCTTTTTCGTAAAAATGTATGTAACCATATTTATATTTTTTTTCTAGTTACTATAGGGTATTACAAGACTATGTGCGCAAGTGGCATAGTTTTTTGAATTTTTTTAATTAGTATGCTAAACCGCAAGTGCGGAATTTTTTTTTGTCTGTAGTGTTTTATTAATGTCAAACACGGCCCAACCACGGCCTCGCCACGGCCCAACTCCACGGCCCAACGCCACGGCCGACCGCCTCCCGTCCCCTTCTTATCCACGGAAATATGTCGTGCCCTAGCTATTATCCCTACTCACTCGCCGCTCCCACTGCCGCCACCGCTCCGATTTGCTCGCCGCCGGCGACCAAATCCACATCCAGCTACAGATCCAGCCCCGCCGAGCGGCAATGTTCAAGTGGCTGGGTTCAAGCGCGGGCCGCGGTGGCCATTCCGGTGGCGGGAACCGCTCCGACGAGGAGCGGAAGGGGCGGAAGCGGCGGCCCCCCGCTGACCCCGTTCGCGCTGCTCGGGTTGCTTCCGACGGTGGTCGGAAGCGCGGCACGCGCAAGTACACCAACAGGGGCTTGGCGCCGCCGCCTGCGTACTTCCGCCGCGAGGTGGAGGAGTACGACCGGCGCATGGAGATGGCGGCGGCTCGAGGCGGCAGCCGCTACGAGCATGGAAGCTCCTTCGGCACGGGGAGCTCCTCCATCGCACGGGCACCGCTGCCGCCGCCCAAGAGGGAGGAGGAGGAGCACGCACCACGCGCCGGACTCCTGCCCGGGGACTTCGCCGACGACGAGCACCTCGACTGGATCACCGCCGAGGTGCTAGAGCGCAGCAAGCAGCAGCGGCAGGAGGAGGCGGACCGTCAGATGAAGATGGAGCTCGAGGAACGCCGCGTCCAGGCCACGATCCAAGAATCCCTCCACCCCGTCATCGAGCTCAGCTCCGACTCGGACTTCGACTTCGACTCCGACTGAGCGGCGCGGGTCGCCGCCTCGTCGCCGCCGCACCCCCGGGGCTCCGGTGTGAGCCCAATTTTGGGTCGTAGCTAGGGGTAGGAGCAGCGGTAGCCCATTTTTAGTTTATCTCCGTGTGGCTTTTGATCCGATGAGCCTACGAACTTTACTAATCCGTGTGTAATGTAATTCAGTGTAAAAATTTAGTTTATCTACTATATGCGCCCGCTTGTTTATTTTATCTGCATTTATTTATGTTTTGCCTCGCCGCGTTGCCACGCTGCGTCGCCGTTGCCGGAGAAGAAGAAGAAGCAGAAGTAGAGAATGCGCGCGCAGGGGAAGAGTCGCCGTCGCCGGAGAAGAAGAAGAAGAAGGAGAAGTAGAGAATGCGCGCGCAGGGGAAGAGATGTAACGGTCGTCGCTGCTGACCTGGACAATTGTGAGTCCCACCCGGCTCCCCTTAATCCTAACTGACTGCGATTAAGAGCAATGTTGCAGCAGAGCTATTTGTACTCAAAGAGATGTCGCGTGTGAGCTATTCCAACCAACGACGTCGCTATGCATCCATTTGGTGGGAAAGACGTCGCATAGGAGCTATTTGCCCGTAGAACACGATGTCTCCCTTGTCGACGCTGAAGCCGTTGGGCAAAACGTCGTCTGAGAAGCACTCCTTATTGTCCTGGAACACGGAAAACCCAAATAGCACACACGCACAGATCTAGTATGTTACAATCTTACATACAATCCCAGAAAGCAATGGTTTTGTTCTTCCCATGATCCCAAGTTCAGAGAGTGTTGCTGGATAGATCGACTCACCAACGGCAATGAAGGGTACAGTCTGAGTGTCTCTGTCAGGGCGGCGTGAAGATAGTGCATCCTGTTCAGCGCCTCGTCGGTTAGACTCTGCGAGAACTCATCGACGGACGCGGCCTCGCCAGCGTTGGCAGCGTCCTTGGCCTCCTTGCTTATCTTCTCCTGGACTTCCGGGTGCTTGCACATCATGTATAGGAACCAGGAGAGCCCTCCGGCGGTCGTGCCCTTGCCAGCTATGACTATGTTGAGTATGATGTCTCTGAGGTACTTGTAATCCACCTTCCCTGAATCGCTGGTGGTTGCTAGGATGAATCTAGACAGCAAATCTTGCTTCGGTTCCTATCAAAATGAAAACATCAGCTTGATTTCAAATGCAAAATATGCATGTGGCGAAAAAAAAAGATGCACAGCGTCGTGTGCCTTGTCATCGGACATCTCGTCGGCCCTGGCACGGATGCGCTTGTACAGGAATTCGTCGACGGCCTTGATCCTGTTCCTGAGCGTCGCCTCAGCGCCGACGTTGAGGAACCTCGCCACCTTCCAAAACACGTTGACGTAGCGGATTAGGGTGAATTCGCTGGCGTCGTCGAAGGCCGCGGCGAAGCGGCTCCCCACCTCCGTCGTACCGTCCAGCGTGTTGAGGTCCAGGCTGAAGGCAATGGTGAAGATGGAGTCCATCGTCGCTTTCATCAGCAAGCTCTGATCGAAGAAACATAGTCCGATTTAGGAGAGAGCATTATCAGACAGTATACTTAGTCTTTTTTTTTTTAGAAACCGTGGGGCAAAAGATTTGCCCTTTTTTCATTAATTAAGAGAGTTCATACAAGAATGCAAATGGCCTAGAAACGGTAACACAAATTATTATTACAAACGGATTACTCTCCCGGCATGATTTCTTCTAGACGTTTCGCCCCCGCAAGCACCCAAAGCTTCGCCTCATGCTTGATCTTGGAGAGGATGGTAAGCGGAGAGGAGTGCTTATTCTTGAAAACTCTAGCATTTCTCTCGTTCCAAACCTCCCAAGTAGCGAGGAGAAAAAGGGATGCCAATGCCTTGCTTTTCGTCATGCGCGTCCACCAATCCTTGAGTGATAGCGTTGTCCAAGAGAAGGTGTCAAAATTGTGGAGGCCGAGCCACTCTTTCAAATAGTTCCAAACTCTCGTGATGAAGCGGCAATGTAGGAGCCAGTTTCATGAGTTGCCTGAAAGTCCATGGATTGCTTGGTTGCGGCTTTACTGGAGACGATATGTGCGAGCTTGGCAGCATTGTCGTTGAAGACGCCGCCGCTGAAGTCCCGGAGGGCTCTCGTCGAGAAGTCGTAGCTGGCGATCTTCCTCTGCTGTTTCCACTTGTCGCCATCTACAGCGAAGATGCCGTCTCCCAAGAGATCGCTCATGTTCTCGTAGTTTAACACGCCCTGTGTATTTGTTCAGAAACGTCAAAGGCATGTCAGGGAATTACACGGCTTACAGCTTACTTTGCCGAGGGATCAGAATTATTGCAATTGTGCTGTTAGCATGCACTGATTGCACGATAAATGATGAATTGCTGAATTTGTACCGTTAGTATGAAACCAACTTGAAATTGTGAACTGGTACTAGCAATATACTCCGTACACCGTTTCTGACAAGGATACAAATCTACTAGTAATACACTTTCTACTCATTTGTTCAGTGCCCAGTGGAACGATCAACAGAGAAACGAAAATTCTACAGTTGCAACAGGAAAAAAAAAACTCCACTCCATGACTCCGACTGATCTAGCTCATATGCATACTGAAGTTACTGACATGCTAGATAATCCTGAGCTCTCACTCTCTTCATATTTTTGTCCAAATTAGGAAACCCATATGACAGACATATTGTTGAGAATTTAGGCAATTGTTCGATTAAATTAATCCAATAGTAAATCATGATCATGACAAAAGTAGTGCTGATAACATACTGAAACTTGATGATAAAATTACGTACTAGACAAATAGTAGAAACATCTACGCATATGACTAGTACTGCAGTCATGGAAATAATCAGGAGAGGGATAAACATGTTATGCCCTCAAGTTGGCCAGTTGGCCGCAGCAGCGGAGGCGGTGGCCTCGTCGGCGATCCTCTTGTCAGCAGCAGCCTTCTCCTTGTTGGCGTCGGTGTTCATGGCGATGACGAAGGCGACGCGGAAGTAGTTGACGCAGTTGTAGTCGAAGGAGACGAACATGAGCGAGCAGTCGCGTAGGAGACGCACCCCAAAAACCTAATCGCCCCTCTCCCGTACAGGATCTAGAGAGGCGGAGTTTTGGAGGCCTGCTCTCCCGTCAGCCGTTTATGCGGTGGACGGGATGAGATCAGCGGAGGCAGCAACAGCGAGAGGAACTATGGTGGCGGCGCGAGCAGATGTAATCTGTTATGTTCTGCGCTTGAGAGGAGCGATCTCTCTTATATAGGCACACACACGCAGACCGAAGTCCAACGGAAATACACGCTATTAAGAGGAGAATTAAGAGACTGGTAACGGCCGTACTTAAGAGCATTTATGACAAAACGTTTCAGCTCAAATTCATTCTCCATTAAGCGCAATGAATTCTGAAACTCCCGTACTTAATAGCACTTAAGACGGAGGTTTCAGCTCTCAATGAATTCTGAAAACTCCCGTACTTAAGAACATTTAAGACAGACGTTTCAACTCATATTTATTTTCCATTAAGACAAACATTTCAATTGACCGCATGACAGCATGGGCCTTTAAGGATTTTTCTGGAATTGTTATATGTTAATATTTCAACAATATTTCAGCAATCCCCCACCAGATCCCAAGGACCCATGATGTTGTTCTCTGTTCCAAACACTGTTTTGATATACCAGTATTTTCAGTGGAGACCTGTTAAGGTTGAGCTCCACCTAGAACGAATAGCTACACTCCTTCACAACTGACAATGGACTATGCCTTGAATTGTCAATTTGGCGTAAAGTAGTTTCACCAAACGTCTTACCAGTACTAAGCTACCGAAGGCTGACCCCTCGGGTGGAGCATATTAGTCACACTCCTGACCTATTCATGAACTTCCTAGAGATCAACCCAATCTCATAGACTGTGACCAGCAGTCTAGCTCATATAGGTGTGTTGCTCCAAAGATCGCTCTGTAGGATAGCGTCTTGCTTATACAAAGACTTGGAACACATTAAGACAAACGTCAACCTGCCATACTGTTACCGAGAGTGGTGCATCTCCAACGGAGTGGGTTAGTAAAAGTATATTCTCCTCAGTCAACCACTAGCTTGTTTTCCCTTGTTTTCCCAGTTACCGAGAGTAGTGCATCTCCAACGGAGTGGGTTAGTAAAAGTATACTCTCCTCAGTCAACCACTAGCTTGTTTTCCCAGGTCCTACTTCACGGGATCTCCGATCACATAGGTTGGGTTACTACCATGGCAACTCATGTGGGTTTCATCCCTATCTCCTTCGATGCATTTTCTATCACAACACGTGATAGCCCTTTAGTAAAAGGATCTGCCAGATTCTTAGCCGACTGGATATAATCCAGTGCTATCACTCCGGAGTTTCTCAAATGTCTGACAACTTTTAATCTCATTCTTATATGTTTATTAGACTGCATGTTGTCCTTTGAACTCTTGACCTTGGTAATCACTGTCTGATTGTCACAGTTCATAAGGATAGCCGGAACTGGCTTTTCAACCACAGGCAAGTCCATCAACAGATCTCGAAGCCATCCAGCTTCGACACCAGATGTGTCCAATGCTGTTAAGTCTACTTCCATTGTCGATCTCGTCAGCATCGTTTGCTTGCAAGACTTCCAGGAAACAGCACCACCTCCAAGGATAAACACATAACCCGTTGTGGCTTTCATCTCATCAGCATCAGAGATCCAATTTGTATCACAATACCCTTCAAGCACTGACGGGCTTCCATTATAGTGAAGTCCATAGTTCTCAGTACCTTTCAGATAGCGCATAATTCTTTCAACAGCGTGCCAATGTACATCACCCGGATTGGGAAACAAACCGGCTCAGTTTGCACACAGCAAACATGATGTCAGGCCTCGTAGCGCTTGCTAGGTACATGAGTGAACCAATTACTTGAGAGTATCTCAGCTGATCCTTAGCTGTGCCTTTGAACTTTCGAATCTGCACACTAGGATCATATGGTGTTGGAGAAATTTTGCAGTCCGAATATCCAAAATGACTCAAAATCTTCACCCTCATTATCTCTCAGTAGCTTGATGTTCAGAATAACATCAGCCACACCAAGGTCCTTCATCTCAAAATTATGAGATAGAAACGACTTAACCTCCTCAATGACTTTGAGGTTGGTCCCAAATATCAGTATTTCATCAACATACAAGCACATTATAACTCCTTCGCCCCCACCATGGCGATGGTATACGCATTTGTCAGCTTCATTAACAACAAAACCAGCAGAGGTTAAAGTTGTATTGAACTTCTCATGCCATTGCTTAGGTGCTTGTTTCGGGCCATATAAAGATTTCAGTAACTTACACACCTTTCCTTCTTGACCATCTATTACAAAGCCATCTGGCTGTTGCATGTAGATTTCCTCGTCTAGCTCCCCGTTCAGGAAAGCCGTCTTAACATCCATCTGGTGGACGAGAAGACCATGCGAGGCCGCCAACGAGAGTAATACTCGTATGGTGGTCAGTCTGGCCACTGGTGAATAAGTATCGAAGAAATCTTCCTCTTCTTTTTGGGAATAACCCTTGGCTACAAGCCTAGCCTTGTATTTTTCAATCGTACCGTCGGGCCTAACCTTCTTTTTGAACACCCACTTACATCCCAATGGTTTACAGCCATAGGGACGTTCAGTAATTTCCCATGTTCCGTTAGCCATGATGGAGTCCATCTCGCTACGGACCGCTTCTTTCCAGAAATCAGCATCTGGAGATACATAAGTCTCTGAAATAGAAGTGGGAGTATCATCCACAAGGTACACGAGGAAATCGTCACCAAAGGACTTTGCAGTCCACTGTCTCTTGCCCCTACAAAGGGTTTACTCATCATCATTCTCAGGATTTTCATCATGTGTTTGTTCATAATTGTGGCGCCTTGACCCGACTGCTATACAGTGATGCTGAGTGTCACCGGTTAAGCGATACAACTGGAGGTTACGGGTTTACCAATCCCCGGCCAAAACCTTTGGCAGGCGTTGCTCGGAATTGATCACCGGCAACGCAACACCCCGATTGATGCCTTAACACAGGCTCAACTATCAAAGCATAATAGAGAGATCAAGACTTGTGGAACAACTGGCACATCACAGACTCTACGACACAAAATTATTATAGTTCAACTCTTATAATAGAGAAAGATAGCAAATGACAACCAGAGGTCACGGACCCAACATTACAACAAGCGGAAGCAAATTAGGTTGTTCTAAACAACAAGAACCAAATTATGGCCTAAGAGGCCTACAGATAAACATCCAGCGCCAGCTGTTCCGGGATGTCCCAAGCTGCCACCTGGGAACCCCAGACTACTCGTCGACGTCCACAAAGAACCCACCTTCGAGGTCGGTGAAGTCCTCCTTTGAAACAAAACAAACGACGTAGAGTTCGACGAACTCGCAAGATTATATATAGAGCTTTAGCTCGATGAGGCTTTCAAGGTTTTATGGCTGTTTTGCATAAAGCTAATTTTATTTATAAAAACATAACTCCATGGCATCGACTAATCAGAATATTTTCAAAAAGGGGTAAGAAATAACTCTTTTCTGTGATCAACTTTCTCATCATCAATCACCATCATCACTGCACCTGTTCTACTAAGGCACCTCCCCGAATCACCCTCGAGGAAGTCAACCTTACAATCTTGAGTGGTACCTGTAGTACCCAGTTTTTAATCATTCCGTTAAGGTTATTCTATGATCTCATAATCCGTCACCAAGTCGTCCATAACCGCGGACACGGCTTTTCAAAAAGATTCATCCCTGCAGGGGTGTACAATGTGAAAGTCGCCAGGTTCCCGAGGGACCTCCCAGCTTCTTATCCATGCGTACCGTCCGGCCCATTGCCTAGCTCTTAGCTCTCTTCCGGGGAAAGCCGGCTGGGTGGGAGCGGCTACGACCTTTACCTCGCTTAAGACTAACCAAGGATCATCAGTGGCGGTAGGACAAGAGGTACCTCCAGCACCCTGTCCCGTGGCCACTTATTTTCCTGACACCACCATCCTCATCTCAGTCTTGGCCACCATCTCAACACACGCGCAAATGGAAAGCCAAACTAGAGGACCCTCGGCTAGTCCGCCACAAGTTAGTCGGTCGACGAGGTTCCATATGCCCACGCATGGTTGCACGCTCAACTTGGCTCATAGGCGAGAACTCGCATCTAGGCGGCGAGAACGAGACAACCCACCACATCCCATGTGGCCTCTCATCCCCACCTTTAAGCATTTTATTACCTGTCACCACATTTTCTCCACCATCACCTGTACATCTCATCACCTGTTTCCAACCATGAAACATCCACCGGACTGCTAAGCATTGAACTAAGCATGGCTAAGCATCAACATAGCATAGTTAAGTATTTCAGGCCAACAATACAATCCTATGGATAATAGGAGGGGAAACAGGTAATTGGCATCGGAAACTTAATGCAACTATAGGATACTCTAATCCAAGCAAAATGACATTTGGAACCGCATGCAATATTATAGTGGAGAAAATATTTGCGGAAAATAGGATAAGATATGCTCAGAGGGGGGATTACGCTTGCCTTGTTGATACGGCTGGTAGTAGGGATCGTCACGATACGGGGGTGGCACTTTACATCCTTGATCTACCGGTGCACAAAACACGTGAAGAGACAATCAATCACCACACATGCTTCACAAATGCAATGCGCAAACACATGATGGTATGACAATTTAAATGCACCCTAGAAGCATTGGACAAGACCAGCAAGCTAAATGGGGTCCCCCTTATACCTATTGTATTATTTGGAATAAACCCCATATTTAAACTTAGTGATTTTAAATACTATTAGGAGTACATTTATGTAATTGGGATCAATGATGCATGACGATAATGATTCTGGACAGTTCATGCTTTTCTGAACATTTTGGTATATCGAACACAATTTTCTGATGTCCGGTTAAAAAGTTATTGCTTTTATAAATTCTTCTTTTAAATTTATTATTTTAATTAAGTTATTTTTAACAACCATAATATTTTCGTTACACGAATTCGAGAGAGGGATAAAAACCACGACAAACATCGGAGTTCGATGTCTCTAAAGCGCGAGGGGGTAGCGGGGATCATACGCTAGAAGGGAGAAAAAGGAAAAAGAAGCAGCTGGAAAAAAACAGACTAGCCGGTCTCCAGCCCGGCTGGGCCGGTTGGCAGGCCGGCCTGGCTCCAGAGCCCACCGGCTCTCAGCCCAGTCTGTGCCGGCTCTGGGGCCGGCTATGGGCCAGAGAGGGACGGTTTGCAGCCCGGCTAAGCCGGTTCCACGGCCGGGCGTGCGACGCAACGGCGACGAACTGCGGCGACGATGCGACGGCTACGACGAGGTGCACGGCTAGTGAGGAAGGGAGGAGGGGGCCAGCGAGGCGAGGAGCTCACCCTGCACGCGGAGAAGCTTGCGGTGGTGCAGGAGGTGGTCGGAGAGGGCTTGGGGACGACGAAATTCGTCCGGCGGAGCTCGGTCGGCCGCGGGGAAGAAGTACACGGCGCGGCGAAACGGCGGCGATTCCGGTCGATTCCTCCGGCGTGGAAGGAGAGGTGGACGCGGCGGTCCTGCTAGTGGGCGTCGATTTACCCAGGGGAGTGTCAAACGGCGGCGACCGGAGGGCGGGAGCTCGGTGGCCATGTCGCGCATCGTGGGTAACAGAGAAGGGAAACGGGGAGCAGGAGGCAGGTGAGTGAGCAGGGGGGGGTCCTCGTGATGCTCCTCCTCCGCAGGTGAAGGCACTGCGGGGCCCAGCGTCGAGTGCGGCGCGAAAACGACGAGCTCGCGGGTGCGTCGAGCACAGTTCGCTCGGTCGCTACAGAGCAAGGGGATGATGATTTTACAAAGAGGCCCTTGGCAGTTTATTTTCCATCACAATTGGGTCCTTCTAGCTTCTTTTAAATTCCTGCAGCAAATCAATTGATTTTATTAGGGCATTTAAACACTTCCAAAAATTTGGGCAAAATTTGGGGAGGCTCCCCTTAACATTTATTAGATCCACAAATTTTGGTGCCTCCAAATAAAATGTTTTTGACAACATTTGTTCATAGAGGTTTAAAGTAGAGCATTTTGCAAAATTCAAAATGATATTACTTTAGGATTTTCAAAGCAAGGGCAAAATATTAATTTTGAGCTCTTGAACTTCCTTGACAAATATAAGATGCCAAGATAAATTTGTTTTGCAAGTTTGCACACTTGCATGGATTTGAGATTTTATTGAAGCAAGTTGCATTTGCTTTTAACTGTGACAAACAATTAAGTATTTAGTCAATTGATATGGATGCCATGATGCAATTAACACAAAAGCGAAAATTTTACACCCAATTTTAGGTTTACTAGTTTTGGGCTGTTACAAATCTACCCCACTTACAGGAATCTCGGCCCGAGATTCTAAGAGTAGGAAAGAGGGAAGAGCGTTACAACGGTACTACACGATCTTCTCGTTTCTGGTAGCTTCTTTCTTGAGGAGGTTGGTCGAGGGCATCATGAAGATCTTCATCGGCTTCACTTCGAGGTCACTATCAACGTACACCATAGGAAAGAAGGGAACCTCTCCGGAAGGATGGATCTTTGTAAAGATACAACAACCGAGTACCTCCTAGTAGAACTTAGGATGGGTCTTCAAGTATCCCTTGATTTGACAGTTAGAAGACACATACGTTTGACGGGGGATTGATAAGGAGTTTCCAGTTGGTAGACAACTGTTTCTCAAAAGGTTGAGAATATGAACTTTGCACAAGGCCTTAAGTTTCTGAAGAAAGATGTTAAACAAGATTTCAACAGATGAACAGGTAACCTCTACCAGACAGCTTGAGTCGAACTTTCCTCACGGAGGAGCATTTCAGATCACAGAAGAAGGGTCGGGAAGATCGACCGAGGGAACTTTAGAAACTCCGAGAGGTTAGTATTGGAACACTTCTTGATTTCTCCAGACATCGGGAACAAGCTTCTTGAGGATCACCAACTATCGTCAATGTTGGAGATTTAGATCTGATCGGGTGTAGAGATACTCCAGACTCAACATGGATGAATAGGGAGTCTTTGCCACAGATACCACCGGATTACTTTTGCTAGAACCCCAGGAGCTGGACTAGAAGGTCTAACTCCAAAGGAGGAACGAGATTGCGGAACTCAAGGATTAGCAACTTGTCAGAAGACAGCTGCCCTACTTGATTTACTCGTGACCATACACCATTGAGTCTTGGTTGGGGAACACCAACGAAGACAAAAGAAGTTCTCAGACTTCCTCTCTTGCTGGAACAATTCGATCAGTGGCTTGGATGCATAGATGAAATTTCTCAAGGAATAGAGGTAACAACATATCATTCGGAGAATATTCTACACGTGCATGATCGAGTTGAAACGATTCGGAGGGAACCAGACAGTTCACTCAGATCCACGGCGACATCTTTCAGCAAATGCACGTGAACCAGGGGAAGTCACTTCTAACTTCCAGAACACATACCTTGTAACGACACAAAGTTAGTGCTAACAAGTTTCCAATGCTAACGCCCACTATCCAATATAAACCTCTTCAAGCATGGAGAGAATGAGAATGTAGTTGATGGGCTCAACAACAAACTTATCCAGCTACTCCAAGATGGTAGATTCATATGTCACATGAACGGGGCATAGTATTGGTCAAACTAACGCATTCAAGTAGGTTGGTCTGAGTTTGATTTGACGATAACCCAATTCAAACCAAAGATTGGTAGGATAGCATACCCACAAAGGAGATACCACCTTGCTTCGACACGAACAAACTATATCGGGATAGAGCTCTTGTCTTTCAACTCTCCAAGTTGTTTAAGCTCAACCGAATAATTCTGGATATCTAGCACGATTTTCTTGGAGAAGGGAGTTGTTCAGAGAACCAGCTTACTCATAAGCTCAACATCACGGTCAGGTGACAACCTGGCGATACTTCGGGAAAGACCTCCAGAATATCATGATCCACATATAGGATGTCACGACATACCGGTGGATCTTGAGTTCGAGAGAGGAGCATGCCTTTCAAGGCACAACGATGTGGTCTTGGGAGCTTCGGCACGAACCCAGCTCTTTGACCGAGGGAGTGCATCAGAGCCAACTGACTTGGTAGCGCTGTCAAACTCAGCTTATGGTTTGGCTAACCAATCATGCTAAGGAGGGCAATGGATATCCCTGGATTTCCGCAGAGTAAGAACTGTTAAGAATATCCGATAGCCACATCATTTCTCACGACTTATCCTTCTCGAGTAACAAGTCACTCGGAACACGGAGAGTAACGAGGAGTAAGAGCATCACTTCATCAAGAAGATCATGATATTTATCATGTTTGCACACTCTTTATACCAAGATGTCGTGCTTCTTTAAGATGGAACAGAAACAGAGATTGATAAACCTCTTATTCTGTGGACTACAAAACTTTGACCTAGCCCGAGAAGTGGACAAGGTACTGGAGTATGTTTCTCCTAACAAGACGAAGTGGAAAGACTTGACGGATCGAGAGAGGGACTTGCATCGGAACATACCAACGCAGGATAGAACCTTACTGTCACCGATAGACACAGGTTGGAATGCAGATCAGAGTGAGGAACATGCTCAGGATAAATCCTAAGATGTTGAAGATGCACCGGTTATTACTCAATTGTGATAACCATGCCCAAAAGGAGAGATGCAGCAGAGTCACGAACATAGTTGGGAGACTCGCTAGGGGAATCCTTGTCGTAACCCCGATGGTTCCAAGACAGAATCCAAAACAAGGCTAAGGGAGAGCTAAGGTCACATAGCCAGCTGAGGTGTGGAGAAATTAAGGTTCAACCCTTTACCACACAGACCACAAAAGGACTTGGGTTAAAGGTCAGCTTCATGTGCCGAGAATCCTAAATAGCATGACGATCACGTGGGTAACAACCCACACAATTCGTCATACCAGACGCACAGCACAATCCGGGACCTTCGGTTCAAGACCTTGGGTTAAAACCCGAAGAGAGAAACAAATGATTAGACTCAGCAAGAGTAACAGGGTTCAAACATCTGAGTTGATTTCGGATTGCAACGCAGCGGGAGCAACGTGACACATAACCCTAAAGGTAGAACCCAACCCCGTTTCTAATCATTTTGAAGTAACAGATGAGAAGTAAAACCTTTAACTCAAATCGAGGTAAGATTGCTCCGAGACTAGAGGGTAACCAGATAAGGAGTAAAAAGAATCCTAAGATGGTTTTCACAACTCATTTGTAGGTTAAAAATAATTTTCACAAACACTAGACTCAACGTCGACCAGTAGAAGGGTTTCCTACAGGCAGTACTGCTCTGATACCAACTTGTGGCGCCCTGACCCGACTGCTATACAGTGATGCTGAGTGTCACCGGTTAAGCGATACAACCGGAGGTTACGGGTTTACCAATCCCCGGCCAAAACCTTTGGCAGGTGATAATCGTAGAATAGGGTGGTCTTGTCGTTCTCTCCACAGGGAATAGAGTAATAAACCTTCTAAGGGAAAACTAAAACTGAAACTAAGCAAAGAGATGAAGGATCTGGCCAATAGCAACTAGATCAAGCAACATGGTCATACAAGAACAAGATCGACAGTGGTTCGTCTCCAAACTTCTACTCAGGCATAACATCAAACAGGTTGCATACACAAATCCCTTAGAACTCTCGTGCTCAATCAACTACACCACAGATCTGACAAGTATAGTCGTGCAGAGAGAGCAATGCAAGAGATCTAGGTAAGAAGAGTAGGCTGGGGAAGATTCAGTTGCTTACAACCCCAGTGCAGACATGTTCTGGTAGCGAATGCATAGGAGGGGATGGAGAATTGCTTAGGTGTTGTCGATGATCTTCTCAGGTCGGCGTCGCCATGGCGCCTGGATCCCGATCTCCTTCCTTCCTCGCGTAGCCTTGCTTCTCTCGTGCTCTGGTTGCTCATGAGGAGAGTGTGTCTCGGATCCAATGCCCTGTCTCTCTGCTTCACCAGCTCTTGTAAAGCAAACCACGCGTCCGTGTCTGCTTCGCGATCGCCCCCCTCATGTTTCTGCTCACAGCCACAAGTAGATCCTCGGCTTTTAACTCTTAGGCCCTTGGTGATCTGTGGATGTGAAGAAGTAGGGCCTCGACGCCCTTATCTGCAATAAAACAATTAAACAAGTGGATTGTCCTTCGAGTAATGATAAATGGATGCAGAGAAGTGTCAATTGGATGAATGTGAAGATAAAAGCGACTTGATATTAAACCAAATGGGGTTAAAATGGGTATAAAGACTGTGTATATCACACCCCCACACTCGAATGTTTGCATGTCCTCATGTAAACGAAACAAGAGTAATCAGGGTATACTCGATCAACGATACAGAATGTCAGACAAAATCTTTTAGAATCAACTGCAAACTGAAGCTTTCAGTTCAAACAAACATTTTAGGCATTCTAGGTGTTAGACACTGGAGTTAAATGAGTAGAGTTGTTGAGTGAGAACTTTAAATCAGCTAGTCTTAGATGAGCTCTGATCCAAAATGCAGAAAGGAAATTTCGAAACAAAAAGCTTTCATTCGTACACAATTCCGACTTTTTACCATATCAAATGCTTGTTGTCACTCTCTGCCAGAACTGAGCAGCACCGATCCCGAGACCATGCTGCCCAAGTTGGTTCGAGGACGAAACTGATCACTTTTGCACTCTGATTATTTGATTTATCCACTCCTCCCCAGAACTGAACAGCACCGATCCCGAGACCATGCTGCCCAAGTTGGTTTGAAGGCATTCTTTTACTTGTAAACTGAACTTTTAAGGTTTAAGCTGCCATTTCGGGTCAACGAACTTATTCCCAGAACTGGGCAACACCGATCCTGGGACCATGCTGCCCAAGTTGGTTCAAAGATTGTTAGCTCAAAAAATGACTCGGGTGATTCAAAGATTCAAATCAAACAGCTCCATCATTAATTTTCTCCAGTGCTAAAGACAGATAATGCTAGAAATTTTAGTTGAACTAAAGACTTTAGTTTGGTGATTGATGGTAAAATAAAGTCTAAACCATTCCGATGTTGAACGAGTATAACAAGTTACTCCAAAATCAGATTAAAACTTCGACAAGAAACACACAGCAATATGAAATGTATGCGATGATGAATTAATTAGCACACTGTTCAATCAATCAATATTGGGTTTCGATAGCTCACAATTTTCAATGTCGACCCCCATCCAGATGAAAATCATGTGGTCTCTGCTGGTTTTCACACCTTTTCTGCTCTCTGACTGTATGCTGGACATATGAAACAGAGTGATAGGCACGAGAAAACAAGGCTAAAATGGATAAATAACACATGATAAATAGATAATAAAAGATAAAATAAAAATAAAAAATAAAAAGGATATATAGATGTTCCAGGCTGCCTCCTGGAGAGCGCTCGTTTTAGGTCATTAGCTTGACCAGGCACCAAAGTAGTCAACCAACCCAACTGGTTGGTGGCATTCTTCCCCCGCCTTCTTCAGCTGCCTCCGGCAGCTCCTCTTCTTCAGCATCAGGTAATTCTTCTCCAGCAAGGTAGTGTTTTAATCTCTGACCATTGACATGGAACGTTCCCTCGGAAGGGCTTTGTACTTCAACTGATCCATTAGGGAAGGCTCTCTTCACAATACACGGTCCATACCACCTGGATTTAAATTTCCCAGGAAAAAGATGGAACCTCGAGTCATACACCAGAACTGTTTCTCTAGGCAGAAAAACTCTTCTGAGGATATGTTTGTCATGAATCTGCTTTTTCTTTTCTTTATAAATCCTTGAGCTTTCATAAGCTTCCTGACAAATTTCATCAAGCTCACGTAATTGCAGCTTCCTCTGCTTTCCTGCTGAGTCGATATTCAGGTTCAGATGTCAAATTGCCCACTGAGCTTTGTGCTCGAGCTCAACTGGGAGATGACAAGCTTTGCCGTAAACCAACCGAAACGGAGACATGCCTATCGGTGTCTTGTACGCTGTCCTGTAAACCCACAGTGTATCTGGTAGTTTTTGTGACCAATCAGCTCTAGATTTAGCAACCACCTTTTCTAGGATTTGCTTAATCTCCCTGTTTGACAGCTCTACCTGACCATTTGCTTGAGGGTGGTACGGTGTAGTGACTCTGTGGTTTCTTACCCCATACTTCTTCAGCAGATTTTCGAATTGAGCATTGTTGAAATGAGAACCTCCGTCGCTTATGATTACTCTTGGAATGCCAAAGCGAGGAAATATCACTTGCCTAAAGAGTTTGCAGACTGATTTCGAGTCGGCGTTCACAGTTGGAATGGCTTCGATCCATTTGGACACATAGTCGACAGCCACCAGTATGTGCTTATACCCTTGTGAGGATGGCAATGGCCCAACAAAGTCAACACCCCAGACATCGAAGAGCTCCACCTCCAATATGCCTTGCTGAGGCATTTCGTGCCTTCTTGACATCTTTCCTGAGCGCTGACAAGGATCACATGTTTTGACAAAGGTGCTGATGTCCTTGAACATTGTTGGCCAGAAAAATCCAGTTTGGAGGACCTTAGCTTGAGTTTTCATCGAACTAGCATGTCCACCATATGGAGAAGAGTGGCAATAGTATATGACTCTGTGCACCTCTTCTTCTGGTAGACATCTTCTGATAATCCCATCTGCACAGTGCTTGTAAAGATGGGGCTCATCCCAGTAATAATGTTTCGATTCATGTTTAAATTTCTTCCTTTGCTGTTTAGTGAAATCCTTGGGAAAAGTTCCTCCCACGAGATAATTTGCAATGTCTGCATACCAAGGTGTTTTCTCTGATAACTTGGTCACTACCATCAATTGTTCTCCTGGCAAAGTATCATTGATCGTCGCGTTATCTCCACTTGTGTTCTGAATTCTCGACAAATGATCTGCAACTGAATTTTTAGATCCCTTTTTATCTTTGATCTCCACATCAAACTCTTGCAGCAGCAGTATCCATCGTATTAGCCTGGTTTTGCGTCCTTTTGCTCAGCAAGTATCTGATGGCTGCGTGATCGGTGTACACGATGCATTTGTGTCCCACTAGATACGGTCTGAATTTATCAAAAGCGAAGACCACTGCCAGAAGCTCCTTTTCTGTTGTAGTGTAATTTATCTGTGCATCGTCAAGGGTTTTACTTGCATAAGCAATTACATGTGCTGCTTTTTCCTTCTTCTGACCTAAAACTGCTCCAACTGCATAGTCACTGGCGTCACACATCAATTCAAACGGAAGGCTCCAGTCAGGTGCTTGGATGATTGGCGCAGAAATCAAAGCTTGCTTAATCTTCTCGAAGGCGTTCAAGCAGCTTTCATCAAACACAAATGGTGTGTCTGAGCCAGTAAGTTGGTGAGTGGTTTAGCTATCTTGGCGAAGTCTTTGAAAAACCTCCTGTAAAACCCTGCGTGTCCAAGGACTGTTCTCACTCCCTTAACATTCACTGGTGGAGGAAGGTTTGCTATCACTTCCACCTTCGACTTATCAACCTCTATCCCTCTGGCAATACCAAGTGTCCTAACACGATCCCTTCCTTGACCAAGAAGTGACACTTTTCCCAATTGAGCACTAAGTTGTTATCCAGACACCTTTGCAGCACCTTCTCCAAATTCTTCAGACAGCCTTGAAAATCATTTCCATAGACTGTGAAGTCGTCCATGAAACCTCCATTATCTCTTCAGTTAGATCTGAAAATATTGATGTCATGCAGCGTTGAAATGTTCCAGGAGCATTGCAGAGGCCGAACGGCAGTCTTCTATAGGCGAATGTACCATATGGGCAAGTAAAGGTGGTTTTCTCTTGGTCGTCTGGATGTATTGGGATTTGCAAGAAACCAGAATATCCATCCAAGTAACATAAATATTCTTTGCCAGCTAACCTTTCCAACATCTGGTCGATAAAAGGCATTGGATAATGATCTTTTCGTGTTGCTTTATTCAACTTCCTGAAGTCTTGGCAAATTCTCCATCTAGTGACAGTTCTGCAGGAATAAGCTGCCCCTTACTGTTTTCAACCACTGTAACTCCTCCCTTCTTTGGCACAACATGGATCGGGCTAACCCATTCGCTGTCTGGAAATTGGGTATATGATGTTGGCAGATAGGAGTTTTAGTATCTCCTTTTTCACTACATCTTGGAGAGCTGGATTTAATCGTCTCTGATGCTCTCTTGAGGGCTTGTTTCCCTCTTCCAAGTAGATTCGGTGAGTACATACTGATGAGCTGATACCGATCATATCTGCTATAGTGTATCCTATTATTTTGCTGTATTTTCTCAGGACTGACAGAAGCTGATCTGTTTGCTCTTTCGTCAAGTGTGAACTGACGATCACTGGCCTTGATTTGCCTTCATCCAAGTACTCGTATCGGAGATGCTCAGGAAGTTGTTTCAGCTCAACTTTTGTACTTGCTCTTCCTCATTTGCAGCAACTTCCCTGCCATTTTCATCACTGATCTGGCAAATCTCATAAAAGGAATGATAGTATCTTCTTCTTCAACTCGATTCAGCTTATCTGACGCTTTGTTTCTGCGTGGAATTTCTTGGTATTCGTCATTCACGCAATGAGTAATAGAATCTATCCTATGACAATGCCCTTTTTCTGAAGGAATATGTGTTTGGTGTTTCATGTTGAAGATTATCTTTTCTTGACCAAACCGCAGAGTCAGAGAAGCTCCTTGCACATCAATGAGTGCTCCTGCAGTGGCAAGGAACGGTCTGCCCAGAATTACTGATTCTGCATTGTCCTCCATTTCCAAAACCACGAAATCTACTGGGTAAGCGAATTTTCCAACAACAACTGGTATGTCAGTCATGATTCCTTCTGGTTCTCTGAAGGTTCTGTCTGCTAGTTGAAGTGTCATAGAGGTTTGTTTCATATCTCCCAATGGCATCATCTGACATACAGCTTTAGGCAAAACACTAACGCTTGATCCCAGATCACACAAGGCATTAAACATTCTGTTTCCGATCAGGCAAGGTATAAGGAAACTACCTGGATCATCCATCTTTTCGGAACAATGTTTTTAATTATTGCACTACACTCTTTCGTCATAGTCACCACTTCTGGTTCTTCAATTGATCTTTTCTTCGAGATTAGATCCTTGAAGAATTTAGCGTACATAGGAACATGTAGCACAGCATCCAGCACTGGTATAGTTACTTGAACCTCTTTCATTATTTCAAGAAATTTGCTGAATTGTTTGTCTTCTTTGTTACCCTCCAGTCTGGCAGGAAATGGCACTTTCGATGTTGATCCACTTGCTGAACTGTCTATTGGGGAATTGACAATTTTCTCAGGCTGCAGACTTGCAGAGCTTGAATCTTCACAGTTTCCACTACCTCTAGCTGACTTCTCTGAATTTTGTGTACTCTTCCTCAATCCAGGGGCAACGTATGGTTGAGGGTTTGGAAGTATTCCATCCCTTACAGCAGTCTGACAAGTTACATTTGTTGCCTTCCCTGTTCTGGTCACTACTCCGTGAACTTCTTCAGTATTCTTCACAGATATTGCTCCACATTGTTTCGGGTTAGCCTCAGTTTGTGCTAGTAGTTTTCCTTCATGTGGTTTAGCTGTTTGCAGTGCAACCAAATTTTCCATTGAAGAGGAAAGTTGCTTCACATAGTCCTTCATGCTTCCCATTTCACTGTTCATTCTCGTCATTAATTCCATTTGCATCTTCATGATTTCCTCCATTCCTTGTGAAGCATTGCTTTGGGTTGCAGGTGATGTTGAGCTCGATGGAACAGATGATTGTTTCCCATTATTGTACTGGTATTGCTGGTTCTGTTGTCTGAATCCCTGCTGCTGATTCGATTGTGCATATTGTTGCGGCTGATTGTTCTTGTATGATAGATTCGGGTGATTCTTCCATGATGGATTATAGCTTGATGAAAATGGACCTTGGTTTTGTGCATAGTTAACTTCTGCTACTCCATATGGGTTTGCACAGATTGCACAATCTTCTGTTGCGTGTCCTGCTTGTCCACAGATCTGACAGTATTGACTGACTTCTACTGCTGACACTTGTGAAGTTCCTCCACTCGGCAGGAGTCTTGCCATTTGCTTGTTTAAGATTTCCACTTGAGCTGCCAAAGCATCATTTGAACTGACTTGGTATTTACCAGGGTTTTGTGGAGCTACTGTTCTATCACTAGACCACTGATAATTGTGTGAAGCCATGCTCCCTATCAGCTCAAAGGCTTCTTCGAGTGTTTTGTTCATGATTCCACCTCCTGCAGCAGCATCAACTGATCCTCTAGTTTGGCGAGTCAATCCCTTGTAAAAAGTCTGCAATATCAGCCACTTCTCTAACCCATGGTGAGGGCACATCCGAATCAGAGTTTGAAACCTCTGCCATGCATCATACAGGCTTTCTCCTTCATATTGGGCGAATCTTGTGATTTTATCTCGATATTCAGCAGCCTTAGTTGGTGGGAAATACTTCTCAAGAAAGGCTTGAACTAGATGTTCCCATGTGTCCTTCATATGGATTGGCAACGAGTGATACCAGGTTTTTGCTGCATCCCTGACAGAGAATGGGAACAGTGAAAGCCTTATTGCATCTGGCGACACTCCATTGCATTTCAGGGTGTTGCAATATTCCAGGAAGGTGGTGATATGTTCATGTGGGTCTTCCATAGCTGATCCACCAAACCTAGACTGCTGCACCATATTGATTAAGGCCGGCTTCAGTTCGAAATTGTTGGCTTGAATAGCCGGTTGAATCACATCTGCTGAACCTCCTTGATAGGTAGGGATCCATAAATCCCTAAGTAGAACCCTCTCTTCTCCTTGAACCATTGTGCACGGTCGATTTCTGTTCTCCTTGAGTCTTCTCCTCAATGTCCTCTCGATCTCAGGATCAAAAGGCAGCAGTTCGCTTAAGCTCTCAAGCATAAACTGCTTCGTATCAGCAACTTCTGAAACTCATCAAAACACAGAGCAGAACTGATAAGATCTGTTAGTGCCCTAATAAGTCGAAGCAACTGGAATAAAGGACAGGACACAGATCAGATTGTAAGGATCGAATAGCAAGTTCAATATCTATTCCCCGGCAACGGCGCCAAAATGATAATCGTAGAATAGGGTGGTCTTGTCGTTCTCTCCACAGGGAATAGAGTAATAAACCTTCTAAGGGAAAACTACAACTGAAACTAAGCAAAGAGATGAAGGATCTGGCCAATAGCAACTAGATCAAGCAACATGGTCATACAAGAACAAGATCGACAGTGGTTCGTCTCCAAACTTCTACTCAGGCATAACATCAAACAGGTTGCATACACAAATCCCTTAGAACTCTCGTGCTCAATCAACTACACCACAGATCTGACAAGTATAGTCGCGCAGAGAGAGCAATGCAAGAGATCTAGGGAAGAAGAGTAGGCTGGGGAAGATTCAGTTGCTTACAACCCCAGTGCAGACATGTTCTCGTAGCGAATGCATAGGAGGGGATGGAGAATTGCTTAGGTGTTGTCGATGATCTTCTCAGGTCGGCGTCGCCATGGCGCCTGGATCCCGATCTCCTTCCTTCCTCGCGTAGCCTTGCTTCTCTCGTGCTCTGGTTGCTCACGAGGAGAGTGTGTCTCGGATCCAATGCCCTGTCTCTCTGCTTCGCCAGCTCTTGTAGAGCAAACCACGCGTCCGTGTCTGCTTCGCGATCGCCCCCCTCATGTTTCTGCTCACAGCCACAAGTAGATCCTCGGCTTTTAACTCTTAGGCCCTTGGTGATCTGTGGATGTGAAGAAGTAGGGCCTCGACGCCCTTATCTGCAATAAAACAATTAAACAAGTGAATTGTCCTTCGAGTAATGATAAATGGATGCAGAGAAGTGTCAATTGGATGAATGTGAAGATAAAAGCGACTTGATATTAAACCAAATGGGGTTAAAATGGGTATAAAGACTGTGTATATCAGCAGGCGTTGCTCGGAATTGATCACCGGCAACGCAACACCCCGATTGATGCCTTAACACAGGCTCAACTATCAAAGCATAATAGAGAGATCAAGACTTGTGGAACAACTGGCACATCACAGACTCTACGACACAAAATTATTATAGTTCAACTCTTATAATAGAGAAAGATAGCAAATGACAACCAGAGGTCACAGACCTAACATTACAACAAGCGGAAGCAAATTAGGTTGTTCTAAACAACAAGAACCAAATTATGGCCTAAGAGGCCTACAGATAAACATCCAGCGCCAGCTGTTCCGGGATGTCCCAAGCTGCCACCTGGGAACCCCAGACTACTCGTCGACGTCCACAAAGAACCCACCTTCGAGGTCGGTGAAGTCCTTCTCTGAAACAAAACAAACGACGTTGAGTTCGACGAACTCGCAAGATTATATATAGAGCTTTAGCTCGATGAGGCTTTCAAGTTTTTATGGCTGTTTTGCATAAAGCTAATTTTATTTATAAAAACATAACTCCATGGCATCGACTAATCAGAATATTTTCAAAAAGGGGTAAGAAGTAACTCTTTTCTGTGATCAACTTTCTCATCATCAATCACCATCATCACTGCACCTGTTCTACTAAGGCACCTCCCCGAATCACCCTCGAGGAAGTCAACCTTACAATCTTGAGTGGTACCTCTAGTACCCAGTTTTTAATCATTCCGTTAAGGTTATTCTATGATCTCAGAATCCGTCACCAAGTCGTCCATAACCGCGGACACGGCTTTTCGAAAAGATTCATCCCTGCAGGGGTGTACAATGTGAAAGTCGCCAGGTTGCCGAGGGACCTCCCAGCTTCTTATCCATGCGTACCGTCCGGCCCATTGCCTAGCTCTTAGCTCTCTTCCGGGGAAAGCCGGCTGGGTGGGAGCGGCTACGACCTTTACCTCGCTTAAGACTAACCAAGGATCATCACTGGCGGTAGGACAAGAGGTACCTCCAGCACCCTGTCCCGCGGCCACTTATTTCCTGACACCACCATCCTCATCTCAGTCTTGGCCACCATCTCAACACACGCGCAAATGGAAAGCCAAACTAGAGGACCCTCGGCTAGTCCGCCACAAGTTAGTCGGTCGACGAGGTTCCATATGCCCACGCATGGTTGCACGCTCAATTTGACTCGTAGGCGAGAACTCGCATCTAGGCGGCGAGAACGAGACAACCCACCACATCCCATGTGGCCTCTCATCCCCACCTTTAAACATTTTATTACCTGTCACCACATTTTCTCCACCATCACCTGTACATCTCATCACCTGTTTCCAACCATGAAACATCCACCGGACTGCTAAGCATTGAACTAAGCATGGCTAAGCATCAACATAGCATAGTTAAGTATTTCAGGCCAACAATACAATCCTATGGATAATATGAGGGGAAACAGGTAATTGGCATCGGAAACTTAATGCAACTATAGGATACTCTAATCCAAGCAAAATGACATTTGGAACCGCATGCAATATTATAGTGGAAAAAATATTTGCGGAAAATAGGATAAGATATGCTCAGAGGGGGGATTACGCTTGCCTTGTTGATACGGCTGGTAGTAGGGATCGTCACGATACGGGGTGGCACTTCAC
Organism: Poa pratensis; assembly: GCA_947311845.1. NCBI lineage: Eukaryota > Viridiplantae > Streptophyta > Magnoliopsida > Poales > Poaceae > Poa > Poa pratensis. The sequence continues at coordinate 51,709,412 of CAMZMU010000036.1, forward strand.
ATCCTTGATCTACCGGTGCACAAAACACGTGAAGAGACAATCAATCACCACACATGCTTCACAAATGCAATGCGCAAACACATGATGGTATGACAATTTAAATGCACCCTAGAAGCATTGGACAAGACCAGCAAGTTAAATGGGGTCCCCCTTATACCTATTGTATTATTTGGAATAAACCCCATATTTAAACTTAGTGATTTTAAATACTATTAGGAGTACATTTATGTAATTGGGATCAATGATGCATGACGATAATGATTCTGGACTGTTCATGCTTTTCTGAACATTTTGGTATATCGAACACAATTTTCTGATGTCCGGTTAAAAAGTTATTGCTTTTATAAATTCTTCTTTTAAATTTATTATTTTAATTAAGTTATTTTTAACAACCATAATATTTAATGGCATCCTATGTTTTCTTGATTGTTTTGGTAACAACGTAGATGGATATCTTGATCAGTAGGACAACTTAGTGCTCCTTTGATTCATACGATAGGAAAGGGGATGCTAATCATCGCACATTCGAGCGCTCGAACAGTTTTGTCGTCTAGCAGGAGGAGGAAGATGACCGCCGCCGCAGCACCCCCGCAGCCGCCGCCGGCCTAACCGTCGTCTGCCCCGCCTGTGGCCGGCGCGCTGTCGCGACGCCTCACCGCCCCGCCCTGCCCCGATCTCCTCCTCCGCCGGTCCGTCACCGCCCCGGGCATCGCTCTAACCCCACCCTCTTCTCCGGCGCCGGCGACCACCACCCCCTCACCCCAAGTTAAGTTTTCGGCTCGCCTCCGCCGCGGCCAGCCGCAGCTCCGGTGGCTCCGGCTCGGATGGCCACCATCGCCGTCGGGGAGGGAGAGGAAGTGGAGAGTTGACTCGGTCTGACGCGTTGTGCGAGCGCTTGCACGCGCGAACATAAGCTCTCCTGGATAGGAAAAGTATAAAGATAGAAACTCTATAGGATTGAAATGGCATGTCTAATGGAATCTTATGAAAAGGTCATTCCCTTTAATTGTATCGACGGAATTTTTTATGAGGTTGGACCTCGTGTTATTTTCGTATGAAAAGCTTCACACTACAAGTTCATATGGAATTATTTTCTATGGGATTCAATCATTTTTTTCGAAAAGGGGTGTCCCAGCCTCTGCATCGAGTGATGCCTACGGCTTTTTATGGGATTCAATGATACAAATCAAACGGGCAACGTAGGATAAAATTCAAAGGATTCTTATCGTACAAAGATCCTATGAAATTGCTGTAAATCAAATCAAAAGGACTCCTATATTGAGAGGCACATTACAGTGGTTACACTTACAGCAACACCTAACTCAGGATTTATTCATACTACTCTATGGAGAAGAGCCCCCGCAACAGTTCGTTCACTTGTACTACCTCATCGATCAAAGAAAAAGGGAACAGTTCGTTGACTTATTTTTGGCACCAGCAGTTCCTTCACTTGGAATTTGTCTCAGCCGCCTTCAGAACGCCGTCATTCTTGACGCTGAACTCCACGTACCTGTCCGTATCAGGCATCACGTCCGCCACGGCTGGGTGGGCGCAGAACCGATCCGCCCATGCGGCCAGGTTAGGAAGCTTGGCTGCGTCGAGGAGCCTGACCCGTGCCATCCTCTCCACCGCCTTGATCCACCCGACGTGCGACCCCAGAGCGATGTCCAGGTACCCGAGGCTGTCGCCGCCGAAGTAACGCTTCCCTTGGCCGCACTGGACGAAGGCCTCTTCCAGGAGCTGAAGAGCAGCGGAGACCTGAGCCGCTGCTTCGTCTTTGTCTCCGGCCACCTTCCCCCTCAGGACCCGGATCGCCAGAGGAAACTAAGTATGGGTCGATCGAGCACATATTTGTTTAGGCGCCAAAGCTTCATATATCATTCACTGAGATAAATGTTCAAAGATAAAATGGTGTCCTTTACCTTGTCGTCGACGTACTGGCCCCAGAATCGTTCGGCGGCCCGTGCGTAGAGGTCGGACGGGAGGATCGCCGGGCCCTGGGAGGCCCAGACCTCGTCGACGTACTGGACGATGATCAGGGACTCGGAGACGGGCCTGCCGTGGTGCAGGAGCACGGGGATCTTCTTGTGCACTGGGTTGGACGCGAGAAGCAGCTCGCTCCTGTTGCCCATGGCTTCCTCGACGAGCTCGTACTCCACGCCCTTGAGCCGCAGCGCTATCAGGACCCGGATCACGAACGGGCTCGGCCGCCTGCCCAGCACGCGCACGGCCGCCGTCTCCTGTTTCTCCGACGACATTGTCGGTCGATTTTTGTTTTCAGGTTCTGAGGTGTAGTGCTTCTGCAGAGGACTGAGCTGAGATGGTTGTTGCCTTGGTGGCTACTGGCTAGTTAGCGCTGGCGTGTACTATATACTGATGAAGTTGGATATTTTTTTGATGTAGTGGGGAGTGCTACGGCTTCGACGTCCTCGCGTGCGTCATGGACTCATGGTGGATGTGTGGACTAATGCTGGACCTGCACACGAGTTAATTTCTTGATGACTTGACGTAATCCCTTTCGTCACCAAGATGAACCTGTATCGGATTTTCTGTGGTCACGTAACCCTCTTTCGAATAGTTTTTTCTTGCAGTCGCAGATGATTTCATATTGCCGCCCGATTGGTTTATGTGGTTCATTTTTGTAGCTCGAGGTTTCATGTCTCATTTCCTTATGTTTTGCTTGATTCTTGCTTGATGACCAAGTGGAGCCGTGGCCTCTTCTGCAATGCAAAAGTTCTCTTTCATGCCGCCCTTCTAGTGTGAAAGGCTCTTTTGGTGTCTTTCTCTCCTCTCTCTTCTCTCCCTCTCCCTTCCGCTTGAGAGCTCCCTCCGCCTGCCCGGCGCCGCTCTGGCCCTCCTCCGCCGGCCGTGCCGGTGTGAGGGGAGCTGGAGCTGGTGGCCGTGGCCTCTTGTATAGAGTAGAGTTAGGGTTTGTTCTTCTTGCTTGGTCCCATGTGGCACTTGGCGAGATGCCGCGAAGCTGTTCCGGTGTGGAGTGCATGCCTAGCTCCAGCCGACCGTTTGTGATGCTCTCCGGCGAGCTCTCGAGGTGGGAGTGCGGCGGTGGTGGTGTGATGACCGGCAGCTTCCTTCCCAATAAAGGCAGTTCTGGCTTTCTTCAGATCTGGCGGCGAGCTGCTGCCCTCTTTCCTCTGACCGGCCGTGGAGGCGAGGGGAGGAGCTGGGCTGCTGCTCTGTATGCTCGATCTGGAGGAGGCACATAGGTGTGGCTGCAGGAGAGCTCTAGCCGCTCCTGGCAGTGTGTGATGTTGGTGCCGCGGCCGTTCATGCTCTGGTGGTCAGAGCTCACGGTCTGCTTCGGTGAGACCTCGCCGTCCTCTTCAATAAGGCTAGCTCCTCTTTCCTGCTTTACGAGGGCTTCTCCAGTGCTTCGGTGCGGTGCTGGAGGGCGGTGGTCCTGCATCTCGATGAGGCTTCCGAGGAGGAAGATGGAGTGGAGATGTTGGGCGGCAACTCGTTTCAATAAGCACCCATATGCCCTCTCTGGTTCGAGTTCTGCTTCTCTGCTTCCCCTCCTGGCCGGCCGTGGTGGCGAGGGTGAGAGGTGGTCTGGAGTGGTGGATCTTGTTGCTGGAGGGGGTCGGGAGTCTCGTGGTACTGCGATTTGGAGAAGATCCTCGGTGGCTCGTGTTTGGTCACCGACTCATGATGCTGGCAGGCAGCAACTCCATGCCTGGTCGCCGGTGTTGCGCCAGGTTCTGTTCAACCTCCTGCGGAGGCCCTCTGAAGCTCTGGTGGTGGCGTGTTTTTCCCATCCTGCGCCAAGTGGTTTCGTCCCGGCTCTCGTGTGGGGAGCCATCGCTCGAGCTTGCTGTTCATCGGTGCTGGTGAAGAAGATGGTGGAGCTGATTGCGTTCCTCCTTTTTCGTCTAGGGTTTGTTCTGCATATATTGAGGATTCATCTCTTTTTTTGGTTTCTTGTAAGGTCCTCAATGTAAAATGTATCGCGCCGTTGACTTATTAATGCAGTATCTAGATCCTTCGGGGTCTATCCCTGTTCAAAAAAAAAAAAAAAAAAATGCCGCCCTTCTCGTCATCGTACAACTCAACATTCACAAGAGAGCAGAGCTCTAGCCTCTAGATTTTGACCCCCCCCCCCCCCCCCCCGCCCCCCCTTGTTTTTTGGACGACATACGAGGTTTTATTTGGCCAGCGTATATATCCTTTTCTCGCTATCTCCCTGCCAGAAGAAAAACCGTGAGCGGAAGTAGTCCAATCTTTGGAGTACCTATTTCGGCATTTGGAAGAAAGATAGCATATACAACACCATATTGCTAAGTATTGAATTGATGAGGACTAAACGGTCACTAGTAGAAAAAAGTTTTCCTTTCCAACTACTTACTCGTTTTTCCAATCATTACTCAACTATTTTCCACTCAGCATTTGATAATCTATTATAGTGTATGGTAATTCCGAAATACTGATAGGAACTCACAAACGAACAACTCGGCATACTGAGCCGTATATTTCTGAGCATCTCCGAAATAGATTAACTCACTTTTATGGAAATTAATTTTAATATCCGAAAAAGTTGCTCAAACGCTGATAAAATTAATTTCACATTCTTACCTTTTTGAGATCATGCTCCATAAAAAGTATCCTACATCGGCATATTGTAGAATAGGTAGCCCACCATCAACGAGATGTTACACTACACCTGTAATCTGACCTAAGTTTTTCGTGCCCATAATAATGACAGATGCTTTTGTAGAAGTCCGTTGGGTACCCCAAGTGGAAATGATGATGTAGCCCAGTGGCAAGGTTTACCCTCGTCTGAGAATCAACATTTATCGAACCAATAGGATGTAGTAAGACAACATATATAGAGATTATGTAGTCCATCTGAAAAATTAAGAGACATAGGGCGAGACACCATGAGATGTCAGAAGGAACCAAAGATTCATCGACTTCTATCCAATCATACACATGGATTATGTCAACCTTCCAAAACGACCCACCGAGTATACACGACCAGTTGAGGTCCATCCTGAGATTTTTTTCTACGCATGATGCATATTACTACATTTGAATTTTATTGCGATATATGTTCACATACGAGGACACAGATGGATTCTATGGACCATCCAAAGGAACCCAACAACGTAGGCCCTATGAGGATGTTTTTGGAAAAGACTGAAAAATTGTCAGTTCATACACCATCAAATGATATTTACATGGACGTGTATTTTAACATGTGAGACGACATGATAATTAGTGAAGAACTGGTAATGCCACATACTAAAAAGCACACACATATTTATTCAAGAAGTGATTTCACACTACCAAGAGCTATGCAGAATAAATGCGCTTGTACACTGCACAAGATAGTAAGGAATCACTCCTTGCATACAAGTGGTGCCTCATTTTAATCATCGGAGACTCGGAGCAAAAGGGCAGCGTCACCGCCATTGCCAGATGCTTCCAGGGACTATTACAGCTCCAGGACTACCCAGGCCAACGTATTTCGCATCCATCTGCCTAGAGAGAGTCAGCCGGTGAAAGGCAGGGCTTGGCTGGAACTGGTGTAAAATTCATCAGAAAAGCATCAGTGCTGGCATACGTTCCGGACATTTACGTTCCGCCCGAAGGTCCACTCCCTGTGTAGAAGTCTACGCCAAAGCCATGCATCACCAACCTCCATCTGCCGCATCAAGTACTCCACTTGCAGCCAAAGCAGCGCCTTCAAGAGGGGAACAATGCTGAGACGCCCCTGCTGCTCGGTACGGGAGGCCAGACTTAGGGTTTCCCCCGGTGTGCGAGGAGGAAGTTTGTTCAAGGTCATGCCAACGCCCCCAAGGAGGTGGCGGCACCCTCGAGTGTCGTCGTTGACAGTACAGGCCGTCGCCGCGTGGGGATTTCGCTCTGACCTATGAGCAAGACCTCTGATGCAGTGGCATACGGAAGGTGGCCAAGTATGTCACTGGAGAAGACCAACACACACGGAGGGAAGCCTAGAAATGTAGTATTCGCAGGAGGAGGGCACCGGCCATCGCGGCGCCAGCAGGCCAGCCACCGCCGGGAGCCCGTCGAGCAGGCGACACGGAGCCATCTGCACTGCGCCACCGCCACGCTCGCCCGCAGCTTCCGCCGCCAGGAACCGCCGAGGCATAGCAAAGCAGCAGCCGTAGGGCCACCACGCGCGAGCTCTCGAACCCAGCGGCTTCCGGCGACAGCCGGGAAGGGTGGGAGGAGAGAGAGGCTGGTTAGGGGCAGAGGGGTTGTCGTGGGCTGGGCTCGCACGGCCCAGATTTGAAGGTCTTCATCATTGCCGCTAGTTCCAGCGGCCGGCTGCCGCCTCAGCAGCGCCACCGTGCGCGCAATCCACTCCATCTCGACTTCCCATGCGCACAAACAGCCGCCTGTCGCGCCACCGCGCGCTACCGCCGCTCCGGCGCACCAAAGGGCAGCCCGCGAGCACACGAACCAGGGGCCCGCCACCGCCATCCACCAGCAAGGGCTTCACCCGCCGGCATCCTCTGGCGACGGCTAGGGGAGGAGAGGGGAGCCGAGGAGGGGAGCTTGGGTGGCGTCTAGGGTTTTGCCACCCGGGTCGCCCCTGGGATCGTCATATTTTCTTCGTTTCCCGTCATCTTCTCCAAGCGTTGTTCTTTCTACTCCTGCTTTTATTTTCGATGTCAGCCTGGCTCCAATTGATCTGTTGCCTTCTCTCCTAATCATTAAGCGTTGTTATTTGGAGTTTTCTCCTAGGGGTGGACACCTCTGTTGTGTTATTTTTAGTGCATAGGGTCGCCCGACAATCCGTGGACACTGTTGTATGTTGGGGGAGGTGCTCGGTTTAGTGTATATGTGCTTTATTTTTTAGATAAAAGGCTCCTAGAGCCCAGCTTTAAATTAATAAAGCCCTCAGGTTCAGATTACAACATTGATCGATGCTGGGGTTACCAGCTTACAAAAAAGCATAAAACAGAGAAAAACAACACCCAAATTACAAGTGGAGAACTGTTACCGTCGTCGGCGCATAATTGATCTACCGAGAACACGAAGCAATCACAGCACGATGATGACACCGAGATTTGTTAACGCAGTTCGGCAAACTCGCCTATATCCGCGGGGCATGAATACGAGCGCACCTCCCCATTGATACCGCAACCCTGGCCGCCCTAGGCGCTGGCGCATCCCGCCGGCTCCCCTGCGTGCCAGTTGCAATCAAGTCATCATGGGTTACATCGTGTGGTGCCCCCTCATTATATGGGAGGCCCAGGCTGCAAGAGTTCGACTCGAACACTACTCGTACCTATCCACACCTAATACAACTCCAAGTCCAAACCTAACCCAACACGTACACAATATTCAACACAAACACAACAAACTCCACCTTGGCGAATATTCTCCACCACCTTGAATTCGTCAATGCGTCAAACCTCCATGTACTACGGACTTCAGTTGTCTTCCATGAGTTCCGCTGCTACTCCCAGACTCCATGTGACTCCACCTGCAACTGTAGTCCCTTCTTCCTATTTCAACATCATCACACACCGATCACTGATCTGCGTGAAAGTCTTTCCAACTTGAAGGAATTTTGCCGTCACCTTTTAGTCACCTTGAGTCAAATTCACAGTCGTCTCATCTTGGATAGTCTTCTACATGTCCCACAGCTATAGCACTCCACCCCCTTCTGTATCTAGTCATCCGCACTTTGCCATGTGCACTGAACATCACAGAATATACGGCCATGTACTCTCCAAGCTTCCGACATTTCAGACTTTCCAACACTTTCTCAGATTCCCCATAGTCGACTCTTGTCTATCACCTGACGCGTCAATCTCCATAGACCCAGTCACCAACTTGAATCCGATACTCGCCAACACTGCTTCAGCACCCCTGCACAAATGTCTGACCACATATATGAACGTCTGTGCCCTGATCTGTCGCCGTGTCCCGTGCTTACTGCACGCCTCGCCGCTACTACCGCGTCGAGCATCTGCAATCTTGGCCAAGATCTACCGGGTCGCTAACCCACACCACCTCAGGCCCCACTGCAGATAACCATCAGTCATACCCGACCGATGCCGAGTTCCACGCATCTCTCCAGACCCTCAGCTCCAGCCCGGACCACGTGCCTCTCGCCTTCCCGCTGACTAGGCTTCGACTCTCCGTGCACTTACGCCATAGCCCCTCCATCAGCTGAGTGAAATCTCCGCCAGAGACTCCAGCTCCACCTTCAACATGACTCCATGGTAGTGAAGGAGATATGCCCTAGAGGCAATTAATAAAGATATTTTATTTGTCATATCTCAATTGTTCATAATATGTTTTTGTACCATGCTATAACTGTATTAAGCGGAAACATTAATATACGTGTGGTATGTAAACAACCAGGTCCCTAGTATCCTCTATTTAACTGACAACGGAGTCATGTCATTGGGTGAATGACGTGGTGGACATAACCAAAAGATATAGAAACGTAGTGCTCATACCTTCGACTGTGAGATCATATCAAATCGCTGCTTCTGGAAGGTGTTTTGATCGCATCAAACGACATGTCTTATATAGCGTGACAATAAAGGTGTCACTTTCGGGTATCCGAAGGAAGCAGTGGAGGCGAGTGATCAAGAGCGGGATTTGCCAATCCACATAGCAGGATAGATACTCTGGGCCCACTCGGTGAGATTACATCAATGAGCTTGCAAGCATGTGACTAGGTCACGGGGATGTAATATCACAGACGAGTAAAGATAGATTTGTCAATGACGAGATCATGCTCGGTAATCGTGATACCAGAGAACGATGCTCGGACAATCTAAGTATCGCTAGGCAAAAGGATGAGACTGGGCGTCTAAAGGTTCAAACGATAAAAAGACATTCGTGGACGCACAGGTGCTATCATGGGTATCCAGATCCCACTGTTAGTCATTGATCGGAGAATGTGTATCGATCATGTCTGGAGTGATCTCGAACCGTAGGGTAACACACTTAAGGGTAGGTGACGTTTAATTAGATAGGAAATGAGAGAAAGAAACTGGAGAACTCCGGAAGCGTTCCGGGACATGTCCGATGTTGATCGAAGGCAACGAAATATGTTTCGGAGCTTGAATGAATTAAATAATATGTATTTAATATTAATAAGTGTTATTAGTGATTAAATATATTTTTATTTAATTAATTTTGATTTTTTAAGGCATTAAACCTAAATGGGCCTTAGAGGCCCATTAGGGGAAAACCCCCATTTGGGAAATGGGGGGGGGGAGGGCCTAGCCGGCCTAGGTGGGCCGAATGGGGCCCACCTAGGTGGCCGGCTGATACGTCTCAAACGTATATATAATTTCTGATGTTCCATGTTGATATTATACCAATTGTTACATGTTTTATATACACTTCATAGCATTTTTATGCATTTTCTGGGACTAACCTATTAACAAGATGCCACAGTGCCAGTTCCTGTTTTCTGCTGTTTTTGTATTCCAGAAAAGCTAGTCTAGAAATATTCTCGGAATTGGACGAAACTTGGACAGAACCTCCTATTTTTCCAACACGAACACAGAGTCCAGAGGAGAGACGGAGGAGGGCCACGAGGCACCCACACCATGGGGCTGCGTGCGCCCCCCTACCGCGCCGTGGAGTGGTGTGGGGCCCACGTGGCTCTGCAGCCGCCGCCCTTTCGCCTATTTATTCTTCCCGACGCGAAAACCCTAAATACCCGAGCCATTATCCACGAAAAGTTCCAGAGACGCCGCCGCCGTCAACCCTAGCTCGGGAGGGTTCAGAAGCTCTTCCCGGCACTCTGCCGGAGAGGGGAATCATCACCGGAGGGCTCTACATCACCATGCCTGCCTCCGGAGTGATGCGTGAGTAGTTCATCCTTGGACTACGGGTCCATGGCAGTAGCTAGATGGTTGTCTCTCCACTTTATGCTATCATGTTTAGATCTTGTGAGCTGCCTATCATGATCAAGATCATCTTATTGTAATGCTACATGTTGTGTTTGCTGGGATCCGATGAATATTGAATACTATGTCAAGTTGATTATCAATCTATCTTATATGTTATTTATGATCTTGCATGCTTTCCGTTACTAGTAGATGCTTTGGCCAAGTAGATGCTTGTAACTCCAAGAGTGAGTATTTATGCTAGATAGTGGGTTCATGCTCCGGTAATCTGGGAGAGTGACAATAACTTCTAAGATTGTGGATGTGCTGTTGCCACTAGGGATAAAATAACCGATGCTTAGCTTAAGGGTGCGCCGTTAGGTCTAATGCATTTGTTTACATTACGCACATTACTTAATGCAATTATCCGTTGCTTGCAACTTAATACCAACGGGGAACTCGGATGACAACCTGGCGGTGGATTATTAGTCATAGACGCTGTTGGATAACGGTCTATGTATTTTGTCGTAATGCCCACATGAATATCATAGTAATCATCATGTCATATATATGCATTGTCATGCGCTCAATATTTTGTCAATTGCCCAGCTGTAATTTGTTCACCCAGCATGTTAGTTATCTTTTATGGAGAGACACCACTAGTGAACTGTGGACCCCGGTCCATTCTTTTACACTGATAATACAACCAACTGCAAACATTGTTCTTTTCATTCTCTGCAATTTACTACTGTTTTCCACACCATACGTTTAATCCTTTGTTTTCAGCAAGCCGGTGAGATTGACAACCTCACTGTTTCGTTGGGGCAAAGTAGTTTGATTGTGTTGTGTGCAGATTCCACGTCTGTGCCGGATTCCCTGGTGTTGCGCCATGCCATATTCCGCCACCAACAACCTTCAGAAGTGATTTCTTGCTCCTACTGGTTCGATTAAACCTTGGTTTCATACTGAGGGAAACTGCTGCTACACTGCTTCATACCTTCCTCTTGGGGTCTCCCAACGAACGTGTGATCCACGCAATCAAGCATATTTTCTGGCGCCGTTGCCGGGGAGCAAGAGGATTTCTGCAAGGGGAGTTTCACGCTTCCAATCTCTTTACTTTGTTATTGTCTTGCTTAGTTTATTTTTATTTAGTCTTGTTTGCTTTATTTATCAAAAACACAAAAAAATTAGTTACTTTTATTTTCAAGTTGTTATCTTTCTGTTTTGTTTTAATTTTGCTAAAATGAGTACCCCTGAGAACACTAAGTTGTGTGATTTCACTAGCACGAACAACAATGATTTCATTAGTACACCTATTGCTCCACCTGCTTCTAACGCAGAATTCTATGAAATTAAACCTGCACTTTTAAATCTTGTTATGAAAGAGCAATTCTCTGGTGTTAGTACTGATGATGCAAAAGTATAAGGATGTAGATGGTGATATTATTAAACTGAAACTTTTTCCTTTCTCTTTGAGAGGACGTGCTAAAGAATGGTTGCTATCTTTGACTAGAAATAGTATTGATTCATGGACTAAATGCAAAATGCTTTCATAGGAAAATATTATCCTCCTGCTAAGATTATATCTTTGAGAAGTAGCATTATGAATTTCAAACAATTTGATAATGAGCATGTTGCTCAAGCTTGGGAGAGAATGAAATCATTGGTAAAGAATTGTCCCACCCATGGACTGACTGCTTGGATGATCATCCAAACCTTTTATGCAGGACTAAATTTTTCTTCAAGAAACCTATTGGATTCGGCCTCTGGAGGTACCTTTATGTCCATCACTTTGGGTGCTGCAACAAAGCTTCTTGATGATATGATGATAAATTATTCTGAATGGCACACCGAAAGAGCTCCACAAGGTAAGAAGGTAAATTCTGTTGAAGAAACTCTTCCTTGAGTGATAAGATTGATACTATTATGTCTATGCTTACAAATGGAAAAATGCATGTTGATCCAAATAATGTTCCTTTAGCTTCTTTGGTTGCTCAAGAAGAGCATGTTGATGTGAACTTCATTAAAAATAATAACTTCAACAACAATGCTTATAGGAATAATTTTGGTAATAACAATTATAAGCCCTATCCTTTTAATAGTGGCAATGGTTATGCTAATTCTTATGGTAGATCTGGAATGCCTAGTGAGGAAAGGATGTTAGAAGTTGAAAAGGCTACTAAGAACTTTATGCAAACGCAATATGAGCAAAACCAATTGTTTACTAAAACTATGAATGAACAATCTGCTATGTTGAAGAATATAGGACATCAACTTGAGAACTTAAATAGGGAAATTTCTGGTTTGCAGATTAAGATTTCTAATGCTGAAACTTGCATTTCATCCATGTCTGAAGCACAAGCTTCTTTGATTAATAGAATGGCAGCTAAACCTGAAACTATTGATAACAATACCTTTGCTACTGCCAATGCTATACAAGTTAAAATTGATAATAATGTGAGGATGTTAGCTGATTTACATGCTAGGTGGGCAAGAGAGGATGAAATTGCTAAAAAGAATAGTATTGCTAGAGTTTATACTATTACTACTACTGAAAATGCTATAAACTCAAGTGTTAACAAACCTCCTACTATCAATGGTAAAGTAATTGGTGTTGGCAATGTCTCTACTTCTGTTGCAAAACGTTTAAAATTGCCTGAAAACACTGAAACTGTTCCTGATAAAAGTGCTGAAATTTTTCGAGATGTGGGAGACAATGGTCCATTACTTTTGATAATAATGACTTTGATTTTGATGGTTGCAATATTTCTGAAGTAATTAAGTTCTTGCAAAAGCTAGCTAGAAGTCCTAATGCTAGTGCTATAAACATGGCTTTTACTAAACATATTACTAATGCTCTCATGCAAGTTAGGGAAGAGAAATTAAAACATGAAGCTTCTATCCCTAGGAAGTTAGAAGATGGTTGGGAGCCCATCATTAAAATGAAGGTGAATGATTTTGATTGCAATGCTTTATGTGATCTTGGTGCTAGTATTTCTGTTATGCCTAAGAAACTCTATGATATGCTTGATTTAGCACCTTTGGAACACTGTTATTTGGATGTTCACCTTGCTGATAATACTATAAAGAAACCTTTGGGGAGAGTTGATGATGTTTTTATAATGGTTAACAATAACCTTGTCCCCGTTGATTTTGTTGTTTTGGATATTGAATGCAATGCTTCTTGTCCTATTGTTTTGGGAAGACCTTTTCTTAGAACTGTTGGTGCTATTATTGATATGAGAGAGGGGAATATTAAATATCAATTCCCACTCAAGAAAGGTATGGAACACTTCCCTAGAAAGAAGATGAAGTTACCTTTTGATTCTATTGTTAGAGCAAATTATTCTGTTGATGCTTCATCACTTGGAAACACTTGATTCTTACTTTCTGCGCCTAGCTGAAAGGCGTTAAAGAAAAGCGCTTATGGGAGACAACCCATTATTTTATTTCTGCAATTTTTCTTTTTTTTGAGTCAAGGAGTTGTTTACTTCTGTAACAATTCCTTTGTATCTTTATTTTATCGCATTGTTGTGCCAAGTATTGCCTCTAATAGGAAGATGATGCTAGATTTGGATTTCTGCGCAGGAACAGATTTCTGCTGTTCACCGTTTTAATTCTGTAAAATCACAGAAAAATTATTTAAATCTGCAAATTTTTGTGCGTGATCCTCAGATATGTACGCATCTTTCGTTAGTTTAAAGTTTTTCGATCTGAGCAACGTAAGTGCCTCGAAAAAATTCGTCTTTGCGGACTGTTCTGTTTAGACAGATTCTGTCTTTTATTTTTCGCATTCTCTCTTTTACTAGTGTTGAGTGGAATTCTTTTTTAGGGTGAAGAGCTTCACATAACATCAGTGGCAGTAGCTAATGTTAAAAGTAACGGTCATGTTTGTGTCCTTATAGAACATGTGAGTTTTTGATTGTGCACTAACCCTCTAATGAGAATTACTTTGAGTTTGGTGTGGCGGAAGTTTTCAAGGGTCAAGAGAGAAGGATGATATAATGTGATCAAGAAGAGTGAAGAGCTTAAGCTTGGGGATGCTCCCATGGATCACCCCAGCATATTTCAAGAAGACTCAAGCGTCTAAGCTTGGGGATGCCCAAGGCATCCCCTTCTTCATCAGCAACTTATCAGGTCATCTCTAGTGAAACTATATTTTAATTCTTTCACATCATATGTGCTTTACTTGGAGCGTCTGTGTGCTTTTATTTTCAGTATTTTATTTTTTTATGGTCAACTTGATTGGACCCCAGCATTCTTGATTGGGAGAGAGACACGCTCCGCTTTTTCATATGAATACTCCTATTCTTCACTTATACTTGTTGAGTATTCTTATCTAGCTATTGCTATGCTTTTAGCTCCTGTTTTGCATGCATCTCTTATTCAGAGCTGTTAGTTCTTTTAAAGAAAGTACTCTCTTGCTTCACTTATAATTGTTTGGAGAGTTTATGTTGAAATAAATTGATTGGTGTTTGGTTGGAACAGAAAATGTTGCATGTGGTAGATGGTATAATGGAAAAAGCTTACATATTCTTGTAGATCACTGTATTGGATAATTTGATACTTGTCAATTGTTTTGAGTTATCAAGTAGTTCATGTTTAAGCTTTTGTATCATGTAGTTAAAACCTATTAATGAAGAACTACCGTAAAGCTCGTTGAAATTTGGTTTGCATGATTGGTATCTCTAAGGTCTAGATATTTTCTAGTAAAAGGGTTTGGTTAACAAGGAAGACAGTGTAGAGTCTTATAATGCTTGCAATATGTTTTCATATAAGTCTTGCTGTGTCGGTTGATATCCTGTGTTTGCTTCAAATAACCTTGCTAGCCTAAACTCTGTACTGAGAGGGAATGCTTCTCGTGCATCCAAAACCTTGAGCCAAAATCCATGCCATCTGTGTCCACCATAACTACCTATATGTGGTATTTCCTTGCCATTCCAAGTAAATTTTTCATGTGCTACCTTTAAACTATTCAAAATTATTACTCCTATTTTGTGTCAATGTTTACCAAGCTCATGAGGACGGGGTGGATGTCTTTATGTCAACTGTCAAACAGACTTTACCACCGGACTAGCGGCATATACATCCGCTTATCCATTAATTTTGCAAAAAGAGCTGGCAAATGGGGTGCCCAGTCCCAATTAATTACAACTTTAACCGCTTAATTCTCTTCACATTTTTGCCCTGATTTATCAGTCAAGCAATGACAAACAGTGAAATATCTGCATGTGTAAACAAAAGAGAAAGAGGGATGATCTGCCTTGCTGGTAGAAATAACGTGGGAGCCGCTCTTAAAAGTCTGGTTGGCAGGGGTCATATTGTACTTTCCATTTTCTGATTCGTTGACAATTAACAAACACCTCTCAAAACTTATTTTTACTCTCTATATGATTTCAAAAACTTAAAAAGCTCTAGCACATGATTTAATCCCTGCTTCCCTCTGCGAAGGGCCTTTCTTTTACTTTTATGTTGAGTCAGTTTTCCTACTTCTTTCTATCTTAGAAGCAAACACTAGTGTCAACTTTGGTGCAACAATTTTTATATGCTGTATATTGCACTTATTATATGCTTTGTGTTGACAAATATCCATGAGATATATATGTTGAAAGTTGAAAGCAATTGCTGAAACTTAAATCTTCCTTTGTGTTGGTTAAATACCTTTTACTTAGAATCTATTGCTTTATGAGTTAACTCTTATGCAAAACTCTTTGATGCTTGTCTCGAAAGTACTATTCATGAAAAGTTTTTGCTTATATGATTCAGTTGTTTGCTCATTATCTACTTGCTAGCAAACTATAGACCATTGACCTGGATCACTTCATTCATAACATGTGCTTTACAATACTATTTGATCAAGATTATGATTGTAGCATGTCACCTCAGAAATTATTTTGTTTTTATCGTTTTACCTACTCGAGGACGAGTAGAACTAAGCTTGGGGATGCTTGATACGTCTCAAACGTATCTATAATTTCTGATGTTCCATGTTGATATTATACCAATTGTTACATGTTTTATATACACTTCATAGCATTTTTATGCATTTTCTGGGACTAACCTATTAACAAGATGCCACAGTGCCAGTTCCTGTTTTCTGCTGTTTTTGTATTCCAGAAAAGCTAGTCTGGAAATATTCTCGGAATTGGACGAAACTTGGACAGAACCTCCTATTTTTCCAACACGAACACGGAGTCCAGAGGAGAGACGGAGGGGGCCACGTGGCACCCACACCATGGGGCCGCGCGGGCCCCCCTGCCGCGCCGTGGGGTGGTGTGGGGCCCCGTGGCTCCGCAGCCGCCGCCCTTTCGCCTATTTATTCTCCCGACGCGAAAACCCTAAATACCCGAGCCATTATCCACGAAAAGTTCCAGAGACGCCGCCGCCGTCAACCCTAGCTCGGGAGGGTTCAGAAGCTCTTCCCGGCACCCTGCCGGAGAGGGGAATCATCACCGGAGGGCTCTACATCACCATGCCTGCCTCCGGAGTGATGCGTGAGTAGTTCATCCTTGGACTACGGGTCCATGGCAGTAGCTAGATGGTTGTCTCTCCACTTTATGCTATCATGTTTAGATCTTGTGAGCTGCCTATCATGATCAAGATCATCTTATTGTAATGCTACATGTTGTGTTTGCTGGGATCCGATGAATATTGAATACTATGTCAAGTTGATTATCAATCTATCTTATATGTTATTTATGATCTTGCATGCTTTCCGTTACTAGTAGATGCTTTGGCCAAGTAGATGCTTGTAACTCCAAGAGTGAGTATTTATGCTAGATAGTGGGTTCATGCCTCCGGTAATCTGGGAGAGTGACAATAACTTCTAAGATTGTGGATGTGCTGTTGCCACTAGGGATAAAATAACCGATGCTTAGCTTAAGGGTGCGCCGTTAGGTCTAATGCATTTGTTTACATTACGCACATTACTTAATGCAATTATCCGTTGCTTGCAACTTAATACCAACGGGGAACTCGGATGACAACCTGGCGGTGGATTATTAGTCATAGACGCTGTTGGATAACGGTCTATGTATTTTGTCGTAATGCCCACATGAATATCATAGTAATCATCATGTCATATATATGCATTGTCATGCGCTCAATATTTTGTCAATTGCCCAGCTGTAATTTGTTCACCCAGCATGTTAGTTATCTTTTATGGAGAGACACCACTAGTGAACTGTGGACCCCGGTCCATTCTTTTACACTGATAATACAACCAACTGCAAACATGTTCCTTTTCATTCTCTGCAATTTACTACTGTTTTCCACACCATACGTTTAATCCTTTGTTTTCAGCAAGCCGGTGAGATTGACAACCTCACTGTTTCGTTGGGGCAAAGTAGTTTGATTGTGTTGTGTGCAGATTCCACGTCGGTGCCGGATTCCCTGGTGTTGCGCCGTGCCATATTCCGCCACCAACAACCTTCAGAAGTGATTTCTTGCTCCTACTGGTTCGATTAAACCTTGATTTCATACTGAGGGAAACTGTTGCTACACTGCTTCATACCTTCCTCTTGGGGTCTCTCAACGAACGTGCGATCCACTCAATCACCGGCGCACCCCCATGGCCGGCGCACCCCATGTGGGGTTTAGTCCCACATGGGTGAGCCAAGGGGTGTGGCCTCCCTCCTCCACCTTTATAAGGAGGTGCCCCCATGCCTTGAAATCCATCCCATCTCCTTCTTCTTCTCTCCTACCCTAAGCGTGGTTCCGTTTCTGGAGCTGCGTACGAGGAGGGAAGTCTCTCCATTATACGCACACCGCCGTGCTACTAGATCCAATCTTCCGCTTCCGCTGCTCTGCTGGATCTGGAGCCCGGAGGTCGTCATCTACACCGTACGTGTGTGGAACTACGAGGTGCTACACGGTGGCACTGGAAGTTGTCTTCTTCCTCTACACGACCTTGAGGTCGGCTTCGTCGGCTTCATCGACAACGTTTGTGCGGGAACGTAATCCCGCTTTCGGTCTACAAGGGTATGTACTCCGTTCTCCTCTGTATAGTATATCTGCATAGTAATAGATCTTGGCTAGTTTATGGTTATCGTTGCTAGGAATTTTTTTTGTTTTCTGCCTACGATTCCCTTCAGTGGTATCTGAGCCGGTCTATGCGTAGATATAGCTGTACGGTTAGAACACATATTGAATGTGGGCATCGATTCTACATTTGTTACCCTCTCGCGTGTACTTGTTTATATCGCGGCATTGTTCGATGAAGCGGCCCGGACCGACTTTACGCGTACTCTTACGTGAGACTGGTTCCACACTTGACATGCGTCCTGTACCGTATATGTGGCTGGCGGGTGCCTATCTCTCCTACAATAGTTGACATAGCATTTGCAATGGAGGGCCCCGAAAGGGGTGTAATAGAGACAATTGTCTTATCAGTATTGTGATTGTATTCGTAGGTAAGAAACAGTTCTTATGCGAAAGCTCTAGCAGCCACACGTAAAACATGCAAAAGATAAAGTAGAAAACGTCTAACTTTATTTTGCAGGGACAATGTGATATGATCAAGATAGGTTTGTTAATTTTTTTATAAACTGTGGCGCGAAGGAGACCATCGACGCAAGACCATTTGATGTCTCATTACATTTCATTTTAGATGTTATGTAGATTGAGTGCATCTTATATTGTTGATGCATGTAAAATGCATACATGAACTTTGCACTTTAATTGATTATTTTCCAATCATATTTGCATCATATAAGGGTTATATCAATGATTATAATGATTTTTGGGAATATTCATTTATTTCCTATTTTTATGGAATTAACCCTGCACAGGCAGAAAACCCCGTTTTCTTATTTTAATGTTTTAGGGACCCAAACGTCAACGAAATCACCTGGAAATTTACGGGCGTCAATATTTGGAAGGAAGAAGACCTGTGGGCGAAGGAAGCTAGCAAGCAGAGGCCCGAGGCCCAAACGGGGGTGGCCCACGCGGCCAGGTACTGTGGCCGCGTGGGGCCCACTCGTTTGGCCCTCGTGGCTCCGTTGCCGTCGATCTTTGTTCTACCGACATAGTCTTGACCTAAAAACGCCTATAAAAAAGGTCCCCCGACGTTCTCTGGAAGGAGGCGGCGGAGAAACACAGAACAACGAAACAGAGAGTCAGAAGGCTGCCGCCGGAGAAGATCGGAGGGGGAAATGCCGCCGGAGTCACCTCCGGAGGGCTCCACCCCCCTCCGGCGTGTTCATCATCAACATCTACAGCAAGAACTTCTCCACCATCATCACCATGATGAAGGGGGAGTAGTCCACCCCATGGACTAGGGTTTGTGGTGGTAACTTTTGTATCTCTCCTCTCTCTTGAGCTTCACTAATTAGTTCCGTATGAGCTGCTGAACATGATTACGGTCATCTATGTAATACCTTTGTGGTGAATATTGTGGTGTGAGATGATTTGTTATGCATTTACCGTTGTGTTGGAGCTTTTGTGATTTGTCATACTTTGAAGTATGATGTATGTGGGTACGGGATGGCCGATGTGACACGGCATAGGTATTGAGTGACACAGTACCGCCCAACATCCTTTATCTGGGGTAAAAAGAAAGAGTATGATGTGGGAGTGAGAGAAACCACGCTAGCCTTACGAGGGGTGACCTAGCAACACAAATGAGTATTTCTTTCAACTATGTGTTTTAGGACATATAGCTGTCATAAAAAGCTACCATTAAAACATGACAATTGTGTGTACTTTATCTATAACATGATGATCACCGTAGATGAGAGAGAGAGAGGATTAAGTGAACCCATGAACCATGTCCATTGTTCCTATAAGAAACACACACTTGAGCTTGTCCTCTTGCTACATAGAGGATTGGGCTTTCTCTCTTTGAGAGCTTTCACTTGCTACTACCTTTGTCTTGTCCTCTTGCAAAGAAGAGGATTGGGACACTTTTACATCCATCAAACCAACCATCTTGTTCTCTAAACTTGTTTAGTGCATAATCAACTAAAACTTGTGACACTTTAGTTGTAGGGAATAGATAACTTTTCCTTCTTGCTCCTGCGGATCGATACCTTACTTCCACATTGAGAGGTGCTACAGTGATCCCTTGCTCTTGGGGGTTATCAAGTACTTTTCTGGCGCCGTTGCCGGGGAGCGTAGCGCTTAAGTTTCTATTCTTGTGTGCACTAGACTAAGCTTGGGGAGGTTCCTTTTATATCTTGCAATCATCTAAACTTGGGGAGGTTCTTTAACTTGTTTAATGATACTATGTCTCCCATTTATGATGATGAATATGATATTTTTAGTCCACCCACTATTGAGTATAAAGTTTATTGTGATTATGATATGCCTCCTATATATGATGATTACAATGATTATTATGAATGTTTTACTCTCACTATTCCTAATGAAACTGTTTATACTTATGTGGAGAGTAATGATACTTTTATGCATATGGATCGTGATAAGAATGTTTCATGTGATAGCTATATTGTTGAGTTTATCAATGATGCTACTGAAAGTTTTTATGAGAGAGTGAGACATGATTTCATATATCTCAAAAATATTAAGTCTTCTCTCTTTTTGTTGAAAATTTTGAAGTTGCACTTGCTTTGCCTTCCTATGCTAGTCACTTTGTGCTTTATTGATTTATTTTCTTACAAGATCCCAATGCATAGGAAGTGGGTTAGACTTAAATGTGTTTGATAGTTGCTTCTTGATGCTCTTTTATATTCAACTCTTATTCCTATGGGAGCATCATTAAAACTATCAAGCCTAGCTATATGGCTATAAAGAAAGCGCTTTGCGGGAGGCAACCCGGTTATTTTCGTGTGTGATTTTTCTTTGTGTCCTCTTGCTGTAACAAGAGATTTTGTGTCTAGTTAGGTTCTGGAGTTTTCAATAAAGTGCCAAGTTTTACCCTTTTTGGTTTGAAAAAGTTGCTTATAGCGTTCGGAGATTTTATTCCTGCACGAGTCAGTGCACGTATGATTTTCATTACGAGGCACCACCGCCGAAAGTTCTCCGTTACGAGGCAGGCCGTGACGATCGAGTGTCAGACGTATCTGTGTTCGCATAACGTGGTGTAAGCCACGTTGCACCAGCAATACTGACGAGGGGTTCACTCGTCAAATCCCATGGTTAAGGACTAGGGTTGAGATTACAGGGGAGAGAACGTGGTAGAGCTGGTAGTTTCGTCGGCTGACAAGCAAAAGCAGGGATTTACCCAGGTTCAGGCCTCCAGAGAGTAACACCCTACTTCCTGCTTGTCTGGTATTGATATGAGGGTATATGCGAGCTACAATGGAGTCCCGGCGAGTGTCGATCTCGCTAGGGCTTTGGTAGTTCGAGTATTGCGTGTCCCTTCATCGGCGGCCCTCACAGCCTTTATATAATAGGCTGGGTCTCAGGAGTTCGCAACCGACTCAAATTTACAAGTAAGGAAAGTCTAAACCGACTATGGCTTCGTCTAACTTGGAGGATACTCCGTCTTCTTGGGCCTTCCTTTATGGGCTTCATGTAGGCTCTTGATAGTTGGGCCTAGTCGATACGTGCACCAGTACCCTCATGGTAGGGTACCCGAAAGGTATATCCCCGTCAGTAGCCCCCGAGCACTTGTCTGACTCAAAGAATCGGGCATGGACTCATTCATCAGTGCACGTCATATTCTTTGTACCTGTGTTTTATGATTGGAATTCCTGTATGAATAGCGCATTTTGTCTGGCTATGTCGATTATTTCATCGACTACGGTTTTTGCTTATGATAATCAAGGGATAATAACTTAGTAGGCCGGTACACACGACGGATCGGACCGGTTAACTGCACATTCGGGCAAAACCTTACTAGCTTTCAATCAAACTCGAGTCCCCGGACTCGAATCTGGAACAGACTGGTCAGACTCGACTCAGGCCGTTGAGGTCTTACTGAATCGTTCTGCAGTATAAATTTGAGATTACCCAACGCGTCCGTCGGAATTTTTCATCATGTCTGCTGACACGGAAAGTTTTAAGGATTAACGCTGCTGGAGAGGTCCTTAGCCCAGCTCGACAGATCGACGGGTCTTACCTTTGCACTTATGCATGCAGCATCCGAGTATTTGCGGCGGACGCAACTCGGGAATTTATCGTGTATGATTTTGTGTTACATTTTGCTTATCAGCTGAGTCGAGTCCTTTGTCGACTGATCCTTTGCCATTATTCTATCGGGTGCGCGACAGCGCTCCGATGGGAGTAGCCCCCGAGATTGTGCTTTATTGCTTGCAATGGTGGATAATCTCAAATCTTTTTATCCCGTACATATTCAATCGAAGAATTTTTTGATACGCTCCCGATGGGAGTAATATGTTTAGTCGAAGAAACTATCGAGTGCCTTTATGTCTGTGTTGCATAATTTGCAATTTCCCCTCGAAACAACCGAGGCAGTCGAATGACTGGCTTTGTCGTAAAGTTTGAATGACTCGTCTTGCCAATCAGGTGTGAGACCTGAAGTGATGTCAGCAATGACGCATGCCTCGACTGCAATTTCTGACAAGCGATGGCGTGCTTGGTATGACTGATGGGACACGACACGCGTGTGGGCCCGTTATGCAGTGCTGACCGAGGACGGTGCCGTTTGGACTGGATTTGACCGCTCTGGCGTGATTTTCACGGGGTGTGATAATGGTTCCTAGATTCCCGTGCATAGTGGACGGAGTGGCCGGCGACGGTTGCTCTCCATACTCTCCACGTGTACGGTAGGATTCCCCGCGGAGCGCACGATTGTGGATTGACGGTAGTGATTGATTTTGATTTGTGGTAAATAGAAAGAGCGGTGCCGCAGAATTTTTACTTGCCATTTGCCTCCTGCGCGCTCCGTCTCATCTTCTTCCTTGCGCTTCTTCCCCCATTGTTCTTGCACTCAAGCTCTCTGCACTACGCCCATCCACCTTTGACCATGAAGAAGGGTGCAGGCTCCAAGCGAGCTGCTGCGGCCATAGCTTCCGCCGCCACCGACGCGGCTGCTGTGAAGGGGAAGAAGGGCGCGGCTAGCGCGTCTGCGTCCGCCGCGGCCTGAAGAAGGGCAACGGGGACTGGGTGAAGTCCACGATCAAGGACACCCACCTCGACAAATTCCGCGAGGAGGGCCTGCTGCCTCCTGCAGATCAACTGTCTGTCCGTGCGCCATCACCCAAGGAGGTACTCCCTGAACCGCGCGCCAACGAGCGCGTATGTTTTGCGGAATTTCTGACTAGGGGGTTTGCATTCCCCATCCATGATTTGTTCGTGGTTTGATGTATGCCTACAAGGTGCAAATCCATGATTTCACCCTAATGGTATACTGCACATTGCGTGCTTTATCACGCTTTGTGAATGCTTTCTGGGGTTGCCCCTAGCTGGGCGTTATGGAAGTCTATCTTCCTCGTCCGGCCAAATAAGGGAGGCGGTCGCACCTACCCTCTGGGCGGCTGCGGGATCAGGTGCGTAGCGACACCCGCTACTTTGCCTTGAAGCCAGTCGACTCTGCGCAAGGGTGGAGAAAGAAGTGGTTCTACGTCAGCGTTGAGCAAGACGGAGTCCCTACCTTTTCGACTGCCAGTCTCTTGCGAAGACCAACGCTTGGGCCCATCAGCTCTCGACTGAAGAAAAGGCGGAGGCGGCGCCTCTTTTGTCTCAGATTGGAGATATGCTGGGCAATGTCACTGGTGTGCATCTGATTGCCACCTTCGTGAAGATGCGGGTGTGGCCGATCCGTGCCCGAGCTCACCCCATGTGGCAATATGAGGGTGTGCTTGACTCCAGTCGGATGAGCCAGGAGGAGTTGTCGAAGAATGAGCTGGTTACGCATGTGCGATCCATCACCAGCATCAAGGCAAGTGATCCGTGCAACGTCGACTGTCCTGTCACGCCATATGGGATTGGCAGGCCTTTGCCTGAGGTTAGTGCAACCTATGTATTTTGGCCGTCGGGCTTCGCTCCCCTTTATTGTGCATCTCTAACTTTTCGGCAGTTTATTTGTGATATGCAGGGTCACTCGACTGTGTCCTCTCTTCCCCCCTTCCAGAGAATGGCCCAACTACTGAAGTTGAGTTGCAAGAGGTGGAAACAAAGGGGATGAGTCGCCACTTCCTTCTGCCACCACTTCTCCTCTGGAAGAAATCGAAGAAGAGGGAACAGACGAGATGCAGTCTGAGGAACCGCCCGCACCTGAGCATGAGAGCGAGAATCCCCCTCCCAAGCGTCGTCGCGTGGTGAAGGGATATCCTCTTCTTTGAGTTCACCCGCGAAGGAGTCGGATTTGAGGGATGATGGAGACTCGGGTTCGTCACCTTCTGCCAGAGCCGCTCCCTTGACTGTGTGCCCGTTGAGCTCAGCTCCTCCTCCCAAGTCGGGTGAGGCGCTGCTGTTTGGAGGCCCAAATTTTGACGACCTCGACAGTGAAGAGGATGGAGAACACAGGTTTGCTCCTTTGCTTGTTTGTACTGCAGTTTTTTGCTTTTTGATGTTTTTTCTTAAGTTGTTCTTCTCTGCCCTTCATAGTGCTGAGACTGAGCGTCCGCAACTCCTCCAGCTGATAAAACTTCGACTCCGGATCACCCGGATGTTTCTCCTGTTGCTCCTGAGGTTGTTCAATCAGTAGCCACGGCTACTGCCATTGAAGCGACCAAGGCTACGAGTGCTGCGGCTATAGAGGTCGGGACATCTGCCGCAAAGCCTGCGCCTTGGATTGACCATGTAAGTGTCTTTTGTCGAGTCCGCATATCTGGGACTGTTTGTGTATAACTTACGCTGGTTTCATGTGCTTGCAGCCCTTCTACCGCAACCTGGCGGAATCAGGCAAGGCCTTCGTCCAGGTGGAACAGGAGAGGGACAGTCTGCGTGCTGACCTGGAGCAACTCAGCCGTAAGTTTGTTTGCTGCTGTTCCTGAAGTTCTTTTGCATTGCTTTACTTTGTCGATTGTGAATTACGTCTTGCCATCGAATTCAGGTGACAAGGAATCGGCTGAGTCCCGGGTGAGGGAGCTAGAAGAGGCACTCGCCTCCCAGCGCACCGAGTCGAAGAAAGCTTTGGATGCCGCCAAGGACTCAGCCGCCTTGCGCGAGAGAGGATATGCTGAGCGACTGGCTGGCCTCGCTCGGGATGTGGGAGGTTAGTAACTTTTTCCTTTGACGTTTTTGTGTAGCTGCTGAGTGTGTGTAATAACTTTTGCTCTGTTTGATCTTTGTTGAAGGAGTTATTGGCGCGCCGGCACCTTCGGACGTGGTCAGTGATGAATTATCACTCGACCATGTTATAGGTGACCTTGGCGCCATGTTCGTCCATGCGAAGGATGCTCTGGCCAAGTCCACCAGCACACTCGGCGCTGTGTACAAGAACGTGCTTCCACTTGGCGAGCTACCGTCGACTGTTGATGGCTTCGCCAGCGTTCTTGGCCCGGGGACATCGACCATGGCGAGCTTTGCTCGCACCCTCACGGTACGCGGCTCGGAGTCTACCCTCAAGCTGATTTTAGGTCATGGGATAGAAGGTGACTTCGAGGCGGCTATGTCTGAGTTCCCTCGGAAGCCCGGGGGAAGCTGGTGTCTCTGAAGTCTGTTAGCGAGCCAGCCGCGCGACTGGCCAACATTTTTATGACCACCATGGAGCGCCGGGCAACGGAGATCGCCACCCGTTCGAGTAGGGCTAGGTCGGAGTCCATGTCATAGATTTGTGACAGCCGAACCTTATATTTATGCTCTGTAATGATACCTTTAATCGCGCGAGTACGCGTGTGCTTTTGCTACACTTGTATGGATGTCACCTTGAATGTTTTTGTGTTTTTACCTGAGAGGTTACGTGCTGTTTAGCTCGCCTAAATTATGCACTGGGTTTCCCCTTTCTGACATGAGATTTTTGTGATGGTTATGCTTTGAACAGCCACGGGAACCCGATACGTCAGTTGGTTCCTCGCAGCCTCATACTGCCACCCGGTCGCAGGCTCAGGTGGCAAATGATGCCAAAGTAATGGAGTATATGAAAACTCGAGTCGTGAGACTGGAGCAAGAACTAAAGAGTGCCCAGAGCGAGCTGAATATGCTGAAAATGAGACCAGCTTTGGCCACGCAACGAGAGGATTATGTGCTTGGGGAGATGGATCTTGTAAACAGGCAACTCGATTGTGAGTACAATCCTTGCTCTGATTACAGATTTTTGGCTACTCTTTTTCTTTTGACTCGACTTGTTCTTTTGCAGGTTTTGTCTTTGACTTCCAAGCAGAGCAAGCTCGCGTTGAGGAGCGTTTGGATAATGCTACTGACAACCCGACAACTGGTCGTCAGCATTTTTGGCTTGATAGGTTTCGAGCGCGCACACTCGCTACTTTGAAGGATCGTGCTTGGCGAAGCACTCAGCTACTCGAGTTATGCAGGGCGGCTTTCATTCGCATCAACCAGACCCTTTTTCCAACAGGACCACAACCACAAGGAATCCATGCCTTGCTCGATCTTTTCCGTCATGCAGGTCCTATCCGGGAGTTGCTTACCCAGAAGCTTGTGGTTGGAGCTAACGCGGCGATGGCATATGTTCGGAGTCGACGTCCCAACTTGGTGCTGCCGCCACCTGCTATTGGTGCGACTCTGTCCCAGAAGATCTTGATGGCACCGTTCTTTCTGCGAGGATGTGGTCGAGCGTAACCATGCCCAACTCTTGGCCCTGTTTTGCCCATCAAGGACGAGCCTGAAGATTAGAGGTTTTTGTGTATAAACTTGTATAGGGGGCAGCCCCCGAGTGTAAAGTTGCCTCTTGTATATAATATGAATTGTTTATTTTGCATTTTCCGCAGCCCCCGAGTCTATTGAGTGGGGTTTATGAAATGTTTTGAGTGTGAACTAATGATTGCACAGCCCCCGAGTATTCGAGTGCGGCTGTGAAGTTTGTGTTTTCTGAAATTTCTCCAACTTTGCTATGAGACTCAGCCCCGAGCGTTCGAGTGGGGCTGTGAAGTTTTGCGTTCTTGTTTGGACCTTTGTGACACAGCCCCCGAGTGTTCGGGTGCGGCTAAGGTGTTATTTTTGTGGGAGCGAAAGCTCATGTTTTTGACAGCGCAGCCCCCGAGCGTTCGGGTGCGGTTAAGGTGCTTGTTAGTGAGTTATGCGAATAGTAAACAGAGAGAGATAGGAGGAACATTGATTATATTCCACTTTTGAATGTTAAGCTGCAGGCCGCCTCATTAAAAACCTTCCAGCCCCCGTAGGTACCCTGGTAAGGAAAAGAGCGCGTCTGAAACCTGCAGCCATCCGACATATCGCCTATTACATTGTATGACTGAGCAGTCTAAGCATAGAAACGGCGCAGGTGCGCAACGTTCCAAGGATTGTGCGAAAGTTCGCCTGTCTTCGCGTGCTTCAGTCTGTACGCGCCACCGTCGATGACCTCGGTGACGATGAAGGGTCCCTCCCATGGGGAGGCGAGCTTGTGCACCTTCTTCTGCTTCAGCCGAAGCACCAGGTCGCCAACCACGAAGGACCTGGTGCGCAGTCGACGGCTATGGTAGTTGCGGAGATCCTGCTGATAGACAGCTGTGCGAGCCAGGGCCGTGTCGCGTGCTTCTTCGAGCAAGTCGACTGCGTCTTCGAGTGCTTCTTCTGCGTCGTCTTCGTTGTATGCTGCCACCCTTGGTGCATCGAACTTTACATCGGATGGCAGGATTGCCTCTGCGCCATAGACCATGAAAAATGGTGTGAATTGTGTTGAAGCGTTAGGAGTTGTGCGCAAGCTCCACAGTACCGACGGAAGTTCTTCAACCCAAGCACCCGCGGCTCTTTTGAGTGGCACCAGGAGGCGTTTCTTGATTCCGCTGCACACGAGTCCATTGGCTTTTTCGACTTGGCCATTGGACTGCGGGTGTGCCACGGATGCATAGTTGAGCGTGATGCTTTGCTCTTTGCAGAAGGAACGGAATTCTTCAGCCGTGAAGTTTGTGCCGTTATCAGTTATGATGCTGCTTGGGACGCCGAAGCGGTAGATGATGGTCTTTATGAAGTTAACTGCCGTAGTAGCAGTCGAATTTGTGATGGGGACTGCTTCGATCCACTTTGTGAACTTGTCAACTGCCACCAGGAGATGAGTGTGTCCTCCGTGCGAAGATTTTTTGAGTGGCCCAACCATATCTAGCCCCCACTGGGCGAAAGGCCAGGCCAATGGTATTGTCTTCAATGCTGATGCAGGTGCGTGCGGCTTTGTGGCGAATTTTTGACAGCCGATGCACCTTTTGACTATGTCCTCCGCGTCCTTGAGTGCTGTGGGCCAGTAAAAACCTGCTCGAAAGGCTTTGGCTACGAGTGATCGGCTGCTGGCGTGATGTCCGCAGGTACCTGCATGAATATCTCGAAGGATGGCTTTGCCATCTTCGAATGCGATGCATCGTTGGAACATACCTGATATGCTGCGTTTGTACAACTCGCCATTGATGATAGTGTATGCTTTAGACCGTCGAGTGACACGTCGTGAGTCAGTTATGTCGTCGGGTAGCTCGTTGCGGAGTATGTATGCCAGGAAAGGTTGAGTCCAAGTTGGCTCAATGAGGAGTACCTCGACTGGCGGGTCCTCTGTGCTGGGTGTTTTGCTCTTGGCTGGTGCGGTCGATGTAGGAGGTGCCCGTTTTTCCTTGATTGATCTGTGCTCAATGCGCTCGAGGAAGACACCAGGTGGAACTTGCGCCTTGGTTGAGCCTAGATTGGCTAGTATGTCTGCTTCCTCGTTGCTTTCTCTCCCTATGTGTCGCAACTCGCAGCCTCGAAGCTGCCCTCCATTACGTTGTACAGGTCGCGGTAGGCGATCATGTTGTCTGCTATGGCGTCACAGGCCTTCATTGTTTGCTGCACCACCAGATTCGAGTCACCGTAGATCATTAATCGAGTGCACCCGAGAGCTTTGGCCATCCGCATGCCATGGATCAAGGCTTCGTACTCGGCCTCGTTGTTTGATGGTAACTCGAATCCCATTTGCAGGACGTAGCGAAGCTTGTCTCCTTTTGGCGATATGAGGATGACACCTGCGCCTGCACCTTCGTTTTTCTTGGACCCGTCGAAGTACATGGTCCATGAGTTGGACACATCTGGCGCTCCAGGCAACTGAGCTTCGATCCACTCGGTTGTGAAGTCGGGTAAGACTTGTGCTTTGATGGCCTTCGGGTGATCGTATCTGATGTCCCTTGGTCCCAGCTCGATGAGCCATTTTGCGACTCTCCCAGTTGCGTTGGGGTTTGTGAGAATATCCCCGATCCCTGAGTTACTGATTACAGTGATCGGGTGTTCTGCGAAGTAGTGCGTCAGCTTCCTTGATGACATGAACACGGCGTAGGCCAGCTTTTGATAGTGCGGGTACCGCTGTTTTGATATGGAGAGGACCTCACTCAAGTAGTAGACTGGGCGTTGTATGCTTTGGGCGTGTCCCTCTTCCATGCGTTCGACCACCAGTACGGTACTCACCACCCTGTTGGTAGCCGAGACGTACAGGTATAGCGGTTCCCGTTCCTTAGGTGCGACGAGGACTGGAGGGCTTGTGAGGACTCGCTTGAGATCCGTGAAAGCTGCTTCGGCTTCCGGCGTCCACTCGAACTTGTCTGCTTTCTTCATCAGTTGATAGAACGGAAGTGCTTTTTCGCCTAGTTTGCTGATGAAGCGGCTGAGCGCCGCCACTCGACCTGCTAATTTTTGTACGTCATGAAGCTTTGAAGGCCTTTGCATTGTCAAGATGGCCTGTATTTTCTCCGGGTCCGCCTCGATTCCACGAGCTGAGACTAGATAACCCAAGAGCTGCCCGGCTGGTACGCCGAACGTGCACTTCTTAGGATTGAGCTTGATGTGGAAGTGCTTGAGGTTGGCGAACGTCTCTCGCAGGTCGTCGAGTAGTGTGTTTTCTTCCCTTGTTGTGATGACAATGTCGTCCACATATACTTGGACGTTTCGTCCGATCTGCTTTTTGAGGCAATCTTGCATCATGCGCTGGTATGTCGCACCCGCGTTTTTGAGCCCAAAGGGCATGGTTGTGTAGCAGTAGACCCCGAGTGGGGTTATGAACGCCGTTTTCTCTTCATCTTCTACCTTCATCCTTATCTGGTGGTAACCTGAGTAAGCGTCCAGGAAGGATAGGCGTGCGCATCCGGCGGTGGAGTCGACGATCTGGTCGATTCGAGGCAGCGGGAAGTGATCCTTTGGACAGCATTTGTTGAGGGCTGTGAAGTCCACGCACATCCGAAGGATATCTGTATGCTTCTTTTCTACAAGTACGGGGTTAGCCACCCATTGTGATTTCTTGATTTCTCGGATGAACCCTGCCGCGAGTAGTCTATCAACTTCAGACTCGACGGCGGTTCTTTTTGGGCCAGAAACGCGGCGCATTGTTTGTTTTACTGGCTTGGCATCTGGAAACAGTTGGAGAGAGTGCTCGGCGAATTCCCTGGGGATACCTGGCATGTCGGCTGGACACCACGCAAATATCTCCCAGTTCTCACGGAGGAATTCGACGAGCGCGCTTTCCTATGCGATAGGCAAACTCGACGATACATTGACTGTCTTGGACGGATCGGTCGGGTGCACCTGATGTGACCTTGTGTCATTTGTTGCGTTGAACGATCTGTCGACTGCCAATTTTTTGTGTTCCTGCATGAGTGTGCGGTCGTTGGAGATCGCTAGATCGGCGAGTGTCTCTTCCATGCCGAACATCTCAGAGATTTGCTGAACTCGCGGTCGCAAGCATCGGACCTTTGAAAGTTTCCATTGACAGTGATGACTCCTTTTGGTCCTGGCATCTTTAGCTTGAGGTACGCATAGTGTGGCACTGCCATGAATCGAGCGAACGTTGGCCGTCCAAGTATGGCGTGGTATTGTGACTTCCAGTCGACGACCTCGAACTCAATCGATTCTGTCTGAAGTGACTTGTCCCCGAACGTGACATCGAGTTGTATTGTGCCTTCTGGGCTGACAGCTTTGCCAGGGACGATACCGTGGAAGGTATTTGTGGATTTTGGAGATTTTCGACTGACTGTTCATTTTGCGGAGTGTGTCCGCAAAGATGATGTTTATGCCGCTGCCTCCATCCATGAAGACTTTGGTCATGGCGTAACCTCCAATTTGCGCATCGAGTACTAGAGCTGCGTGCCCTGGTCGAACTACAGCTGGGGGGTGGTCCTCCCGGCTGAAGTTTATGGCAGTTCGGATCCCTTCAAAAATTCAGGAACAGCGGGGGTGCCATGACGGCCATGTTCACCTGTCGAGTGAGTAGTTTTTGCTGCCTATTGGAGGGCGACCCTTCTGTATCATGTTCACCTGCCCGTGAGGCTGAGGGTACCGATCCTCCTCTACCCGAGGTACGGGGTGTATGGCGCCCGCAACATGTCCGCCTGCGGCAGGCTGGGTGGTGGTGGTGGTGCCATCAGGGCAGGTACAGTGTTTGGCTGAGGTGCAGTTGCGGCGGGTGCCTTTCTGAGATGCATGTATTCAGATGCCAATTTGTCGAATTCTCTACAGTTCTTCAACGAGTGATTGGAGCGCAATTTTCCGTCCTCCCCTTTGTACAGGTGGAATCTGCAATAGTCATCCATCTTGTCATCGAATGAGCGCTCGTTTTGTGCATCAGAACGCGGCTTTCGCCACTCTTGCTTCTTGTAGCTGTTACTTCGTTGCTCGCGGTCTCGACTATCCCGGCGATCATCCGGCCTCCGGTCGCTTCTATCTTGGTCGTCACGGGGTTGTGTGAACCCAGCCGCCATGAACTCGGATCTGTCGTCGTCGTAATGACGTTTGGAACGCTTGCGCCTCCGATCATCTCTGTATGTGTCCCTGCGGCTTCGGCTGCCGCTGTCATGGTTGTCGCGTGGTGAAGAGGCGCGGGTTGCTCGCACCGAGTCTTCTCCATCTGCCCACTCAGTCGCGATTTTTATGAGGTTAGCCATGGAGGTTGGCTTTTCTCGACCAAGTGCTTCTTTGAAATCTCTCCTGGCGAGACCCATGATGAAGGCGTCCATGGCCCTATCTTCCGATATTGCGCCGACTGAGTTGCGTATGGTGGTCCATCGCCGTATGTATGATCTCAATGTTTCGTCTGATCGTTGAGTGCAGGCTCTCAGTTCTTCGAATGTTTTCGGTCGCTCGCACAGAGGTTCGAAGTTCTTGATGAAGTCTCTGCGGAAGTGATCCCACGAGTCGTATGACGACGGAGGTAGCGCCTTGAGCCAGTCGCGGGCTGTACCTTCGAGCATGAGTCGTATGTATTGCATTGCCGTAGTATTCGTGCCTCGTTGGCATGAGACGGCGAGTCTGTAGTCTTCTAGCCATCCTGAAGGTTCCTGTCGACCTGTGTACTTGGGTTGTTCAGATGTTAGCTTGAACCCTTTGGGCATCCGTGTCTCGCGGATGCGGCGAGTGAAACACAAGGCTCCGCATGGCTCGGGCTCCCGGTCGGAATATGAGTCGCTACTGGAAGACCTTCGAGATCTGCTTCTGCTGGACCTGTGTCGGCGTGTGCCTTTCCTTGTTTCCTCCGAGTGGTGACTGCGACCACTACGATCGTGTGCTGCCTGTCGCGAGCTGACTATGTTGCGATCTCGACTCCCTCCTGGAGTATTTGCATCCGGATGTATGGCCTTCACCGCTAGGGCCAGTGATTTGAGCTGTTGGCGATGCAGGGCTGCGTTGGGATCGTCCGCCGGAGGCTGCATTGCTTTGAGGTAAGCACCCACAGAGAAAAGAGCACCCGCAGCTGTTTTGGGTACTGGGATTCCTTCGTCGTCGTGTGTCATGAATGACAAGCCTAGGTTGCGAGTAATTGCCTCCCTCTCATCTTCCGGGAGGCGTGCCAGCCTCGATCTGCCTCTTGGGCTCGCCCGCCCTGTGGAGCTAAGTGATAGTTGTCTTCTTCGTGCGCTCGAGATGCTGGCTTGCCTTTTGCGCTCCTCGAGTGTTGCTCTGATGTTTTGCAGGCGAAGTGATTCCTGCCAGTTGAAGTACTGGAAGGTCAACGTCTCTTCTGGAGTTGCGTCTGCTGGCATCATTGTGCACTCCTTAATGACTTTGTCTGCTTTTGCTGCCATCTCAGCAGTAATTGTCAGAGTTGTGACCCCATCCGGCATAGTTACCGTGCATGGGAATTCTGTAGGCCTGCGGCAGGCTGCGGCTTCAGATGATTCTCCGTTGATGGCAACGTAAACCTGATGGGGGATGACCCGCGGGTACGTGTATGTGCTGCCAATTCCTGTCATGGACTCGACGTCTTCATCAAGGCTCATGTCGGAGTCGGTATGCCCGTCGAGTGGTCCGTCTGGACGGATCTCGTTGTCGATGCGTTCATCGTCTATGCTCATCTCGGCGTCAGCAAAACCGTTGTGGACCTCGGAGTCGAGTTTGTTGTTGGTGCAGATCTCAGAGTCGACGTTGTTGTCGTTATGAATTTCGGGTTCGTCGAAGTCGTCGAGGGAGATCCCGTAGTCGAGGGTGTCATCGAGTGGAAAATCGAGCTCGAGATCGTTTTTGCGGTACGCTGATTCAGCTTCCTCACCTTGAGTTCTTTTGTCATGTACTCGTTGATCTCTCGAGTCGACATGGTTGTTGCAGATGAGCAGGCTTCGAGAATCGACAATGGGACGGACGCAGTCGATGGAGCCTCGGGTGCGGCAGTCGCGAGTTGTCGTGGATCTGTCAAGTCCTGCGTACCAAACTTGTTTACGAAAAAATTGAATGCTCCAACAGTTAAATCCAAACCTGACTCGAGACTAGCGAACGTCTCTCGGACTTCTGGCGAGTGTGGATCAAATGTGCCTTTTGTTGGTGAAGTTGGCGGGCCGCCAATTTTCGAGCGAGTCGGCGAGTTGTGGTTTGTCGATGCAGTTGGCGAGTTGCCGTTCGTAGATGCGATCGGCGAGTCACCGTTTTCCGATGGAACCGGTGAAACCGTGAGTCCAACACTATTCTTTCCCACATACGGCGCCAATTGACGAGGGGTTAACTCGTCAAATCCCATAGTTAAGGACCTAGGGTTGAGATTACGAGGGAGAGAACATGGTAGAGCTGGTAGTTTCGTCGGCTGACAAGCAAAAGCAGGGATTTACCCAGGTTCAGGCCTCCGGAGAGTAACACCCTACTTCCTGCTTGTCTGGTATTGATATGAGGGTATATGCGAGCTACAATGGAGTCCCGGCGAGATGTCGATCTCGCTAGGGCTTTGGTGGTTCGAGTATTGCGTGTCCCTTCATCGGCGGCCCTCTCAGCGTTTATATAATAGGCTGGGTCTCGGGAGTTCGCAACCGACTCAGATTTCCAAGTAAGGAAAGTCTAAACCGACTATGGCTTCGTCTAACTTGGAGGATACTCCGTCTTCTTGGGCCTTCCTTTATGGGCTTCATGTAGGCTCTTGATAGTTGGGCCTAGTCGATACGTGCACCAAGTACCCTCATGGTAGGGCACCCGAAAGGTATATCCCCGTCAAATACGCTATAGGATATTTTGGCGAGCCTAGCATGTACATACAGACATGGCCTCGGAACACAGTGACCGAAAGGTTAAGCACGAGTCACATAGTAGTTGTGATTGACATAAACGATGTCTACCTTTGAAGCTATGCTGTCGGCCGTGACGATCGGCGATAGTATATCAGATGAGGATCGTGTAATCACTAAAACGAAGAGAGGGATATTCGTTTTGAGTGGGAGTTCTGGTAGTTTTATTTTATTAAAACTTGAACCCATATTTTATTATGAACAAAGTCTTTATGTTTTGCAAAACCTTTGTAGATAATAACATGTTTGATAGACCTATTAAACTTAGGTGCATTCCTGGGATTGAGAAACTTAAAAGGTTGGATCCAAACTTCATAGTTTTATACCATAGCTTGAGGATACTCCTTGTTTCAAACCTATTAGCTCTACATGATACAAAACCCGCTAGGAGATAAAACCGGAGATTCCGCTAACAAAAGAATAATTTGGATTATCAAGTTTTGTGTGGATAATTTCATCATAGTCCAGTGTATGCTATGATCTCTCCCATAGAGAATGAACTGTGGGTGCGTGTTGACAGATCGCGAACATTTGGAATGGTCGCTGAGATTGATGATCTGTATCCACCGTAAATCAGGTTTTCTTCTCAACCAAGATGGCAGAGAACGCTCGCATTAAATGGCAGATCGCGAACTTGATGACGTTGGTCATACTTGATGACATTAGTCATACTTGATGACATTGGTTATACTTGATGACATTGAGACGCCTCGCACAGCTCGATTAATGGATGATAGAAGACGTTGCCAGATGCAAATGTTTGTCATAGACTATGCATTGCAAGGGGAATCGTTCACCTTCATGAATTCTTGGTTGTGTTGCAAAAACCATAGAGATGAAATGAATCACCGGGAAGTCATCAATGATGATAGTGTATATATGATATACGAGTTATGAATGTTTTTGCCTAAACAAGTACTTGCAGCAGTGACTAAGTTTTGATACTAGTCATGTTTTATGAAAACGAGATTTTCTGCTTGAGTAGCTTGGAAGGATGAGGAGACAATGTGTGTTGATGATGGCAGGCAATATGTTGTAATGGCCATAGACACTCTCTCTGCATCTACTATTTTGTATTAATTTGGATCTGAACAAATTCAGTTTGATCGCTTGTTAGCATGATCATTATAAGTGTGTCTTGCCTCTATCGAGACAATTATTCACATTTGTCAGTGACAAAATTGTCGTCCTACATTTATGAGTGATATCTTTAATGATCATACACCGATTATGAATGAAGTGTTCTTATGGTAGTAGCTCCCACATTTATAACATTAATGTCAACGGATACAAACTTAATAATGACACCACATTATTGTGGCACACCGTTTTTGGGAAACAGACATTTAACTTATTGATAATCATACATAATGATGTGTGTGGATCAATGAAGTACGTTAATGTGTAGTGGAAATCATTATTTCATAAACTTCACCAATGATTTGAGTAGATATATGGATATCCACTTAATGAAATGCTGGTCTGAAAAGTTTGATAAGATCAAACAAGTTCAGAGTGAAGAAAGAAATATAAACTTAACAAGAAAATCAAATTCCTGCGATACAGATCGAGGAAAATAAGGATTTGAGTTATGAGTTTGGCATATCATTGGAAGACTTGTGAAAAGAGTTCCACAAATTATGTCGCATGGGACACCACAATATTATGGTGTGTTAGGACGTCGTAATCACACTCTATTGGATAGCGTGTGGTAAATAAAATCTCTTATCGAATTATTGTGATCATTGAAGTCATATAGTAGAAACAAAACATTCACGTTAGATAATAGGGAAACCATCTAAATCCGTGGAGGCAATACCATATGAGTGATGGCATGGCTTTTAGCCTAGATTTTCATTTCGATATTTTAGTGTTTTGATATGATCAAACCTAAAACGGATAAATCTTTGTAGTATACCTAAAGAATTAGTTGGGTACATGCCTCACAACAAAGGTAAAATTGTTGCCGGAATATACCTTACTCAAGAAATAGTTTCTTGTCCGAAGATATAAGTAGGAAAGAAAGTAGAGCAAGACGGGGTTAATGAACTTCCTCTCCAGACATAAGAGTGGCGCAACGGAAACTGTTCCGATAACGGAAATTGTTCCGATATCGTCCTCCACGGATGAGAGAAAGTTAATGATAATGATCATGACGCTATAAGCTCGTACTAAGATCGTAGGCATACGAGAATGGTTTCCGCACCATGTGCTATGACTATTTGGTTATGAAACGTCATGTTAATGGAGCATGAAAATACCTACGAACTACAAAGAAGCGATGGTGGACCTAAGTCCGAGAAATGGCTATGAGCCATATATAATCCGAGATAAAATCCATGTACGATCACCAAGTAAAGACTTGGGTAAATCTTCTTGATGGGCTTCACGCCGTTGAGAGTAAATGGAATTTTATACAAGATAGACGCTGACGGAAAGGCAACCGTCTATAAGGATCAATTTATCACAAAACTGTTTTGACAAATTCAAAAGTTGACCACAACGAGATTTTGTCTCAAGTGGCGATGCCTAAGTCTGTTTAGGATTGTTCTAACAATTAATTTCAATTAAGAAATTGATGGATGGATAAATAAACTGTGTTCCCTAATGGCAACATTAAGGAAGAGTTGTAATTGGTACAACAAGTAGGTTTTGTTGATCCTAAGGATACTGGACACGTATGCAAACTTCAGCTGACCATTCATGGGCTGAAGCAAGCATATCGGAGCTGGAATCTTCACTTTGATAATTGGATCAAAGGATTTTGGAGTCGTCCAAAATAGTTGAAGAAACCTGCATTTACAAAGAAGTGAGTGGGATCTAAGTAGCTTTTCTTGGTCTTATATGTGAATGACATATTTGAGTGGGAGCCAAAAGAAATTCCCTGATCTTATATATGGATAGCGTATTTAAGTGGGAGCTAGGTGTCATGTGACATATTGAGAATGATACAGAACCTCTAGTAAAGTATAAATGATTATTTAAATGATTAAATTTTCTATAAATGAAGTTAAGAGTATTAGGCGTCAGGTCTATAAATTGTATAGATCAAAAGGGGCTTAATAACATTAGGTCGGAATATTTTCCTATGATAAGATTCTGAAGTGTTTCAGAATAGAACAAACGAAGAAAATGTTCTTACTTGTATGACTAGGTTAAATATTAAGTTTATCTTGGCGTTTCAGCAATAATTGTTGAGAGAAATGGATGTCCGACATCCTCTATGCATCAGCCATAGATTCTATCATACTGAAACCTCGACTTGGTGTGACCCAAGTTCTTGGTTGAAGAACGGGTTCTAGAGTGATCCCTGGATGGATCGATGAACAAACGTTAAGTATATCCTTCAGTGTCTAAAGAGAACTGAAGATATGTTTTTTGGTATGGGGTGAAAGTGAAAAGACAACTTGCCGTAAAAGGTTACGACGATGCAAGTTATGACACTGACCCATACGATTAGAAATCTCATACAGGAGAAGTCCTTTGTTTTGAAGAAAGACAGGGTTAGCTTGCGAAGTTGCATATGAATGCACTGTCGCATAATCTACATAGGCATAGGAATATATGTCTACTTCAGAAGTAGCAAGTGTGATTGGACTGAGCGGTTTTCCTGAGCATGCGTGGTTTCCCTTAATAGATCTCTTAGACTTTTAAGGCCCATGCTACGCGAAGTTTCGAGTCTCACTCCATCAACAAACATGTATTTCACCGTTATCATAAGATACATGATGATGTCAAACTAGGTGACATAGAAGTGTTGCAAAGCACATACAGATCTTAGTGAAGGAGATTTGTTGACTGAATTCCTCTTCCACGAGACAAGCATGCACCATACTGCTATAGGTGTTAAGATTTTACCAAGTTGTAAACTAGATTAAATTGTACTCTAGTGCAAGTGGGAGACTGAAGGAGATATGCCTAGAGGCAATTAATAAAGATATTTTATTTGTCATATCTCAATTGTTCATAATATCTTTTTGTACCATGCTATAACTGTATTAAGTGGAAACATTAATACACGTGTGGTATGTAAACAACCAGATCCCTAGTATCCTCTATTTAACTAGTCCGTTGGGTAACAGATGATCAACGTTTCCTGATCATGGACAATAATGTCAGTTGACAACGCAGTCATGTCATTAGGTGAATGACGTGGTGGACATACCCAAAAGATATAGAAACGTAGTGCTCATACCTTCGACTGTGAGATTATATCAAATCGCTGCTTCTGGAAGGTGTTTTGATCGCATCAAACGACATGTCTTATATAGCGTGACAATAAAGGTGACACTTTCAGGTATCCGAAGGAAGCAGTGGAGGCGAGTGATCAAGAGCGAGATTTGTCAATCCACATAGCAGGATAGATACTCTGGGTCAACTCGGTGAGATTATATCAATGAGTTTGCAAGCATGTGACTAGGTCACGGGGATGTAATATCACAGACGAGTTAAAGATAGATTTGTCAATGACGAGTTCATGCTCGGTAATCGTGATACACGAGAACGATGCTCGGACAATCTAAGTATTGCTAGGCAAAAGGATGAGACTGGATGTCTAAAGGTTCAAACGATAAAAATACATTCGTGGACGCACAGGGGCTATCATGGGTATCCAGATCCCACTGTTAGTTATTGATTGGAGAACTTGTCTCGATCATGTCTGGAGTGATCTCAAACCGTAGGGTAACACACTTAAGGTTAGGTGACGTTTTAATTAGATTGGAAATGAGAGAAAGAAACTAGAGAACTCCGGAAGCGTTCCGGGACATGTCCGATGTTGATCGGAGGCAACGAAATATGTTTCGGAGCTCGATTGAATTAAATAATATGTATTTAATATTAATAAGTGTTATTAGTGATTAAATATATTTTTATTTAATTAATTTCAATTTTTTAAGGCATTAAACCTAAATGGGCCTTAGAGGCCCATTAGGGGAAAAACCTCATTTGGGAAATTGGGGGGAGGGCCTAGCCGGCCTAGGGTGGGCCGAACGGGGCCCACCTAGGTGGTCGGCGCACCCCCATGGCCGGCGCACCCCATGTGGGGTTTAGTCCCACATGGGTGAGCCAAGGGGTGTGGCCTCCCTCCTCCACCTTTATAAGGAGGTGCGCCCATGCCTTGAAATCCATCTCATCTCTTTCTTCTTCTCTCCTACCTTGAGCGTGGTTCCGTTTCTGGAGCTGCGTACGAGGAGGGAAGTCTCTCCATTATACGCACACCGCCGTGCTACTAGATCCAATCTTCCGCTTCCGCTGCTCTGCTGGATCTGGAGCCCGGAGGTCGTCATATACACCGTACGTGTGTGGAACTACGAGGTGCTACACGGGTGGCACTGGAAGTTGTCTTCTTCCTCTACACGACCTTGAGGTCAGCTTCATCGGCTTCATCGACAACGTTTGTGCGGGAACGTAATCCCGCTTTCGGTCTACAAGGGTATGTACTCCGTTCTCCTCCGTGTAGTATATCTGCATAGTAATAGATCTTGGCTAGTTTATGGTTATCGTTGCTAGGAATTTTTTTTGTTTTCTGCCTACGATTCCCTTCAGGTAGATGATCAATCCACCCCACGCCCCATCGACCTCAAGATCCCATGCATACGCCATCTTGAATCAACCCTGCGTCAATGCATGTCGAAGCACGCATAACCATGCGCCACGTGTTGCCACGCCACAGAATTCGGACACCATCAACCCTCACGCTCCTACGTCGTCGTCACCGATCTTCACCGTCTTCTGTCCCGTCAGACTGTCCAGTCCAACCCAGCCGAACTTGTTCGACTGCAATCATGCTCCACCTCGCATCATATCAGCCCAGCACCAACGTGCATTGATCGACGCCTTTTGGTACATGATTCTCCACAACGTACTCCAGACTGCTCTCAGCCTTATACGCACATCACCAATCTACCAACCTTCCGGTAAAACCATGCAAACTGAGCAACAAATACAAAAGAAATTGCTTCCCTGTTAGTTCCTGTGGGTGCATCAAGTTTTTATCCCAC
This sequence comes from Poa pratensis, assembly GCA_947311845.1. NCBI lineage: Eukaryota > Viridiplantae > Streptophyta > Magnoliopsida > Poales > Poaceae > Poa > Poa pratensis. Next base: position 51,749,726 of record CAMZMU010000036.1, read on the forward strand.
CACAATTCCAATATGCCCTTTTTCATTTGCCTTCTCGTCACCTCCATGCACCAAATACCATGGTTGCAGAATTCTTTTTTTTTCACGTAACAAATCTCGCATTGCATGACTTCCGCTCTGTACAACAGCATCGCACGTCTCCATGCCTGGTCCAGCTTACTGCTTGCGGCGCGTCTGGCTCCCCGCGATTGGGCTGCCACCTGCCTGGTGCCCGGCCCGTTGGCCTGCTCCACGCATGCGGCGCTACCGCCTGGACCGATCGATCAATCCATCTGCTGCTGCAACTCGCCGCAATACGCCTGTTGCCTGCACCTGCACATCTGAGCCGATCTGATCTGCCACGTACCGTGAACCACGGCCTGCCTAGCTATGCCAAACCTGCTTCCGATCGCTTCCGCGAGGTTAGATGAATCTGGATCGCCATCTCGCCTGCGCATCGCAATACGATGATGCTACGTCGGCGACGCCCGATCCCAACTTCGCACTCCAATCTCTAGATCAAATTCCGCGGCCTTCAACCTTGCTCTGATACCACTTGTTACCGTTGTAGGCGCATAATTGATCTACCGAGAACACGAAGCAATCACAGCACGATGATGACAACGAGATTTGTTAGCGCAGTTCGGCGAACTCGCCTACATCTGCGGGGCATGAATACGGGCGCACTTCCCCATTGATACTGTATCGGATTTTCTGTGGTCACGTAACCCTCTTTCGAATAGTTTTTTCTTGCAGTCGCAGATGATTTCATATTGCCGCCCGATTGGTTTATGTGGTTCATTTTTGTAGCTCGAGGTTTCATGTCTCATTTCCTTATGTTTTGCTTGATTCTTGCTTGATAACCAAGTGGAGCCGTGGCCTCTTCTGCAATGCAAAAGTTCTCTTTCATGCCGCCCTTCTCGTCATCGTACAACTCAACATTCACGAGAGAGCAGAGTTCTAGCCTCTAGATTTTGAAACCCCCCCCCCCCCCCCCCCTGATTTTTGGACGACATACGAGGTTTTATTTGGCCAGCGTATATATCCTTTTCTCGCTATCTCCCTGCCAGAAGAAAAACCGTGAGCGGAAGTAGTCCAATCTTTGGAGTACCCATTTCGGCATTTGGAAGAAAGATAGCATATACAACACCATATTGCTAAGTATTGAATTGATGAGGACTAAACGGTCACTAGTAGAAAAAAGTTTTCCTTTCCAACTACTTACTCGTTTTTCCAATCATTACTCAACTATTTTCCACTCAGCATTTGATAATCTATTATAGTGTATGGTAATTCCGAAATACTGATAGGAACTCACAAACGAACAACTCGGCATACTGAGCCGTATATTTCTGAGCATCTCCGAAATAGATTAACTCACTTTTATGGAAATTAATTTTAATATCCGAAAAAGTTGCTCAAACGCTGATAAAATTAATTTCATATTCTTACCTTTTTGAGATCATGCTCCATAAAAAGTATCCTACATCGGCATATTCTAGAATAGGTAGCCCACCATCAACGAGATGTTACACTACACCTGTAATCTGACCTAAGTTTTTCGTGCCCTTAATAATGACAGTTGATGCTTTTGTAGAAGTCCGTTGGGTACCCCAAGTGGAAATGATGATGTAGCCCAGTGGCAAGGTTTACCCTCGTCTGAGAATCAACATTTATCGAACCAATAGGATGTAGTAAGACAACATATATAGAGATTATGTAGTCCATCTGAAAAATTAAGAGACATAGGGCGAGACACCATGAGATGTCAGAAGGAACCAAAGATTCATCGACTTCTATCCAATCATACACATGGATTATGTCAACCTTCCAAAACGACCCACCGAGTATACACGACCAGTTGAGGTCCATCCTGAGATTTTTTTCTACGCATGATGCATATTACTACATTTGAATTTTATTGCGATATATGTTCACATACGAGGACACAGATGGATTCTATGGACCATCCAAAGGAACCCAACAACGTAGGCCCTATGAGGATGTTTTTGGAAAAGACTGAAAAATTGTCAGTTCATACACCATCAAATGATATTTACATGGACGTGTATTTTAACATGTGAGACGACATGATAATTAGTGAAGAACTGGTAATGCCACATACTAAAAAGCACACACATATTTATTCAAGAAGTGATTTCACACTACCAAGAGCTATGCAGAATAAATGCGCTTGTACACTGCACAAGATAGTAAGGAATCACTCCTTGCATACAAGTGGTGCCTCATTTTAATCATTGGCTTAAAAGTGATCATGCTCATTGGTCTCAGTGTATAGACACACAACAAGCAGATCCAACTATGTACCACCTCACTAGCCAACAAAAGCAAAAAAGAAGACACATCTACTTATGCATGCTTCCTAATTTTGTTGACAGTCCGCTGGTATAAGCTCCATGAAAGAGGTGTCAAATAATTCATCATTGACCAAATCAGATAATAATTTGCAAATCACACAACACTCAAGAGCCAACATGATAATTTGAGCCTCAGACTTGCATTTCACACACATGAGACAGTACAGAATAGGTGATACTACTGAACCAAGAACACATCATAAGCAATTTGTTGTACGTTGCATAAGGTACACTAGGATTACCACTTCCAGACATGGCGCGTTTGGTAGCCACAGTTTCATCATAGGCCATAACAAATCAAGCGAAACACAATACAAATATTGCAAATCAGACAACACGCAAAAGATGATCCCTTAGTACCAGCAATCATGCACAAATAATTTCGTGCGTACACAACAACTGATACTAAAGGACACAATTTGAATGCAAAGATGTTCAAACAAGCCTCATAATACATTGCCAATAGCTTGGCCTCAGAAAATCATACAACAAAATGTAGTAGTCCTGGAGAAAATATACGAAACAAAGTGAACAACAACTTTGTGAGTAGAACTTCGGTATAGTTGCCCCATCCCTACGAGAAGTGTTCATCACTAGCCGGAAATAGAGCCCAACACCAAATCCACAGATCAACACCCAAATATGTTCATTTTGAACGAAATCTCAACTAAATTGTTGTACAAATAGATGATTTTGCAACCACCATACCCCTAGTAAAAAGCCCTACACCAGAACCGATAGATCGCAGGTTTCACGCACATCGAACCCTAACTCTACCATTCATGTCATGCTAAGCAGAGAAAGATCTACAGATCTACAACGCTTACGAGGCACAAAAGGGCTGGAGATGATCTTACCGCCACTGATGAATCCCTCGAGGAATACGGGATGACGCGGTGCTCGCGACGTGCTGATGGTGCTCCTCCCTGTGGAAGGATGGAGAGATGGCTGCCCTTCGTTTCCTCTCGAACATGCTCGCGGCGGTTCTCTGGATGTGCCGCAGGAAAGGAACCGCTGACGGAGAGAGAGGAGGAGAGAAGCGAGTGTGATGAGTGGAAATGAAGAGGGGAGTGAGCGGTGAGGGAAATAAATGGCGCGTATTTCCGTAGGAACGCGGCGTCTCCCGCGCGTTCGCTCGCATGCCGCCCTTACGCTCGACCAGACTTGGCTCTAGGGAAACTACCGATTCGAGCGTGCCCTCTGGGGCTGGCTGAGCGATGCTTTGACGCGCACGCGGAGACATCCAAACACCGTCTTTTACAGCTAGCGGGCCTAGTCTAGGCGCATGCTGGCACGTGCCCATGGGGAAGCGTGACGCAAAGTAAGCATACCCTTCGTGTTTTCAAAATGTAGAAAAAACGTAATTTGGCATACTACGGCGGGCGAGTTGTCAACCAAACAGGCCTAAATCTATTTGCGTCACCAATTGTAACTGTTGTGCGAAATGGAGCGAGTACGATGGAATAGTCAACTAAGTACTCACAAACAAACAACGTATGGCTGAAGTTTGTGAGTGGAGATTCGCTCATACTCGTCAGAGTCAAAGTCCAAGATGGGTTGCGAGTAGGGATGTAAATGGGACCATAAATTGTGCCATATAATCCCATTTATTTTGTTCAATAGTTCAAAAAAACGTTTCGTATCCTAGAAAAGTTACTACGTACCCACTTATACGGGATTAAATGGTGCCACTTGATCTCCCATTTACATCCCTAGTTGCGAGCAGGCACATGTTCATACTTGATTACTTGTCCCCTTTCGGAAAATTCTGCAGGGTTCTAAAGTAACCACACAATTTGTTCTTCGTCTCGTTCTAGCGGAAGAGTCTCTCGGCTATAGTACTATTCCTCCTGTGTAGTCTTTATATACCTCCTCCTGTTCTATCCTCGAGTCGAAACACCAAGGAAGGAAGAGCAACACAAACACGAAGCTACCTGCAAAGTTGAGACCTTGATCGAGTTCACCAAGAATGGCCGGAGGAGGAGAAGATCTGAAGCTGTTGGGCTTTTGGGCGAGCCCGCCAGTTCTGCGAGTGCGCCTTGCGCTCAGCATCAAGGGCGTCAGTTATGAGTACGTGGAGCAGGACCTCGGGAACAAGAGCGAGCTGCTCCTCCAGTCCAACCCCGTCCACAAGAAGGTCCCCGTTCTGATCCACGGCGCCAAGCCCATATGCGAGTCGTCAATCATCATTCAGTACATCGACGAGGTTTTCACCGGAGCCTGCACTCTCCTCCCGGCCGACCCTTACGAGCGCGCTGTAGCTCGGTTCTGGGTTGCCTTCATCGACGACAAGGTAATATAATCATACTTTGTTCTTATAACCGTGTAATATATATGTCGTGCTTTGAGTTTTGGGACGATGGTCTGAAAATATTTGTGTGTGTGTATGAGCAGCTCATGAAAGCGATGGCCATGGCGTATACAGGCAAGACCGACGAGGAAAAGTCGGAGGGATGAAGCAGGGGTTCGCGGCGATTGAGACCCTGGAGGGAGCCCTGAGGGAGTGTTCCAAGGGAAGAGGTTCTTCGGTGGGGACAACCCCGGGTATGTGGACGTGGTGCTCGGCGGCCTCTTCGCAGGGCTGCGCACCATGGAGGCGATGCTAGGCATTAAGACCTTCGACCCTGCCACAACGCCGCTCCTGGCCGCGTGGGCGGACGACTTTGCCGCATTGGACGCCGTGGCGGCGGTCATGCCGGACGTGGACAAGCTGGTCGAGCTTGCCATGAAGAAGCAGCCTGCTGCTGCAGCCGAGGCCGCCCCAGCAGCTGTCTAAAGGAATGTGCCGCTCGTTGATGCAGCTATGTTCAGTCGTCTGCCGAAAATAAATGCCTATTGTTCTCTCTATTTGTTTAATTTAGTGTTTCTAGTTGAATTTAGATTCTCAGGTACAATTTCTGTTACTACTAGTAGTGATTACCGTTACTGGTGATGTATGGTTATGTCTAGAAAAGATTTGAATAAATCGGTATTGCTGTCCACTTTACAACATTCTAGACGAGACTATTTTTTTTTTTGACATGATGAATGGGCACACACGTTTTCTTAGCAAGTATGGGTCTTAACGGAAATGTATCACCTGAAAACCCACTAAATATCACTTATAGACGAGTCTTAACAGAGAACAAGCGGAAGTTTGATCTTGTGGAGGGTCTTATGCATGTTCGGCTAACAAATGTTCAATATACTTTTATTTGTGGTTTAACGCAATCTCGAAGCTTCACGGGTAGGTCTATTTATCTTGAAATGATGAATGGACAGACACGTTTTCTTAGCAAGTACCTATGGAAGATGAAAGTACCTCATAAAATAAAGATTTTTATGTGATTTCTTCGTAGAAAAGTGTTATTGACAAAAAATAATATAGCAAAAAGGAAATGGCATGGAAATACAAAGTATTGTTTCTGTGGCAAATATCGGTTGAACACCTGTTTATTCATTGCCCGTTTGCAAAAATTCTTTGGCGTATAGTGTATATGACATTTAATTTACCTCCGCTGGCCAATATTGCAAATCTATTTGGGAACGGGCTGAATGGTGTTGCGAAAAATATAAAGTACAAATTCTAGTAGGAGTATGTGCTTTACTTTGGGCTATATGGAACATGCGTAATGATTTTTTTTAGAAAAATAAGGGATACATCTTTTTTGCAAGTTATCGTTTTGTCTACCCACTGAATCTCTAAATGGTCATATCTCCAACCAGATGAAAAGCGACATGACATGTTTATGGGTGCAACCGACTGGAAATGGTTGCACAAAATTTATACAAGCGATGCAGTTGGCGGTTTGATAACAAAATCACAAGTTGGTAAATCGATGATTTTTTCTCTCTTTTTTTATTTTTTATTTTTTGATGGTTGATACATGTATCGAACCTTTGTGATCTGTGAGATGTACTCCTTGTTGATCTTTGAACTTCAATAATAAAATAAAAGGTGAATGCATCATTTTGATGCTGAAGCCGAGTGCTTTCCCCCTTTTTGAAAAAATAGTAGTCTTCTTTTGCATTAGTTCCACGATAGCACACAAATTGGAAGCGTTAGAATTTTCTCCTTTACGCTTTGGCTCCCTCTTAAATTATAATTCTTGTTTGAAACGGCTATCATATAAAGAGATGAATGGATGGGGAATAAGAGTGAACAAATCTTTGTTGGACAAAATTCTAAGCCAAGTGCCGCTTAAGCAAAATATATATATATTTTTTTTTGAGAACACAGTACAACACAGACGCTCACAAATACGCACGTACACTCACCCCTATGAACGCACAAACGCACACCCTACCCCTATGAGCACCTGTGAAAGACTGAGCCGGCAAATCTTGAGGTTGACGAAGTCACCACAGGCGCCTCGCTGTTGACGGGCATGCCACCTACCACTGAAAGAATAGCGCCGGATAAACCTGGAATAAATCCAGGTAAATGCAAACGCCCATGCCAAGTCTAGGACTTGAACCTGGGTGGGCTGGTTCCACCACAGGGAACCAACCATCAGAGCCAAGCTCCGTTTGCAGCAAAATATATTATTAGTGTTGACCATTGCAACTTTACTATCGTTCACACACTATTTTCTCGATTGTGATAATACTATCCTATCGTTCCACAAATGTGCATCACATAGGGCATCATCTGGTGAATAAAATACTTGCTCAGCTTGCCCTTCAAACCCAATATATACAAATGCCATGCTCATGGCGCATATAATGACATCAAAGGCTTCCTGAGGAAAAGGTCAAACTTCCCTTGTTCTGACTTAAACTGAAATACAGGGGAATAGAGATAAAAAGTAATTAGTAGGGGATGGCCTTTCTATGACAGACAGGAGAGGATCACCTCCTAACGGTAGTACAGTTTTGGCGGACGAATCTACATATCCGGCTTTATCCTAGTTGGTAATATGACCTTATTAGTAGTCTAAGTTTGCATTAGTTACATGATAGCACACGGAGTTGAACGAGTAGACACATTCTCTTGTATTTTTAATATTATTATTTTTAAAATCAAAATTCACAAATATAATCCCCAAAAAGATCAATAATATTACTCCGTAAGAACGATAACATCTTATTGTCCGTGGGCTGAACCATAACAACTTTGCGTCCATTTTTAACGATAACATCTTATCGTTCCTCTGTTGAACAATAACAATCGTTTCGTCCTTCTCTCTCCTCCCGAGGAGAGCATCTCTAACACCGGCCAAAATCCGACGAGCCCATACCGGCCCGGCCTAATTCCCCTCGGCCATGCCATCCTTGCCACCTCCCGCACCTTTTTGCTGAAATTCTCGCCCAACCATGGAAGCAACTAGGTCATGGCGGGGCGGGACACTGGCATCGGTTGCGATGCTAGGAAGAGACGAAGGAGAGTGGGAACATGTCGTAGAGCTTAGCCTGGTGACTCGGTGGAGCTTGAAGCGGGCCGAAAGCGATGAACTCAACAACAACGTGCCCGGCGGAGGGGAAGAAGATGAAGACTGTCAACGATCCTAGCTGTATCGGGCTGATTCCTTCATTGAGGACGGAGATGGAGACAAGGCGGTGCACTACCAGAATCCGATATATTTCTGTGTGCCCAAAACTGACAGGAATACATGCTAAACCGACAGGAGTAGGTTTTCCTGATGGTCAACCGTCAGGATTAACCGACAGGAATAGCTTGACAGGGAAAATAAAATATGCCTGTCAGCTGGCCGACAGCAAATATTTTCCTGTCGGTTTTCCAAAGTTTCCTGACGGTAATTTTAGGCTGACAGGGAAGTGTTCGCGTCAGGCTTGGCAAACAGGAACACAAATATCTCTGTCAGGACATACCCGTCAGGAAAAGGAAGGTATGGAAAAACAAAAAAAAATTACAAGTTATCCACATGATTATCCCAATGCTTGGCACATCAGAACATGGAAATCAAAACCAAACGCTTACATCAACAATAGAGATACCATTCACATCTCTTTACATTCCACAAAGCTTTCATACATAAATAGGTAAACAAACAGACAAGTCCAGTGGTCTCAAAACACACAGGTGCATCACCTAAAATATCTACATTGCTTCAGTAGCAGATCAGGTTGCAAGATTCCCTTTTGGATGGTCCTGCACTGGACATAATTTAATTTGTAAACGTGCAAGTTTAAACAATTAAAAGATGGATGGATTGCTAAACAATGTACCTTTGAAGAAATAGTGGCACGGAATCTCAACAGGATCTGCAAGCTCACACTAAAAAGTTTCACTGAAACTTCAATGCAGGCAATAGCAGTTTCAACCAAGTTGGTTCTGCAATGGAAGAACACAGACAAAAGTCATTATTTCTGCACATTAGACAAGGGAACTATACGATGAAAGTAAATTGGAGACACGTATACATAACAAGGAAAAAATTGTTAGGATTACTGCACAATAAGAAAATAGAAAGTTCCATTGAACAAGCAGTAAAGAGATTAACCTTCAGAAATAACCAACAAGACATCTACTTGTACAAGTCTTTTCCGAGTGTACTTTAAGTAATACTCTGCATAAATAAAAGCAAGGTAGCAAGTTTCAGCTGCATTCAGTGTCCGTGCACAAAATACTACATAAAAACACCAAGATTCTGTTGCAATAAGCACATAAATTAAAACTGACAGAAATAAATTTAAAGCTGAAAGTTCATGCTTACCAAAAGCTTGCTGCAAATGTTAAAAACGTACAGTCGCCAAGCTGGCTAACAAACTCCCAAATCTTGCGAGAAAATCTGCGAAGGAATCTTAATGCCATTGCAACGCTGCAAACACGTCATGATCCGGTTGTCCATGAGGAAAAACTGCCACACTGCTGGATGAACATAGTCAGTAACAAATGAAAATATTAGCTAGCAAAAAATGGTATAACAGATATTACATCACACCCAAAAAAGGGAGAACAAATAAGCAATTAAAAGTTTGCAGCTTGCTTTCTCTGCCACACTGCAAAAGTCAGAACGATTGGGCATTCCAAAATGAATAATATGCTATAAAATTAGAATCAGTCGACATTGTGAATACTTTAATCTTGTCAAATGCCACCAGAAAAAATACAAAAGCCGTCAGGTACAAAATTAGATCTCAGGACTAGTTATAGAGAATGTCGGATATACTTTGCACCTTCATAAAAGTAGCAGGACAGTAGGCATTACATAAAAAGGTGAAGAACAACAGACGATGCTTACTACTATTAAAGTTTGCTAATTGGGCATGACGGAGAGTCAGCTGCATCCAATCTAATGACAGTAGAAAAACATAATGCTCATGGCGAATGCACCAATCGTTCCAACAGAAGACAGCAAATCTGTTTAAGTACAGATCTCTGCTAGCGCTAATGCACAATGAAAAGAAGTCCCTAATAAATTTTTTTCTTTTCAAGATGGTACCTATGCCTCTAAAGAAATTGAACAACAATCAGGTATACAATCAAAAGCAGGAGCGGAAAATTGGAATCATTGGCACCCAAATAAACTAGAGTTAGGAAAAGCTAATCTGTAAAGAACTTCCGTTTGGATGAGATGCGCCGTGCACATAGCCTGGGAAGGACCCGGACATGGAGGCAGAGATGGTCAACAAAGTGCCCAGGAAGGAGCAGGCGGAGGATGGCACGGACCTGTGTCGATGTGAAGGAATCCGCGGGCGGAGGCTGCGTAGGAGCAGCGCCGACGACGGGCCGGCGGGGGTGGCGACCGGGCAGGGATAGAGGGCATGGGAAGGAGGAGTGTCGGAGGGACATGGGCGGCAACGGCAGCGAAGGATTTGTGGGCTTGATCGGCGGCGGCCGGACGAGATCTCGATTGGGACTGCCGGATCTGGGAGATTTGGGGAATTTTGCGGCTAGGTTATAGTCGGAGCGATTGATATTGGCGCGATAACGGGCCCGAAAAAAGCCTAGCGGCGGGAAGCTGGTTTCACGGTGCGCGCGCAACTGATTTCGCGATGGGTCGGGCGCGCACATATGTTTTTTTGTTTCTCTGTGGGCTTGGACCGACGCCAAAATTGGTACTCCCGTCGGTTCGTATTCGCCGCACAGGAAAATTACATGAATTCCTGTCGTGCGTCCGCCGGCTCACAGGGTAGAGTATTTCTCTGTAGGATAGTTGCGGGCCCGACAGGAAAATATCTAGGCACACAGAAATATTTCGGAATCTGGTAGTGGTGCTTCTGGTACTCTCGGACGGAGTCGGGGGCAACCAGAGCGGCGACGCATCGTCAGGGTGGTAGTGGTGGCCATCTCGGACATGCTTTGATGCGAGTGAGGGACGTATCGTCCAACTGCGAGACGATAAGTATTTATGGTCCAACAGGTAAATGATAAGCTGTGATCGTTCGGCCCGGGGCCGATGGTGCAATATTATTAAATAAATTCTTATAGGACAATCTTTGTGTAGTTTCATTAAAAATAATAAAATTAAAAAAATCCATTTCTCTTGTATGCATTTTCTCCTCTTGAGTTATAGTTCTTGTGTTAAAAAACAATTAGTATATAACGAGTAGAACAAATGAACAATAAGAGTGAACTAAGTCTTTGGTCAACACAATTTTAAACAATCTGTCGCTTAATCCAAAAAATATTAAGAAGTCTCCACCGTTGCAACATGACATTAAATTTGACATCATGCACGTATATGCTTAATAAAATACTGTTACGCATCTTGTCCTCCAAGCCTGAAATACACAAATGTCATGCTGATGACGTATATAATGACCTCAAAAGCTTCTGGAGGAAAAGGTCAAACTTCCCATGTTCTACTTAGAAAAAAATACCGAGGAAAGGAGATAGCAAGCAATTAATTAGTAGACTCAACTTTCTTTGACAGTCAAGGAGAGAATCACCTCTTAACGATGGTAAAGTTTTGGCGACGACACTGCGTATGGGCTACAATCGCAAAGCTTTATCCCAGTTGGTAACATGAACGTTGTAGTATATCAACTACTCCGTAGAAATTTTGTGAGATTGACTGACTTATCTCTGGCCTATTTGAGTTCGGATAGGTGGTTAGAAGATGAGCATGTGAAACATCATCATTGTATTAAACAAATATGGAAGGGTTGCGGACCAGGATGTGCTCATATTTATCCAAGTCAAAGGTTATTTTTCTAGAAGCGCCGGTAAGTAAAAATATGTAGAGTACATAATAGCAGGAGATAATCTGTTAAAAAAAAATAGCAAGAGATAATCAGAAAAACGAAATAAAACTAGTCGCCTATACAACCAAAAAAATACAATAAAAAAAATGTATCATTGCGACGGAGCAACCTCTGCGCGTGCAGTCGATCTATATATACCCCTATTCCCCCTCCGTCCCTAGCAGCCAAACAGCAACAACTCAAGATTCGAACAAGACACCAGCAATGGCCGGAGTAGGAAGCAACGAAGTGAAGCTGCTGGGCATGTGGGCGAGCCCTTTCGTCCTGCGAGTGCGGCTTGCGCTCAGCCTCAAGGGCATCAGCTACGAGTACGTCGAGGAGGACCTCAAGAGCAAGAGCGAGCTGCTCCTCGCATCCAACCCCGTGCACAAGCTGGTGCCGGTGCTGATCCACGGCGGCAAGCCCGTCTGCGAGTCGTCGGTCATCCTGCAATACATAGACGAGGCCTTCGCCGGCATCCGCCCCTCCCTCCTCCCGGAGGATCCCCATGACCGCGCCGTTGCTCGCTTCTGGGCCTCTTACATTGACGACAAGGTATGATGTATACATCTCGTCAGTTGATATGTTTTGAGTATTTTGAGCTGTCGTGTTCTTAATCGCTTCATTGACGCTTTTTTGTGGTATATGGGCATGATAATTTGCAGCTCGTGAAAGCGTCGACCCAGGCGTCGAGGGGCAAGACAGAGCAGGAGAAGGCGGAGGGGAAGAAGCTGGCAGCCGCCGCGGTGGAGACCCTGGAGGAAGCGCTGAAGGAGTGCTCCAAGGGAAAACCATTCTTCGGAGGTGACAGTGCTGGGTTCGTGGACGTCATGCTCGGCGGCCTCCTCGCATGGGCTCACGCAGGCGACGCGATGACGGGCGCCAAGACCTTCGACCCCGCCACGACTCCGCTCTTGGCCGCGTGGTCGGACAGCTTCGGCGCGTTGGACGCCGTCGAGGCGGTCATGCCGGACGTCGGCAAGCTAGTTGAGTTTGCCATGGCGATGCATGCTCACGCCGTGGCCGCGGCCGCGGCAGCCGCCGCCGCAACTAACTAAAGAGGCATGCATCTCCTTCGTATGCCGCACTACTCGATCATGTGCCGAACATTCAGAGATGCCTTGTGTTTTCTATGTTTGTTTTTTGAACTTATTTTATGGAGATTGTGCCACTCCCGATCCGTATATATGTCAATGCTGCCATATTTGAGTAGTTCGTTTTTTTTCATAGTGTTAATTGGTGATATCTCTATAATTGATTTAAGTTGTACATTGTTACGTCAATGTCATTTGGTGCACATCATATAATAAGGCGAGTGGGTCACACCATATACTTGGTATAATGTTTGAGAAAACTATATTGCTGACAAATGTCCGCGTTGCTCCTAAGGGGTGGCTCGGGTGAATCCTCCTCCCCTCCAACTCCCCGCCGCCGCCGGAGGAAGCCAAAAGGCAAAACCACTCCCCGCGGACGACATGATCTCATCTCTTCGTCTGTTCTCGTGGCAAGAGATCTCCGGCCAAGATCGCAGTAGCACCGGTCCTGGACGTCGGCTCCGCGCTGACAGTGCATGGACTCTCGAGCAGCGCCTCTAGGATGGTGGTGGTCATACTGCCGATTAGCGATGGCCCGGCGGCGGCGCTAAGGACGGGACAGCCTCGTCTCTTCGGGCCAACGGGTCTATGGAGAGGGTTCTGTTGCTACTTGCAACAGAGAGGTGGTGATTGTCGGAGGCTGTTGCTGCGTGGCAGCGCAGTAGCCGGCCGTCGGACAAGCGGCGGGGATCTGGCTGCTTTCTGCTCATTGCGACGTCAGCCTATGACATGTGCATGAGTTTGGCGCTCGGGTGGCGGCCCCTGGTCTTTCGATGGCGGCGGGCATCGTGGTTGACGCGATAGCCAAATCATCAATCAGTGATGGTCTCAAGCTTCGTGTGTCGCGGTCGATGGGACGTCCTCTTCTAAGACCGCAGAGTTTTGAGCCTGGTGGCGGTATGGAATGCTCCCTCCTCTTCGAGATTCGGTACAATTCGACGCAGCATGTGCTACACACGACAATTTCGAGGGAGCTGTCAAGTCATGTCTAGCCGGCGTTGGCGATGTACCGTCTCACATGGAGGTGTTAAGTTATGCTTGATCCTGACAGGCGCTACGTGCGACGTCTCCTCTGCGGTGTCAATGCAAGTCATGCATGCTGCTGCTAGAAGGAAGGTGGTGCGATAGTGGCTGGAGGAGGTGTGGCGGTATATGACATCATCAGCTTCCAGATTTTTTTTCCAACGACGTGTCCTTGGCCGGACAGATGATGATGGTAGTTGCTTCAACTTTAAGTTTACACATTTCGGTGGAAACATTTGTGGCAATTTTGACGCGCGCTTGCGTCGTGCCATTGCTGAAGGTGGTGACACGAAGCTCTCCTTTGGGGATGAAAAAAAGTTCGACCTTAGCTAGATTGGATTCTTCGTCAGCGGCATGTGCGAATTTACCTTTTTGAAGGCTTTGGCTAGAAGTTCTGTATTTTCTCATTATTTGTGTCTTTTACCTTAGTGCTAGTTGTAGAGTTTTGGCCGCGAGGCATATGGCCCTGTTTTTCTCTTCTTTGTATATTTCCAAACTATACAATAAAATGGTTGTGTGTATCATTTCTATGCAGAGGCCTAGACGTCGTTCCCCATTTTGAAAAAATAATACCTTTCCTATGAAAAATGATTGCTTCATATGGTAACTAAGGGGTATATTTTTCCTCCTGAAAACGCAAAAGAATGAGGGACACACACACACTCACTCACTCACACACTATCCTCACCAAGCGACTACAACTAGATATGGAGGTGCCCTCAACTACAGACCGCAACGACGTTAGGGCTCGCCCAGCCTTGCCTCTAGCCAAGAATGGCGAAGCATCGGAGACTCGGAGCAAAAGGGCAGCGTCACCGCCATTGCCAGATGCTTCCAGGGACTATTACAGCTCCAGGACTACCCAGGCCAACGTATCTCGCATCCATCTGCCTAGAGAGAGTCAGCCGGTGAAAGGCAGGGCTTGGCTGGAACTGGTGTAGAATTCATCAGAAAAGCATCAGCGCTGGCATACGTTCCAGACATTTACGTTCCGTCCCGAAGGTCCGCTCCCTGTGTAGAAGTCTACGCCAAAGCCATGCATCACCAACCTCCATCTGCCGCATCAAGTACTCCACTTGCAGCCAAAGCAGCGCCTTCAAGAGGGGAACAACGCTGAGACGCCCCTCCTGCTCGGTACAGGAGGCCAGACTTAGGGTTTCCCCCGGTGTGCGAGGAGGAAGTTTGTTCAAGGTCATGCCAACGCCCCCAAGGAGGTGGCGGCACCCTCGAGCGTCGTCGTTGACAATGCAGGCCGTCGCCGTGTGGGGATTTCGCTCTGACCTATGAGCAAGACCTCTGATGCAATGGCATACGGAAGGTGGCCAAGTTTGTCACTGGAGAAGACCAACACACACGGAGGGAAGCCCAGAAATGTAGTATTCGCAGGAGGAGGGCACCGGCCATCGCGGCGCCGGCAGGCCGGCCACCGCCGAGAGCCCGTCGAGCAGGCGACACAGAGCCATCTGCAATGCGCCACCGCCACGCTCGCCCGCAGCTTCCGCCGCCAGGAACCGCCGAGGCATAGCAAAGCAGCAGCCGTAGGGCCACCACGCGCGTGCTCTCGAACCCAGCGGCTTCCGGCGGTAGCCAGGAAGGGTGGGAGGAGAGAGAGGTTGGTTAGGGGCAGAGGGGTTGTCGCGGGCTGGGCTCGCACGGCCCAGATTTGGAGGTCTTCATCATTGCCGCTAGTGCCAGCGGCCGGCTGCCGCCTCAGCAGCGCCACCGTGCGTGCAATCCACTCCATCTCGACTTCCCATGCGCACAAACAGCTGCCTGTCGCGCCACCGCGCGCTCCCGCCGCTCCGGCGCACCAAAGGGCAGCCCGCGAGCACACGAACCAGGGGCCCGCCACCGCCATCCACCAGCAAGGGCTTCACCCGCCGGCATCCTCTGGCGACGGCTAGGGGAGGAGAGGGGAGCCGAGGAGGGGAGCTTGGGTGGCGTCTAGGGTTTTGCCACCCGGGTCGCCCCTGGGATCGTCATATTTTCTTCGTTCCCGTCATCTTCTCCAAGCGTTGTTCTTTCTACTCCTGCTTTTATTTTCGATGTCAACCTGGCTCCAATTGATCTGTTGCCTTCTCTCCTAATCATTAAGCCTTGTTATTTGGAGTTTTCTCCTAGGGGTGGACACCTCTGTTGTGTTATTTTCAGTGCATAGGGTCGCCCGACAATCCGTGGACACTGTTGTATGTTGGGGGAGGTGCTCGGTTTAGTGTATATGTGCATTATTTTTTAGATAAAAGGCTCCTAGAGCCCAGCTTTAAATTAATAAAGCCCTCAGGTTCAGATTACAACATTGATCGATGCTGGGGTTACCAGCTTACAAAAAAGCATAAAACAGAGAAAAACAACACCCAAATTACAAGTCGAGAACTGTTACCGTCGTAGGCGCATAATTGATCTACCGAGAACACGAAGCAATCACAGCACGATGATGACACCGAGATTTGTTAACGCAGTTCGGCAAACTCGCCTATATCTGCGGGGCATGAATACGGGCGCACCTCCCCATTGATACCGCAACCCTGGCCGCCCTAGGCGCTGGCACATCCCGTCGGCTCCCCCTGCGTGCCAGATGCTATCAAGTCGTCATGGGTTACATCGTGTGGTGCCCCCTCATTATATGGGAGGCCCAGGCTGTAAGAGTTCGACTCGAACACTACTCGTACCTATCCACACCTAATACAACTCCAAGTCCAAACCTAACCCAACACGTACACAATATTCGACACAAACACAACAAACTCCACCTTGGCGAATATTCTCCACCACCTTGAATTCGTCAATGCGTCAAACCTCCATGTACTCCGGACTTGAGTTGTCTTCCATGAGTTCCGCTGCTACTCCCAGACTCCATGTGACTCCACCTACACAATATTCGACACAAACACAACAAACTCTTTCAACATTATCACACACCGATCACTGATCTGCGTGAAAGTCTTTCCAACTTGAAGGAATTTTGTTGTCACCTTTTAGTCACCTTGAGTCAAATTCACAGTCGTCTCATTCTGGATAGTCTTCTACATGTCCCACAGCTATAGCACTCCACCTCCTTCTGTATCTAGTCATCCGCACTTTGCCATGTGCACTGAACATCACAAAATATACGGCCATGTACTCTCCAAGCTTCCGACATTTCAGACTTTCCAACACTTTCTCAGATTTCCCATAGTCGACTCTTGTCTATCACCTGACGCGTCAATCTCTATAGACCCAGTCACCAACTTGAATCCGATACTCGCCAACACTGCTTCAGCACCCCTGCACAAATGTCTGACCACATATATGAACGTCTGTGCCCTGATCTGTCGCCGTGTCCCATGCTTACTGCACGCCTCGCCGCTACTACCGCGTCGAGCATCTGCAATCTTGGCCAAGATCTACCGGGTCGCTAACCCACACCACCTCAGGCCCCACCGCAGATAACCATCAGTCATACCCGACCGATGCCGAGTTCCACGCATCTCTCCAGACCCTCAGCTCCAGTCCGGACCACGTGACTCTCGCCTTCCTGCTGACTAGGCTTCGACTCTCCGTGCACTTACGCCATAGCCCCTCCATCAGCCGAGTGAAATCTCAGCCAGAGACTCCAGCTCCACCTTCAACATGACTCCATGGTAGTGAAGGAGATATGCCCTAGAGGCAATTAATAAAGATATTTTGTTTGTCATATCTCAATTGTTCATAATATGTTTTTGTACCATGCTATAACTGTATTAAGCGGAAACATTAATATACGTGTGGTATGTAAACAACCAGGCCCCTATTATCCTCTATTTAACTGACAACGGAGTCATGTCATTGGGTGAATGACGTGGTGGACATAACCAAAAGATAGAGAAACATAGTGCTCATACCTTCGACTGTGAAATCATATCAAATCGCTGCTTCTGGAAGGTGCTTTGATCGCATCAAACGACATGTCTTATATAGCGTGACAATAAAGGTGACACTTTCGGGTATCCGAAGGAAGCAGTGGAGGCGAGTGATCAAGAGCGGGATTTGCCAATCCACATAGCAGGATAGATACTCTGGGCCCACTCGGTGAGATTACATCAATGAGCTTGCAAGCATGTGACTAGGTCACGGGGATGTAATATCACAGACGAGTAAAGATAGATTTGTCAATGACGAGATCATGCTCGGTAATCGTGATACCAGGGAACGATGCTCGGACAATCTAAGTATTGCTAGGCAAAAGGATGAGACTGGATGTCTAAAGGTTCAAACGATAAAAAGACATTCGTGGACACACAGGGCTATCATGGGTATCCAGATCCCACTGTTTGTCATTGATCGGAGAACATGTCTCGATCATGTCTGGAGTGTTCTCAAACCGTAGGGTAACACACTTAAGGTTAGGTGACGTTTTAATTAGATTGGAAATGAGAGAAAGAAACTGGAGAACTCCGGAAGCGTTCCGGGACATGTCCGATGTTGATCGGAGGCAACGAAATATGTTTCGGAGCTCGAATGAATTAAATAATATGTATTTAATATTAATAAGTGTTATTAGTGATTAAATATATTTTTATTTAATTAATTTCAATTTTTTTAGGCATTAAACCTAAATGGGCCTTATAGGTCCATTAGGGAAAAAACCTCATTTGGGACGACGTACTCCAGACTGCTCTCAGCCTTATACGCACATCGCCAATCTACCAACCTTCCGGTAAAACCATGCAAACTGAGCAACAAATACAAAAGAAATTGCTTCCCTGTTAGTTCCTGTGGGTGCATCAAGTTTTTATCCCACCACAATTCCAATATGCCCTTTTTCATTTGCCTTCTCGTCACCTCCATGCACCAAATACCATGGTTGCAGATTGCTTTTTTTCACGTAACAAATCTCGCATTGCATGACTTCCGCTCTGTACAACAGCATCGCACGTCTCCCTGCCTGGTCCAGCTTACTGCTTGCGGCGCGTCTGGCTCCCCGCGATTGGGCTGCCACTTGCCTGGTGCCCGGCCCGTTGGCCTGTTCCACGCATGCGGCGCTACCGCCTGGACCGATCGATCAATCCATCTGCTGCAGCAACTCGCCGCAATACGCCTGTTGCCTGCACCTGCACATCTGAGCCGATCCGATCTGCCACGTACTATGAGCCACGGCCTGCCTATGCCAAACCTGCTTCCGATCGCTTTCGCGAGGTTAGATGAATCTGGATCGCCATCTCGCCTGCGCATCGCAATACGATGATGCTACGTCGGCGACGCCCGATCCCAACATCGCACTCCAATCTCTAGATCAAATTCCACGGCCTTCAACCTTGCTCTGATACCACTTGTTACCGTTGTAGGCGCATAATTGATCTACCGAGAACACGAAGCAATCACAGCATGATGATGACACCGAGATTTGTTAGCGCAGTTTGGCGAACTCGCCTACATCTGCGGGGCATGAATATGGGCGCACTTCCCCATTGATACTGCAACCCTGGCCGCCCTAGGCGCTGGCACATCCCGCCGGCTCCCCCTGCGTGCCTGTTGCTATCAAGTCGTCTGATACGTCTCAAACGTATCTATAATTTCTGATGTTCCATGTTGATATTATACTAATTGTTACATGTTTTATATACACTTCATAACATTTTTATGCATTTTCTGGGACTAACCTATTAACAAGATGCCACAGTGTCAGTTCCTGTTTTCTGCTGTTTTTGTATTCCAGAAAAGCTAGTCTGGAAATATTCTCGGAATTGGACGAAACTTGGACAGAACCTCCTATTTTTCCAACACGAACACGGAGTCCAGAGGAGAGACAGAGGAGGGCCACGAGGCACCCACACCATGGGGCCGCGCGGCCCCCCCTGCCGCGCCGTGCGGTGGTGTGGGGCCCACGTGGCTCTGCAGCCGCCACCCTTTCGCTTATTTATTCTTCCAGACGCGAAAATCCTAAATAACCGAGCCATTATCCACGAAAAGTTCCAGAGACGCCGCCGCCGTCAACCCTAGCTCGGGAGGGTTCAGAAGATCTTCGCGGCACCCTGCCGGAGAGGGGAATCTTCACCGGAGGGCTCTACATCACCATGCCTGCCTCCGGAGTGATGCGTGAGTAGTTCATCCTTGGACTACGGGTCCATGGCAGTAGCTAGATGATTGTCTCTCCACTTTATGCTATCATGTTTAGATCTTGTGAGCTGCCTATCATGATCAAGATCATCTTATTGTAATGCTACATGTTGTGTTTGCTGGGATCAGATGAATATTGAATACTATATCAAGTTGATTATCAATCTTTCTTATATGTTATTTATGATCTTGCATCCTTTCCGTTACTAGTAGATGTTTTGGCCAAGTAGATGCTTGTAACTCCAAGAGTGAGTATTTATGCTAGATAGTGGGTTCATGCCTCCGGTAATCTGGGAGAGTGACAATAACTTCTAAGATTGTGGATGTGTTGTTAGCACTAGGGATAAAATAACCGATGCTTTGCTTAAGGGTGCGCTGTTAGGTCTAATGCATTTGTTTACATTACGCATATTACTTAATGCATTATCCGTTGCTTGCAACTTAATACCAACGGGGAACTCGGATGACAACCTGGCGGTGGATTATTAGTCATAGACGTTGTTGGATAACGGTCTATGTATTTTGTCGTAATGTCCACGTGAATATCATAGTGATCATCATGTCATATATATGCATTGTCATGCGCTCAATATTTTGTCAATTGCCCAGCTGTAATTTGTTCACCCAGCATGTTAGTTATCTTTTATGGAGAGACACCACTAGTGAACTGTGGACCCCGGTCCATTCTTTTACACTGATAATACAACCAACTGCAAACATTGTTCCTTTTCATTCTCTGCAATTTACTATTGTTTTCCACACCATACGTTTAATCCTTTGTTTTCAGCAAGCCGGTGAGATTGACAAACTCACTGTTTCGTTGGGACAAAGTAGTTTGATTGTGTTGTGTGCATATTCCACGTCGGTGCCGGATTCCCTGGTGTTGCCCCGTGCCATATTCCGCCACCAACAACCTTCAGAAGTGATTTCTTGCTCCTACTGATCGATTAAACCTTGGTTTCATACCGAGGGAAACTGCTGCTACACTGCTTCATACCTTCCTCTTGGGGTCTCCCAACGAACGTGTGATCCACGCAATCATCGTCATGCATCGTGTGGTGCCCCCTCATTATATGGGAGGCCCAGGCTACAAGAGTTCGACTCGAACACTACTCGTACCTATCCACACCTAATACAACTCCAAGTCCAAACCTAACCCAACACGTACACAATATTCGACACAAACACAACAAGAACAACTACAACAAGCTAAGATAAGGCAGTTCAGTGCTTGAGGTCTTCGGCTCGAACACCTGAAGAGCATTGGATGCCACCGGCAATCCTCGCCGGAATCCCCGCCAGACTGACTTCACCAGAGCCTCTATCCACAAGATCACGCAGCAGGAAACAAAGAAAGCGACGCCGGTCGAGGCCTCAAGAGGCAACGCCTTCAAGAAGGGAGCGACACAGAAGTGACGCCATTGCTCAACCCAAAGAGGGTCTAGGTTTTCACCCAAAGACAGCAGACAATGATGGGAGAGAAACATGGCTCAACAGGATGCCTCCAAGGAGGGAAATGACGCCCGAAGGCGTCATCGTCGTCGGACAGACCGGGTCTGGCTTTCGCCTGAGCCGTCAGTTTAATCCACACATCCTCCACTCCAAGAAACGAGCGAAGATTGCATCAACCTTCAGTTGGCAAACACACTGCGGCAGGACCAACCGGAGAGACACAAAGGAAGCAGAAGAGGGGACCTTTTCCTCGCAGAATCGACGGAGACCAAGAGAGCATAAGGAGAATAGGACGAGCTCATCACCCGGGCGGCTCCGCTGATGGCAAGAACGGAAGAGAAGGAGACCAAGGGAGCCCCTGCTCTGGTCTCAAGGCAGCAAGTCACCCTAGACTGCACGTGCACTCCCCTCTTCCCTGTTGCACAACACCATCACCAACGAAGATGAAGCAGAATCCACACCTCCCAACGCACTCTCGGATGGCTGCCGCCAATCAAACCGACCGAACTCCCCCGCAGCGACACACGCGAAGCAAACCGGAGACCAAACATGGCTAGGAGAGCCTTGCTAGCTGAAGAAACACCAACCACGACACAACCACAGGATCCATTGCGAAGCTACCCATCCGGATCGAGCACTGAAGGCATAGGGCAGCGGGCAACGCAGATGGGGAGAAGGATCTGGGCATTCGAGCGCCAGGGAAAGGAAGGGGAGGAGAGGGAGTACCTCCCGTGCACGGCTGGAGAATCTCCCGGCCCCGGCGACGAGTGGCTGGGCCCCTGCCGGAGCCACCGGCCCATCTCTCACCCCGTCTCCACACCAAGCCCGCCCGGGCCATGGTGCCCTGCCTCGACCCAAGCCAGAACCTTGCTGCTGAAGCACGAGGGCGCCGTCTCTTGTCGGGATCCGTCAGGCCAGCACCGCCGCCGCAGCCCAGACCGGCGACCGGAGCTTCGAGATCTCCGCCACGGGTGTGCCAGCCGCTAGCCAAACGAGCACCATGGGAGAGATCCCAGATGCCGCCATCCTTGGGAGCCACGCAGGTTTGCCCGGCGGCTCGCTCCGGTAGCGGCGAGGCACGGGGAAGGGAGGGGAAGGAGCTCCTGGCGGCTAGGGTTAGGTCGCCTCTCGTGTCGCCCTCTAGAGAGCGACGAGGGGGCCGGGCTTCCCTGTCCTCGTATATGTGCTTTATTTTTTCTAGTTTTACATGATCGTTGATCTCCTTTGCAAGAGATTTTTCTCAACACCATATACGAATCAGCCATTTTGGCTTTATTAATGTTAAACCGAGCTTTGCGAGCTTTTAACTTTATAGTCTTTTAGCTAAAAAATTCCTCTACTCGGAAAGTTGTACTTTTTTAAACAAAATATACCCTGCTCAAGGGCGGACCCAAGTACACTTGAGTGGGGGCCTAGGCCCCCAATTCTTACATATTGAAAGAAGAAAATTGCAAAATTTATACAAGAAATGCCCCCAAATCAATTGATTTACCCCTCTAATGATTCTTTCTGGGTCCATCGCCCTTTTTTTTTGCGAAACACGGTACAACGCAGGCGCTCATATACACGCGCACACACTCACCCCTATGAACGCACGCACACACACCTTACCTCTATGAGCACCTCCGAGAGACCTAGTCGGCGGGTCGAGTCTTGAGATTGACGAAGTCACCACGGGCGCCTCGCTGTCGACGGGAACATCGCCTCCCACTGAAGAATATTTCGTCTTAAATGAGAAGTACCAGCATCAAACCTAGGGTTTGAACTCTGATGGGCTGGGGGTACAACCACCCTCCTAACCATCTTGCCTCCGGATGGCAATGGGTACCCGATACCCGCTAACCCGACGGGTACCCGCACTAAATGGGGAGGGTTTGGTGGCAATTTTTTACCCGCGGGTGTGCTTAGCGGTAAAAATCCAGACCCACCGGGTCTAGCGGAGGCGGGCATGTGGGTGCCAAACCCGTACCCGCGAACCCGCACACCCGACTAGAACATGTGACCCCACATGTCATTGACTAACACCCTCACCTAACCTACTCCTCCACGCACGCACAGACGCACCACACGCCACACAGGCCACAAGCCCACAACACACTGCACGCCACCACCCCTACTCGATCCCAATCTTATGTTCTTCTTTATGCTTCTCTTTCCCATCGGCCTAGCGAGCGCTCCTCCCTCCTCCTGGCACGAGTGCTCCTCTGTCCCGGCGGCGGCCACTCCCTTCCCGCGCCGCTCCTCCGGCGCCCCTCCTGCGGCGCCGCCGCCCCTCCTGCGTGCTCCTCCCCCGCCACACCCTTCTTGCGCCGCCGCCACTCCCTTCTGCCGCGTCGCCCTATTGCTACAGGAAGTTCTCTTCTGGGTCCACCCGTGGCCTGCTCTCAGGGTGTGTTTGGTTTTAGAACAGGGTGGAATGAAATGGAACGGTTCCATTCCACTAAAATAGAATGTCATGGTTCCATTCCATTCCGGTGTTTGGTTGGACAAAATGAGGTGGAATGGAATCGACACATAATCTCTTATCTCAACAAAAAAATTTGGAGAAGAATAGGTTTTCAATATTAATTAAGAACACATCTAGCACTAATATAGGATTAGCTATTCTTCTTCCTCATCCTCACGGATCGCACCCAGATTGATTTTTTTTCTTTTCAACACATATTCTTCCAACTTTGCAAAATCAGGAGAGAAAAGAGGCCAAATCGAAGAATAAAGAGGCCAAATCGAGGCTCTGCACATGGAGGCGGTGGATCGGGCGGAGGGGAGGATGGGACGAGGGGGCGCAGGGGTGCTCGGCGCGCCGCTCTCGGGAGTCGGTCATGGCGCCGACCTCGAACGGCTCGCGACGGTGCCCGTTCGGGTGCTCCGAGGCCGGGATTCGGTGGCGGGGACGATGGGGAGGAGGGTAGGGGGTCCGGTGAGGGATAGGAGGGGCTGGGGAGCTCGATTTCATCCTCGACATGGCCACGGCAGCCATGGCCGAGTTTGAGCCGGGCGGCCTGACCGTCGCGCCGCCGTGCCTGGCCGTCGCGCCGCCGTTCCGGGCCGTCGCCGTGCCTGCCGTCGCGCCGACGGGCTGCCGCCTGCTCCCGCCGTGAGGGAGTGATGAGAGAGAAGGTGGGAGAGAGAGGTTACGGGAGGGAGAGAGATTAGGGAGAGGTGGGAGTGAGGGATTAGAGAGAGAGAGAGCCGTTCCACTCGGTCCGGCCGATTTGGCCGGACGAGTGCATTCCACATATATGGGGAATATTCCCTTCGGTGGAACCACTGCGTTCCATTCCGCTTCTCAACCGAACACAGGAACGGGCTCCAGGTGCGAAACCGTTTCATTCCATTCCACCCTACCCCAAACCGAACACACCCTTAGTTCACACAATCTCATTATGCTCATCATATCGTTTTTCAGTTACATAGATGTCGCCTGCTCATAACTTACGCCCCAAAACGAGATTGCCTTCTAGAATTCCTTTTATCACTTTCTTTTCTCGAGAATGGAGAATTGGTTACCACTACTTCTCTGCTCACAACTTGCGCTCCACTACATAAACACCGGCCAAGTCAATTTGAAGGATAGCGATGCCACGAACGGAGCAACTCCATGAACAGACCGAATCATACTGAACGGATAGATTTCCTCGGCTTCTTCTCCAAGATTGATACTTCTAGTGTTGTTTACACACTTTCAGACGTTAATAAATAAATGCAGATTAACATTGAAGCAACCGATCTAGTCAAACATTGAGCTTGCCATACCAACGGGGGATTTCCTGCGATTGTAGCGATGTAGCCAGCTCCCACCTGTTGGATCTTGGATACGTACGTTTGGTTTAGGTGGGCATATAGGTTAAGTGATCCGGCTAGTGTGTGTTTGGTAGCCCGGCTCTCCTATCGCAGGACATACAAGCTAAGTCTAGCTATGCCAACCACATGCAACTATGTTTAATTTGTTGTGTTCAATAGACTGTATGAGCTGAGCTCAGCTCAGCTCAGCTGTTGTTTGGTACCCTGTATGACTTGAGCCATGCCTAACAAAAATAAAAAGCAATCAGGCCTCTGACTAGAAAAATAAAACGCAATCAGGTCCCTGGATGACTTGGGCTCAGACTCCAGTGCCAGCGAGAGGAGCCATCGGCGAGCGCTGCAGCCACGCGCCGCCACAGTGCGCCGCCAGAAGGAGGCCGAACTCCTCGTGCGCCGTTGTCGTGCGCCACCAGGAGGAGGCCGAGCCTCTCCTGCTCCTCGCGCAGGTGGAGCTGCGGGCGGCACCAGGAGGAGGCAGGGCGCCGCCGGAAGTAGACTGGGCGTCGCCGGGAGGAGGCCGAGGCACCCGCTGGGCCCGATGAGCAACTTCTCGTCAAGGGGCTCAAGCTCCCCATGTTGTTCCCGTCCCTGCACCCGCTGTTCAGGCACCGGCAGGCGATGGAGGCGGTGGCGGCGGTGCTCGTCCGTGCGAGAGGAGGAGGTGGCGGCCGGCGGTGCAAGGAGAGGTGGAGGCTGCGGTGCGAGGGGGGAGGTGGAGGCGGCGTTGCAAGAAGAGGTGGGTGACAGAGAGCGGTTTGGAAGGGAAATGAGGGTGGGGGGTAGTTGACCCCTGTTGGGTGGAGGCCCAGGTGCGAGGCGCGGGGAAGCTCAGCCCTGCCGAGCAGCGAAGCTCGATCTGAGCTTCTCTACCCAAAGATAGTAAGTTCTTTTTTCTTTCTTATGAAAAAAAGTCTTTTTCAAGGATTCTACAGAGATTTCATATATGAAACCGGGATAGTTACCTTTCAGAAAATTCAAACGGGCAGGGCTGAGAGCCATTTCGGGGCGAGGTGGGCAGGGCGGAGAAGCTTGACACGGGCTACCAAAAAAAAAAAAAACGGAGTAGGTGGAGATTTTCTGAGGAGAGCTAGGCTACCAAACACGCCCTTACTGTAAGTAAAAAAGGGTGATGCTAGACGTAGGACGACCTACAAAAGCCAAAAAATCGGTGCCTACAGAGTCGTAGGGTCGTTATCTAATGCGCAGAATGAGCCACGTAAATGTGCATTTAATCACCTAATTTTTTTTGAAAAAACCCACACTACAAGATATTTACGGAATAACTGTCACTGTGGTGCTTTACCCCTATTGTTTTAACAAAATCTCGGGTATTGCAATTAAATACGTCGCCCCGTGTATAAAAAAATACTATAACAACAAGTGGTTGCAACATTTCGAAAAATAATAATGCTACGAAAACTGGTTTAACAAAAAACAATTGATGCAGATTGAATTGCAATAGAAATCGTCAACAATTTTAACAAAAATCACAAACGAGTATAACCAAAAAACTGTGCGTTTACAACAATTAAAAGGAGGTTAAACAGTAAAATATTTTAGGCAGATCTGCAGAAAACAAATCACCACTATTCCGGCAAGAATCACAAACGTTTTCAACAAAAAAAATCATATGTGTGCAGCATTTTGAAGAGCACATAAACATTATTCGAAACAATCCGATGAAGCACACATAGCAAACACTCAGAAAATAATTGCAACTTCTGACGCGTGATTTCACCACAAAAGTATACGAGTTTATTTTCAAAAAATCATCGCAACAACTTGTGTATGTTTTCACAATTAAGCATGCGCATTTTCTTTTTTAGATTCTCAGGAATCACTCGGTTCCATTAATCATAACGAAACCATAGTGTTCAACAACACCTGTCTGACCAGGTTTCGGAAAATAAAAGACGACAAAAGAAAACTAGTTCTATTACAGATTGAAGGTTTTCGGTGACCGACCATCAAACGGCTTCAGCCTGGGCATCAGCCGCAGCGCTGCAAGAATAGCGCTCCAAAAGCACTCCATGTACCTAAACTACTAACACCAAAACCTCTCTAAACATCAACATCTCTGTCAGGTGCCAGGGACCTTCCTCGATCTAAATGTTCTTGCTGGAAGCTTCACATCACAACGTGTGTTAGCGACTTAGCGTCCACTCAAATCTAGCCTAGCACTCAGCCTAGTTTCAGACGTTTATGCGCACACGGCCCAACAACAAGAGGAGAACCCATTCCATCCCAAAAACCCGGACTGAAATAAAGAGTAATTTCTCTCTTATAAGCTGGGTGTGGCCTCCTCTCCTAGACGAGGTGAGACTAAACTGAGCAGATTCCACAAGTGAACAGCAGCCCTAACACGCTCGAGTCCTCCTCCGGACGCTCCTGCATGTACGCAAGATATGCACGCCCCCCATACGCCGAGCCAGCACTCGCCACCCAAGATGAAATCTAGTCAAATCTGGCGCATCTTGTCACCCCCATTCCAAGGTGAAAGGCTTTTTGAGCCTCGCCACCATGCATCAGTTTCGTGAACTGTGCGATTCGTCCTTCTTCTAGCTCCTTGAAGGGTACTTTCAGTTTCTCAGGTGTGCTAACACCAAGCTCCAGACCTGTTTTATAAGCATTTTTGTTCAAATAAATAAATAGCATAAGCATTTTCTCTACATAGGCCTCACAAGCCACGCCAGATTGCAAGCAGCATGGACATGGAAGTCAATGAAGTCATCAAGTCAAATGACTATTGGACTAGTACTTTTTTTTGTGACATGGAGACTATTGACTAGTACTAGTACTGCGCGCATGTGCAGCGAAACGAAGGAAGGCAATCGGAGAAGGAAAAGGATGCCTGCGCGTTGCACCGATCGAAAGCGACCTCGCTTGAACTTTCATGGATCGACCTAAGAGCATCTCCACCGGGACCCCTCAAATATGTGTCCGGCACCCTCTAATTGTCCTTTCTTTGGAGGGTGCCGGACACACGTCCGGTCCAAAAAAAGAAAAAGTTCTCCAGCGGCACACTCTAAAACAGGGCCCCCAATTGAGATGCATTTAGACAAACACCTTATGAGCATCAGCTGCGACGTGCACTGGCAGTGAACTGGCCAGCTCCAGCTCGCCCATCGCGCGCACGCCGACGAGGTGAACGGCCCTGAGCGTGGACCGCTGGCACGCGCTGCTCGCCGCCGACCCCACGCTCCTCCACCTCTTCCAAGCATGGTTTCGGCCGAGGCACGAGCAACCATGGCGCGCTGGCTACCTACGATGTTATCTGTAACTAACAGGTTAATTCAGACCGTGGCTTTGGGGAAGGCGGAGACGGCAGCAACCGGTGGTTGTGCACGGGACCTCGTCCCCGGGCGTCGGCGAGGCGGCGGTGGCGGGGAGCTTGTCGAGGTAGGTACAGAGCAGCAATCGATTGAGCTGGTAATCCAATCGACCAAGTAGTATTTCCGGCGGCGCTAGCACAGCCCCAATCAATCGATCTAGCAGCAAACAACATCTACGTGCGGCGCTCCATGTAGCTAGCACGAACGCAGGTACAGAGCAACAATTCAGAACACAACAAGTTCAGTCAGTACGCAAGCACATCTCAGACCGTCTGGCACCAGTCCACGCCGGCGCAGCGCGCGTACGAGGCGTGCCCGGCCATGTACTTCGAGGCGTGCCAGCAAAACACACACACGACAGCGCCATGGAGCTACCACGCATGGCATCGGCATGCCGCACGCATGACAGTGTCAGGAGCTAGCACGCATGGCATCAGCGTCATGGAGCTAGCTAGCACACACACGACAAATTAGAGGAGCTAGCACGCATGGCATCAGCACGGGAGCAGCGCACCGTCATGGAGCAGCACGGGGAGCACCAGCAGTGTCCGAGGACGCTCCCGCGAGGCTGACTTGCCGCTCGGCCCGCTCTTCTCGTGGCTCCTCTCTTGCGCTTTAGCTCAAGGCCTTCCGGTTTTGGAAGTAGTCCATGATGGCGCACCTCCAAGACATGACCGCTTCGCTTGGAAAAGGGCAGGCTGACGGGGACGACGACATCGCGCGTCCGGCCGTAGGAGGAAGACAACCTTATAGGTGACGATCCCTTGTGTTCTAGCTCGAATCCTTCGAGTTTCGGACATAGTCGACGACGCCGCACCTCCAGGACATGACGGTTTGGTTTGGAGAAGCATGAACCACGACACCGTGCGTCCGGCCGTAGGTTGAAGACAAGGTCGTCGCGGCGACTTCCGTGCTCCTCCGGTGCCGTGCTTGCAGGAGACGAAGGAGGTCAATGGTGTGGTTCCCCTGGCGCGGAGGGCGAGCGGGAGATGGCCGGAGTTAGCTGTGCCGTCGGTGGTTTGCCGCTCAGTGCCGCACCGTGAAATGAAAGAATGAGAGGAAGATGAGAAGAGAGACTGCCAGGTGGGCCAGTGCCATACAGTTGATGTCCGCATGCATGTCCGGCACCCCCGAGAGGGACTCCAAATTTGGAGGCCTCTTCGGGGGTGCCGGACATGTTTTTGCTCGGGGTGACCCTTTGGGGGTGCCGCTGGTGACATTTTTGGCCGTCCGGACCCCCAATGGGTCTTTGGAGGTCACTTGGAGGCCCCCGTTGGAGATGCTCTAAAGCAAGCGTTTTTAAAATTTATAACCTCTGATTCTCTATATATACACACACTAATACACAGCTCTTCTTCAGCACGAGCGCGACCGAGGCCTTGCCCGGATGGCTACCAGGGTGATGATACCTGTGATGCCCCCCGCTCGAGTTCGAGTCCCGGTACTCACTCGCGGGCGCGTACGCACCGTTGCACTTCTGTGCGCTCCTGAAAGCTTAATACAATACCACCAAGGGCTAGCCCTGGCTGGTCTCTTTTTCTTTTTTTTCTTCTTTTTTCAGCACGAGCACGCAACACAATAGACCGCAGGCCTTCGATCATACACACAGGAACTAGTCCCAGAACTCCAGAAGATGGCCCGACGCGGCGAAGAGCTGAAGCTGTTCGGCACGTGGGCGAGCCCGTACGTCCTGCGAGCGCAACTCGCGCTCAGCTTCAAGGGTCTGAGCTTTGAGAATGTCGAGGAGGATCTCAGCAACAAGAGCGACCTCCTCCGGACCTCCAACCCCGTGCACAAGGCGGTGCCGGTGTTCCTCCACAACGGCAAGCCTATCTGCGAGTCGGTGATCATCGTGCAGTACGTGGACGAGGCCTTCGACGGCGCTGCCGGCCCGCCCCTCCTCCCGGCGGATCCCTACGAACGCGCCATCGCTCGCTTTTGGGCAGCTTTCATCGAAGACAAGGTGCTTAGTAGTAGTTGTTTCACTGTCGTCTAATTACATTTGGTATGCTGAAGAGTCCATTAATTCAAGCGATGTATATGTTCATGTGCAGCTGGTGGCGTCATGGCAAAATGTGTTCAGGGCCAAGACCGACGAGGAGAAGGCCGAGAGGATGAAGCAGACGTTGGCAGCGGTGGATGTTCTCGAGGGAGGCCTCAAGGAGTGCTCTAAGGGTGGGAGCTTCTTCGGCGGCGACAGCGTTGGGTTCGTCGACATCGTGCTCGGCGGTGCTGTCCCATTTTTTTAGATAAAGAGATTTTATTACTTAAGAGTTTTAAGCATTACACCCGGCCTCTGCATAGTTAAGATGCACACAGCCACAAGTCCTCCAGCACTCAATTCGGCATGAAAAAATAAAAAGGCGAATTACATATCATAATGAGAAATTGTAAATCCGCCTAAGATGATGGTAGATCGATCCGGAGTCTATGTTGCCATCCATGTCGGGAGTATAACTCCCTGACCACAGCCTCCAGTCTCGATGCCACCTCCATAAATAAATCCTGGTGCTCCACACGCTACAAGGCCGACCATGCTCATAGCGTAGCTGTACACCGATAAATAACCTGCATAACAGAAGCATGGCGGTGCTGTCCCATGGGTGCACGCGACTGAGGTGCTCTCCGGCGCAAGGCTCTTCGATGCTACCAAGGTCCCGCTCCTCGCGGCGTGGTTAGAGCGCTTCGCAGCGCTGAACGCGGCCAAGGCGGTCATGCCGGACGTTGAGAGGCTGGTCGAGCTGGCCAAGAGGAAGCAGGCAGAGGCCGTGGCCGCAGGTGCAGCTGGAGATAACTAATCCCGTAGCGCAGCGTGGGCGTGGTTACCTCTGTACTGTTTGGTTTGTAAATTTTCAGTCTTGATTCTTGGAGTAATATTTTCACTCTTGTATATCGTACACTGTGATTAAATTTGTATCAGCACTAGCTCTTGGTGCCGGGTCAAATAGTAGTCTACATTTCTTTGTTCGTGTGCAGTGGGTCTCCTTCACTCCCCATATCTAGTCAAACTAAATTGATTACACACTTCGTATTTATTTATTTATTTATTGGCGAAGATTACGCACCTTCTAGGATGAAGGGAAACATTGATACGAGGGACCAACGCAGCCTTCAGCGACCGGCGCCATCAGACAGCGCATTCACATCACAGACGACAGTTTCAGTTTGACTCCCAAGGCTTCTTCTCCAAGATATACGCTTCTGGACAGGAGTGTTGTTTACAAACTCCGAAAGGTAATTTTGGAATCAACCAATGCGGTCAAACATTGTTGCATTGGAGTTACCGGAGAACTTCTTGCGCCTGTAGCGAGCCGAGGAACCCGTGGACTATACTATATATCGCAGTTCCTATTGTCCCGATCAACAGCACAACAGAGCAAAACACAACCTAAAGAGAGTCCATCACAGTGCGAGTAGAGAATGGCCGGCGGGGAAGACCAGCTGAAGCTGCTCGGCACCTTCGGTAGCCCCTTCGTTCTGCGAGTGAAGCTCGCCCTCAGCTTCAAGGGCCTGAGCTTCGAGGACGTCGAGGAAGATCTTGCCAACAAGAGCGAGCTCCTCCTTTTGTCCAACCCGGCGCTGAAGAAAGTGCCCGTGCTCATCCATAACGGCAAGTCCGTCTGCGACTCGCAGGTGATCGTGCAGTACATCGATGAGGTGTTCGGCGGCACGGGCCCTTCTCTGCTCCCCGCCGACTCCTACGAGCGTGCTGTCGCTCGCTTTTGGGCAGCCTACATCGACGACAAGGTATCGCCTTAGCTATCAGCGGCATTCCCTGTATGGCTGTATGCCTGTATATGCATCAGGAGTAGTTTATTAGCTGACGCGATGTGTGTGTGCGCTCGCAGCTCTTGGTGTCGTGGCTGCAGGCGGCGAGGGGCAAGACGGAAGAGGAGAAGACGAAGGGGCTAAGGCAGACATTCCTGGCAGTCGAGACCATGGAGGCGGCCTTCAAGACATGCTCCAAGGGAAAGCCTTTCTTCGGTGGCGACAGCGTTGGATATCTGGACGTGACGCTCGGAGCATTGGTCGCCTGGGTGCACGCCGGCGAGGCGTTGTACGGCATGCGGCTCTTCGACGACGCCAAGAGCCCTCTCCTGGCGGCCTGGATGGAGCGCTTCGGTGCACTGGACGCGGTCAAGGCTGTCCTGCCGGACGTCGACAAGTTGGTCGAGTTCGCCAAGATGAAGCAGGCGCAGGCTGCTGCCGCGGCCACGGCAGGACATAATTAACCAGCCTATCGGGAAAAAAATGCCAGGTGGGTAACATCAGGTCGGACCCGGAAATTTCATGTAGCTCTAGCATCAGGCATTCCGGTAACATTTCCGTTTATCAACTAGTATTTGATCTACACAAGTTATGGTTCCATGTTCGGAATAAAACTGTAATCATGTCAAGCATCATCTAAAGTATGAAAACAATCACAAATATCAAATAGTTCATAGAAGCACGCAATAGGATATAGTGTGATCAATCGGCATGAGGCCGATCTTGGCAGGAACTTGATCATAAGGAGCCATTGTCTTGTCGTTCATGAGGGTTGTGTCATCCAGCATGATCTAGGAGTACTTCGTTGTTGCTCTCAGCGGAGGAGATTTCCCACAACTATGTTGGCCCCCCCATACTATCCTAGCCGTCGATTTCGTGGAAAGTCAAGATCGGGGACATTTTGCATTTAGGTACCTATGAAACAGATTAATTAATCCGCAGTCCTGAAGGGAGTATAAAAACCACCCACGACTCCCACCCACCAAACACTAACCCTATCTGCGCCTGCCTCCTCTCCCTCTCCGCTCCACGGCCCGAGCCGCCGGCCTGCCTCCCCTCCCTCTTCGCCCACCGCCCGCCCGCCCGCCCCCCACCCACCAAAATGGCCGCCGCCTGCCAGTGCAAGTGGGCAGCCCGTGGCGTCGCGTGCCCACGCCATGGCCGGAGTCACGAGCTCGATTTCTTCCCGACGGTGGCACCGGCTCGAGTTCTTCCGTGAGCTGGAGCAGCCCTCCCGCGTCGAGCGTCTCCTCCCATTCCGCGGTGGTGGTGGACACCGCCTCAGCGCGCGGCGGCACAGGTGGCCGCGGTCCCGCGCTGCCCACCACGTCTCTAGTCGCCGGATCCGGGCATGGCGGCGCCCGATCCGTGCCCCCAAGCCGCCGACTTCGCCATGGCCGCCCGATCTGGCGCTTGTAGCCTCGGCCAAGCTTGAGATGCACGGCCCCAACAACATCGGCCTGGATCTAGGCTCCCTTGGCCCGGATCTGGTCTATTCCGAAGTTTTTTTTGGATTTGTCAAGTTATTATGTGTTTCAGGTGCTCATTCAGACGGAGGCCCCGGATCTGGGCCTAGGGCACCGATCTGTGCTTACAGTACATGAATCAGATTTTTTTATTGTGATTTTAATTGTTTGATTCTTTGTGGATCTGGCCCTGGACGGCAGCTTGGTACTAGCTTCTTGCAGTGAAGCGAGTAGATCTGGATACGCGTTTTTGTGTTTTTTTTTAGTGGGCATTAAGGCTTAGATCTGCAGCCTTGGATCCTTGCCATGGAGGAAAAGGAGTGATGGCTTGCGCAGCAGCCAACCTTTCCCTGGCCACGCGTACCTTTTTTTTTTCATTTCGTTTCTTTTTCTCTTGAATCTCTGATGTAGTTTTTGGTCAATTTTTTTTGGGTCGAATTTTCTTCTGTGTCTGATTCTTGGTTTTCTCTATGAAAAATGTTGTGTCCTATTCTGTTTCAAAGAAAAATGTTGTGTCCCTTTTTCTTTTTGTATTTCGTCCACAGAAATTGTTCATACATGTAGGATCATTCCATGTACCTGTTCTTGCATCTCTATTGTGTGAATCATCGGTGATTTTTCTTTGAATTTTCTGTGAATATTTAGTTGTGTTATCTATGGTTTTGTTCATCCTATTCTCTTATGAATTTGCTCTATGTTTTTTGTGATTCTCTGTAATGAATCGATCTCGTTTGTGTGATCTTTTTTTCCTAAAGAATCAAAACTCGTTTCTGTGATTTTCTTTTCTGTACGTACCAGGTCTGCTTCGAAATGGAAGCAAAGTACTAATTCTAGAAATTCATCGGGATCTATCTCAACCTTGACGGCAGCTATCTCAACTTTTTTTTTGATATTGCCTTGAATCTGTATTGACATATGTATGCAACTTGTGTGGAACTCTGCGAATGAAATTTGTGTGGATATAAATTGGATCCTGAATGAAACTATGTATGCGATTGAGAATTGGATACTGTATTTCTTCTTTCTGTATTTTGTTCATTTGTTTGTTGTATAGTCATGTCATTTATCGTTTCCAGACCAGAAAGTGTATGAAACTAGTGTGAATTATTTATGGATTGGATTATATCTTGTTTTGATCTTACTATTCTCTGAAATGTATATGAATTTTGGGTGGGTCTTGTATGCATTATTATGCGTGGAAGTTGAATATTTTTCAACACTATCTTCTATTAACTAAAAATGAAACTTATTACTATCTTGATGAAGCTAAATATTCAATAGCTAAAAATATGTGTGTGGTAGTTATATTATTTTGTTAGTATCTTAAATTCTTAATCTCCTGGCGGAAAAAAATAGATCTAATAGATTTGAAATGGAAGCGAAACAAAGATGAAACTCTTTTGAACATTCCTACAAAAATCTCCAACAAAATCATCAGAATTTTGTTCCCTCGAATTAGTCTACTACAAAATCTTCATAATTTTATTCATCGATTTGATCTCCTACAAAAATATTCAATAATCATTTCATTAAATTAATCTCCAACTAGTCTACAGATGAAAAAACCATATGAAAAACCCATAAATTTCGAATATGGGTGGAACATGAACGAAATATATGAAAAAATGATACTTCTGAAATTTTTGTGAATATTGTTAAAAGTTTTTTGAGAATTGGGTCAAAAATTGTTGAAATTTTTGTAATGAAATTATATTAAAAATTATTCGGTGAAACGAATTTGAAATCCTGAAAGTTCTGTCGAAAAATATTGAATTGTAAAGAACTTATATGACATTGTTTCCTTAAAGAAATTGTTAAAAAGTTTTCTTGGGAATTTTGCTAAAAATTGTTGAAATTTTTGTAAAGAAATTATATTAAAAATTATTCCGTGAAACAAATTTGAAATCCTGTAAATTCTGTGAAAAGTTGTATGAAATAATTGTGAGGCTCTATGAATTATTGTACGGGTCTCTCAGGGGAGAGAAAATTCAGAACTTGTAAAAGGCTGACAAGGTAAGGGGCGTTCTGCAAATGTGTGTGAAAACTTTGACCAACAGTCTGCCGTTGAATCTCACCGAAATGGACGCTGGTGATAGTATGGGGGGGGGGGGGGGGGGGGCAACCTACGGGTGGAGTTGATTTTTTGTTGCTCTCAGTTGCGTCATTGTTCGCTCAATTCCCACATTCTCGGCTTGTATCTACATGAATCTCTTAAAAGCGGTCAACTTTCTTCTGCTCTCTTAAGTTAGTTTTCTTCCCACTTGACATCTAGTTGACAATCATCATTTCGGCCAAATATTTTGGCAATGGGTCTGATGAGGCCGCTGTTGAATATATAATCAATTTAGCGATTGATTTAATCCGCAAAAACAGAAAACAATTCATGACCAGAATAACAAGTATTAAACTAATCGTGCGATCTAATAAAACAGTAGATAAACAGAACGAATCTAGAGAAACTACTACAAGCAGAAACTCTAGCAATATCTCCAACAGAAAGATGAAGAATACGTATGGTGAAGCAGGAGCGGAACCACTATCGCCCATGTCATCGATGAAGAGGTTGGCGATGTCGGGGAAGAAGTCGTCGTTGGGGAAGAACTCGATGCCAGTAGTCACGCGAGTGCGCTCCTCAAAAATATGATCGCCCCTCTCCGTACAGGATCAAGAGGCGGGGTTCCGGAGGCCTACTGTCCCTTCAACCGGTGCACGCCGGAAGACGGGATGGAGAAGACTTGGAAGACGGCGGCGCAAAGTTTTGGAACGGTGGGAGACCATATAACGAGGAGGCACAAACGGGCCAAGGATTTATTATCCTAATGCCCAGATTTTATTGTGTGTCCTTTAGAGAGGGGTTACCCCTCTTTATATAGTCAAACAAAGGGGTAGACTCCTTCTAAGCTAGCAATGTGGGACTAAAGTGAAGTCTCAACTCTTGCCTTGCACTAATGGGTTAAGTGGGCCTCTAGGTTTTATATGGCCTGAGACTTTCAGATTTTAGTTGAGCTTTAGACATGGACCAAATACAAAATCTCAACAATCCTCCACAAAGTCTCATTGGCTCATTTCATCATTCAAGGTTCCAAAAACATTGTTTATATACCGGTGCTTAGTGGAGACAGTTAACTTGAACTTCCACTTAGAACATTATGTTAGACTAGTTCACAACTAAGATAGTGGACTATGCCTTGAACTACAAGTTTTCTGTGATACTAGTTTTACACAAGTCTTGATCGATACTAGGCCGTCGCAAGGCTTTCCCGCAGGTGGAGCTTATGTGTCATACTCCAAAGTCCTTTCATGAGTTTATTAGAGAGCACCCAACTCTCACAGACTGCGACGTTTAATAGTCAGACTCATATAGGTATGTTTCTCAAGAGATGCTCTGCAGGACAACATCTCCGCTTATAAAAGTAAGCCACTTGGAACACATTAAGATAAATATCAACCTGCCATGCAGATCAGGAGAGTATTGCATCTTCACGAAGTGGAAAAAATAATGTAGGGATACTCTCCTCCCAGCTGACCAACAGCTTGTCTCCCACTTCTACTTCACGGGATCTCCGATCACATAGAGTAGGTTACCACTGTGGACAACTCATACTGTGGGTCTCAAACCCATCTCCCTCGATGCACTATCTATCACATTACGTGATAAGCCCTTTGTGAAGGGGTCTGCCAAGTTTTTAGATGTTTGGATATAATCCAACACAATAACTTCGGAGTTCTTCAATTTTCTGACAGATTTCAATCTCCTATCACATGCCTTGATGACTTCAAATTGTTCTTAGAACTTTTAATCTTGACTATCACGGTTTGTTTATCACAGTTTATAAGGATGGCGGGTATTGGTTTTTCAACCACAGGTAATTCCATCAAAAGCTCGCGAAGCCACTCTGCTTCAATAGTGGTTGTGTCTAACGCTGTGAGTTCTGCTTCCATAGTTGACCTCGTTAAGATGGTCTACTTGCAAGACTTTCAGGAAACAGTGCCACCACCGAGTGTAAACACATAACCACTCGTGGTCTTAATCTCATCAGCATCAGATATCCAGTTCGAATCACTATAACCCTCCAATACCCTCGGATACCCGGAATAGTGAATCCCATAGCTCGCAGTGCCTTCTAAATAACGCATAACTCTCTCAAGCGCATGCCAATCATCATCTCTCGGATTAGAAACAAACCGGCTCAACTTGCTCACAGCAAAAGAGATGTCAGGCCTCGTGTCACAAGCCAAATACATAAGCGAGCCAATAATCTGAGAATATCTCACTTGATCTCTAGCAATCCGATTATTCTTTCGAAGAAGCACACTAGGATCATATGGTGTCGGAGAAGGCTTGCAATCACCATACCCAAAACGGATCAAGACCTTTTCCACATAGTGGGACTGAAGCAGTGTAATCACACCATTCTCATCTCTCAGCAGCTATGTTCAAGATAACATCAGCTACTCCTAATCCTTCATCTCAAAACAATGAGATAAGAAATCCTTAGCCTCCTTAATTAAATCTAGGCTGGTTCCAAATATCAGTATGTCATCGACATACAAACAGAGAATAACTCCTTCGCCCCCACCATGGCAATAGTACACACACTTGTCAGATTCGTTTACAACGAAATCTGCAGCAATTAAAGTTCTTTCAAACTTTTCATGCCATTGCTTAGGAGCTTGCTTTAGGCCATATAAAGACTTCAATAACTTGCACACCTTTGCTTCCTGACCAGTTACTACAAAACCATCAGGCTGTTCCATTTAAATTTCCTCGTCTAACTCTCCACTTAGGAAAGCTGTCTTAACGTCCATTTGATGAACGAGAAGACCATGTGAGGCAGTCAACGAAAGTAGCACACGAATTGTGGTCAGTCTAGCCACAGGTGAGTAAGTATCAAAGAAGTCTTCACCTTCTTTCTGGGTATAACCCTTAGCCACAAGCCGCGCCACAGTTCAGATGATTGCAGCAGGTTGTGTAAACAGTATGAGGAAATTGGACCAGGGTCCACAGTTCACTAGTGGTGTCTCTCTCAGAACAGATAACTAGCATGTTGGGTAAACAAATTACAGCTGGGCAATTGACAAATAGAGAGGGCATAACAATGCAATACATGCCAAGATGTCTACTATGAAATCTAGTTGGGCATTACAACAAAGTACATAGACCGTTATTCCAACCGCATCTATGCCTAAATAATCCACCTTCAAGGCAGCATCCGCATCCTGTTCAGTATTAAGTTGCTAACAACAGATTATTGCATGAAGTAAAGTGTGTAATGTAATCAATACAAGTGCCCTTGGACACTGCACCAATGTTTTATCCCTAGTAGCAACAGCACATCTACCATCTTAGACCTTTCTGTCACTGATCCAGATATCTAGAGACTGAACCCACTATCGAGCATAAATACCCCCTCTTGGAGTCACAAGCATCTACTTGGCCAAAGCATCTACTAGCAACGGAGAGCATGCAAGATCAAGAGCACATAGATAAACAACTTGAATAAACATGGTATCAATATTCATCGGATCCCAGCAAACACAACATCTAGCATTACAATAAGATGATCTTGATCATGTTAGGCAGCTCACAAGATCTAAACATGGAGGCACAAGGTAGAGAGACAACCATCTAGCTACTGCTATGGACCCGTAGTCCAGGGGTGGACTACTCACGCATCACTCCGGAGGCAGGCATGGTGATGTAGAGCCCTCCGGTGATGATCTCCCCTCCGGCAGGGTGCCGGGAAGAGCTTCAGAACTCCTCCGATCTGAGATTGACGATGACGGCCGCGACGGAACTTTTCGTGGAATATGATCGACCGTAATAGGGTTTTCGCGTCGCGGAGAATATATAGGCGAAGAGGCGGCGTCGGTGGCCGAGGGGGCCACCACGCCATAGGGGGGCGGGCCCACCCTGGGCCGCGCCCTAGTGTGGCGTGGCCCCCTGGTGGGTCTGCTCCGACTCCCCTTTGGACTCCGTGATCTCCTCGTGATATTATTGACGATGTCTTTTGTTTCGTCCAATTCCGAGAATATTTCCTTAATAGATTTTCTGAAACCAAAAACAGCAGAAAACAGGGAACTGGCACTGTGGCATCTTGTTAATAGGTTAGTCCCAGAAAATGCATAAAAATGATATAAAGTGTAACCAAAACATGTAGCAATTGATATAATAACAGCATGGAACATCAAAAATTATAGATACGTTTGAGACGTATCAAGCATCCCCAAGCTTAGTTCCTGCTCGTCCTCGAGTAGGTAAACGATAAAAACAGATAATTTTTGAAGTGACATGCTACCAACACAATCTTTGATCAAATAACAATGTAATGCACATGATCTGAATGAAGTGATCCAAGCCAATGGTCTATAGTTTGCAAGCAAGTAAATAAAGAGTAAACATAAGTGATCACACAAGTGCAAACTTTCATGAATAACACTATAAAACATTTAGAGATATAATAGTCTAACATAATAGTTAGCTCACAGCAGCAATAATTCTCAACATGAAAGTGTTTGTATCAACACAAAGGAAGATAATAGCTTCAGCTTTTGCTTCAACTTTCAACATGTATATCATATAGATAATGTCAATGCAAAGAATATGATCAACCAAACACAAAGTTATGTAAAAACTGTTATACTGGAGTTGACAATGATGTTTGCTTAAGTAGACAGAAAGAAGTGGGAAAACTGACTCAACATAAAAGTAAAAGAATGGCCCTTCGCAGAGGGAAGCAGGGATTAACATCATGTGCTAGAGCTGTAGTTCCCGAAGGCATATAGAGAGCATAAAATATTGTTTTGTAAGGTAATGGTGTATACAGGTGTCAACAAATCAAATAGCAGGTACTTGTCATCTTCCATGGCTAACTAACTTTTAGAGCGGTTCCGAGAGTTTTTAGGACTGCACTTGTAACAAGCACTTATTGGTGACACTCCTCCCAACCATTTACTTTCCACAAACCATGGCTAACCGAATCCTCGGGTGCCCACCAACATTCACCATGGAGGAGTGTCTATTTATTTATTTATAGGGTGGACTAACCAGCTCTTTAATGCAAAATAAAAGGTGGAGAAGCAGATGAAGCTGCCAATCCTTGTAAATTAATTAGCATGGAAGATGACAAATCTCACTACTACGTCCTTATGAGCTTTTCAAGTAGTGACACAAAAAGGAAATGTAACAGTTTTGAGTAGTTAGTAGATAGCACATGAAGAAATTTACTTGGAATGGTGAAAACACCACATAATAGGTAGGTATGGTGGACACAGGTGGCATGGATTTGGCTCAAGGTTTTGGATGTACAAGAAGCATTCCCTCTTAGTACAGAGTTTAGGCTAGCAAGGTTATTATAAGCAAACATCATTATCAACTGGAATAGCAAGAGTGTACATAAAACACAAGGTTTGACGAACCATAGACTCCCACTGTCTTCCTTGTTAACACATAGCCTTCATCCAAAAATTATCTAGACTACTATGGACTTCCAATTATGCAACAGATTATTATAGCAGAAAATCCTTATAGTAGTTCTTCATTAATAGCCATTACTTACATGATGCACAAGCTTAAACATTAATTACTTGACAGCTCAAAACAATTGGCAAGCATCAAATTACTCAAGACAACGATCTAAAAAGATTCATGTAAGCATTTTATACCACTACCACATGCATAGCATTTTTCTGGTCCAACCAAACACCAATCAACTTATTTGACAACTCTCCAAACAGATATAAGTGAAGCAAGAGAGTACTTTCTTCAAAAGAAACTGAAAGCTCTAACAAGAGATACATGAAAAACTGAGAGCTAACAGCAATAACAGCAACTAGACAGGAATACTCAACAAGTATAAGTGAAGCACAAGAGTATTCTAATGAAAAAGTGGAGCGTGTCTCTCTCCCAAACATGAATACTAGGATCCAACAAGTATAGCACAGCAAACAAAACAAAACAAACTGAAAACAAAAACACACTGACGCTCCAAGGAAGAGTACACTAGCATGAAGCAATAAAAATATAGCACCATTAGAGATGACCTGATAATTTGTAGATGAAGAAGGGGATGCCTTGGGCATCCCCAAGCTTAGATGCTTGAGTCTTCTTGAAATATGCTGGGGAGGTAAGCCTCCCCAAGCTTAAGCTCTTCACTCTTCTTGATCATGTAATATCATTCTCCTCTATCAACACTTGAAAACTTCCTTCACACCAAAACTTAACAGCTTTTCTCATTAGCAGGTTAGTGCACTAAAAGATAATACTTCAAAGTTCTAGCAAAGACAAAACTCACAAGCCAACTATTTTAAACATTAGCCACTGTTACTAGGCTCAAGTGGGCACTTTTACACGAAAAGAAACCACTTAAAAACTTGTAAAAGAGAGAATGCAAAATAAAAGACAGAATCTGTCAAACCAGAACAGTCTGTAATGACGAATTTTTTCGAGGCACTTACGATGCTCAGATGAAGAACTTTTGAAATAATGAAAGTTGCGTAACATCATCAGGAACATGCACAAAAAGTTTCAGCATTTTTCGATTTTTTCTGATTTTCTACTGAATTAAACGGTGACGAACAGCAATCTGTCCCAATGCAGTCCCGAAAATAAAAACCAACTTTGCATTAGTAACTCTCCTTGGCACAACAAAACAGCAAATAAAAGATACAAAGGAGTTGCTACAGAGGTAAACAAGCATCCTTGACTAATACTGAAAATAAAAATAATGGGTTGCCTCCCAAAAGCGCTTTCTTTTAATGCCTTTTAGCTAGGCTAGAAGATTTTAATGATGCTCTCATAAGAATAAGAGTTGAAAAACAAAAGAGAGCATCAAGAGGCAATATCAAACACATTTAAGTCTAACCCACTTCTATGCAAAGGAATCTTATAACAAAAAAATTATTGAAGCATAAAGCAACTAGCATAGAAAGATGAAACAAATATAGCTTCAAAACTTTCAACATAAAGAGAGGTGTTTTAGTGACTTGAAAACTTTTACAACCATATTTTCCTCTCTCATAATAACTTTCAGTAGCATCATGAACAAACTCAACAATATAACTATCACATAAAGCATGCTTTTCATGATCTACAAACACATAATTTTTATTAAGCTCTAAAACAGTGGGGTTATCAAACCCACTTTTGACAATAGTATAATAAATATCATTAGCCAATATAGGACCATCATCAAGAGCATTATCATATATAACATTAGGGAGCACATTTTTACTTTCTGCAATTTCCTTTTTCTTGAGTCAAGGAGGATGTTTTTTCAAATTTATCAAAAGAGATATTTCAATAGAATCATGACATTCAACAATATAGCATTTTCCTCCTTAGTGGCGTGGAGGGAATCATAT
Organism: Poa pratensis; assembly: GCA_947311845.1. NCBI lineage: Eukaryota > Viridiplantae > Streptophyta > Magnoliopsida > Poales > Poaceae > Poa > Poa pratensis. The sequence continues at coordinate 51,792,589 of CAMZMU010000036.1, forward strand.
AATGTAAGAGTTAAAGAGTTACTATCATTAGAAGGTAGATCCTCCTTTTGTCCATCTCCTTCCTCTTTTTCATCCAATGAGCTTTCAGTTTCAGCAATTTCTTCTCCATAGGTCCTGAAAGTAGCAAGTTGTTCTGGAGAATAAGTTTTCTCAAGAAATTTAGTGATATAAGGATCATTATAATATTCAAGGCAAACCAAGTATAGATAATTCTCAGTTATAAGGAGCATCATCATTTGAATATAACCAGCAATTTCATAGCACCCTTAAAAACAAAAATTCTTCAGTTCGTCAAGATTACCAAAGTCATAATTTCCTTTAGCATAAGCAGCCAAGTTTCATTATCATTATAATCACATTGGAAAGGGAGGTGTTTATGCCTTCTACAACATAAAGATTCATTAAAGCAGTAGGATTCATCATAAGTAGAGCACAAGTTTTTAGCAAAATAATTCAATCTACTTATTTGTTCCCATAAATATTTCCCTTTTTGAGACAAGCGGTATTCCTTATAGTAATTATGTTGTTCCTCCGAACCCACTTAGCCAATAAGATTTTGTTCAAAGAGAAGACATTGATAGCAAATAAACAACTAGACATAATAACAAACCGAAATAAACTAGATGCAAGAAACTAATTTTTTTTTGGGTTTTTGATTTTTAACAGCAAGCAAAACAAAACTAAAACAAGAAAAAAAACAAAGTAAAGAGATTGGAACTGAGAGACTCCCCTTTCCAATAGCCTCCAAGTCCCCGGCAACGGCGCCAGAAAACAGCTGGTGCCTGGTTGACGGGAGAGTATTTGAGGATGATGATGATGGTGATGATGAGTACTTCCCCGGCAACGGCGCCAGAAAACAGCTTGATGGCTACGTGTTGGTGAACCCCAAGAGGAAGGTTATGATGTAGACAGCAGAAGTTTTCCCTTGAATAATCTACCCAAGGTTTAATCACCAGTAGGACTTGACGATCTATCGGAAGGTTGTTGATGTTGACTCCCCCTGGCGCTAGGGAGCTTGCACCAACGTGGAATCTGCACAGACACAAACCAGAACTTTGCCCAACACGAAACAGAGAGGTTGTCAATCTCTCCGGTCTTGCAGAAACAAAGAGTTAAACGTATGGTGTGGAAAACAGCAGGAAAACAGCAAGTAACAGGAAACAGATGATTGCAGCAGGTTGTGTAAACAGTATGAGGAAATTGGACCAGGGTCCACAGTTCACTAGTGGTGTCTCTCTCAGAACAGATAACTAGCATGTTGGGTAAACAAATTACAGCTGGGCAATTGACAAATAGAGAGGGCATAACAATGCAATACATGCCAAGATGTCTACTATGAAATCTAGTTGGGCATTACAACAAAGTACATAGACCGTTATTCCAACCGCATCTATGCCTAAATAATCCACCTTCAAGGCAGCATCCGCATCCTGTTCAGTATTAAGTTGCTAACAACAGATTATTGCATGAAGTAAAGTGTGTAATGTAATCAATACAAGTGCCCTTGGACACTGCACCAATGTTTTATCCCTAGTAGCAACAGCACATCTACCATCTTAGACCTTTCTGTCACTGATCCAGATATCTAGAGACTGAACCCACTATCGAGCATAAATACCCCCTCTTGGAGTCACAAGCATCTACTTGGCCAAAGCATCTACTAGCAACGGAGAGCATGCAAGATCAAGAGCACATAGATAAACAACTTGAATAAACATGGTATCAATATTCATCGGATCCCAGCAAACACAACATCTAGCATTACAATAAGATGATCTTGATCATGTTAGGCAGCTCACAAGATCTAAACATGGAGCACAAGGTAGAGACAACCATCTAGCTACTGCTATGGACCCGTAGTCCAGGGGTGGACTACTCACGCATCACTCCGGAGGCAGGCATGGTGATGTAGAGCCCTCCGGTGATGATCTCCCCTCCGGCAGGGTGCCGGGAAGAGCTTCAGAACTCCTCCGATCTGAGATTGACGATGACGGCCGCGACGGAACTTTTCGTGGAATATGATCGACCGTAATAGGGTTTTCGCGTCGCGGAGAATATATAGGCGAAGAGGCGGCGTCGGTGGCCGAGGGGGGCCACCACGCCATAGGGGGCGCGGGCCCACCCTGGGCCGCGCCCTAGTGTGGCGTGGCCCCCTGGTGGGTCTGCTCCGACTCCCCTTTGGACTCCGTGATCTCCTCGTGATATTATTGACGATGTCTTTTGTTTCGTCCAATTCCGAGAATATTTCCTTAATAGATTTTCTGAAACCAAAAACAGCAGAAAACAGGGAACTGGCACTGTGGCATCTTGTTAATAGGTTAGTCCCAGAAAATGCATAAAAATGATATAAATTGTAGCCAAAACATGTAGCAATTGATATAATAACAGCATGGAAACGTTTGAGACGTATCAGTCATCCACAAGGTACACAATTAAATCATCACCAAAGGACTTTGCAGTCCTCTGTCTCTTGCTCCTAACAGGAACTTCATTGTCATCCTCCACAGGATTATCAGTGTGTTCTATCGAAATGGTAGGATCAGGAATAACATCCAATTTCTGACTAGATGTATTAGGTATCTCCTGATTTGATGAGCTATGCATATCCTTCATGCGAAAGATATCCTCAAACAAAGTCGCATCATTCGACTCTATAATCGTACCAAGATGAACGTCAGATACCTCAGATTTTACTATCAAAATCTATAACCAATGCTGTGAAAAGCATAACCCAGAAGAACACAATCCACAGTTTTTGGTCCAAGCTTGCGCTTCTTGGGAATTGGTATATTGACTTTCGCTAGACAATCCCAAGTACGTAAGTAAGAAAGTCTCGTTCTTTTCCTTTCCCATTCATCAAATGGAGAAACAGTTTTCTTCTTTGTGGGAACTCGGTTTAGGACATGACAAGCTGTCAATAAAGCCTCCCCCCACCATGCCTTGGAGAGGCCCGAAGTGTATAACATGGCGTTAACCAAATCAGTTAGAGTTCGGTTCTTTTTTTTCCGGTCACCCCATTTGACTGAGGCGAGTAGGGAGTTGTCCTCTCATGGATTATACCATGTTCCGCATAAAAAGAATCAAACACATTGGAAAAATACTCTCCACCACGATCAGACCTTAGCCGTTTTATCTTTAGATCAAGTTGGTTCTTTGCTTCAGCTTTATAGATTTTGAAGAAGTTTAAAGCCTCCTCTTTTGATTTTAGAAGATACGCATAACAATATCTAGTGGAGTCATCAATAAGCGTCATGAAAGATTTTCTTTCTACCTTTTGTCAACACGCCATTCATCTCACAAAGATCTGAATGTATAAGTTCCAGTGGTGCCAAGTCTCTTACCTCCACGGTCTTATGGGACCTGCGAGATTGCATAGCTTGCACACATACTTGACACTTGGAACCTTTGACAGTTGTGAATTTTGGAATTAAATCCACACTAGCTAGCCGCGTCATGCTACCAAAGTTAATATGACAAAGTCGTGAATGCCAAATGTTAGACGATATTTCATGGTAAACATGATTAATAACTTGAGTGCAAATATCCAACAAAGATAGGCGGAACAAGCCTCCGCACTCATAGCCTTTTCCAACAAATTGTCCATACTTAGATATTACAACTTTATTGGACTCAAAAACCAACTTAAAACCATCTCGACACAAAAGAGATCCGCTGACGATATTCTTATTGATGGAGGGTACATGATGAACGTTCTTCAGGCGCATGGTCTTCCCCGGAGTAAACTTCAGATCCACCGTACCAACACCTCGAACAGAAGCATGTGACCCGTTCCCCATCAGCACGGGAGAAGTACTTGTGACCTGGTAAGAAGAAAACATGGAAGCATCAGCACAAACATGTACATTGGTGCCAGTGTCAATCAACCATTCAGGAGAATGACAAACTAAAAAGATGGTAGGAAATATACCGTACCCAGATTCCTTCATCTCGACGTCACCAATGACAACATTGGCAGTCTTGCCGTTGTTCTCTTGTTCACGCGGCTCATGGCGGTTGGGACAATGAGGACCCCAGTGATTCGGATCACCGCAAACATGGCATGATCCCTTCCTCGGCTTCTTATTGTTACTCTTCTTAAAGTTGGTAGGTTGTGACGGATTGTACTTTCCATCAGACTTGCCTTTACCCCCAGAATTGTTCCTGTTGTTTTTTGGCTTGTGGTGCTGCTGGTAATTTTTCTTCTACACCACATGGGCACTAGAACCAGCCTCGGCAACTCGAGCACGTGTATCCTTTGCTCTCGCCTTCTCTTCCACATCAAGCAAACAATGAGATCCGAAACAGAAAACTGTTCAGAGAGTAGCAAAGTTGTTCCACGAAGGTGGAAGCTTGGCGATATTGCCACCGGCAACAAACTTGTCCGGTAAATTACACTTAAAGTGCTCAACTTCCTTAGCGAGTGACTACATCTCATGAGCCTGTTGTACAACAGAGCACTCATCAGTCATCTTGTAGTCATAGAATTGGCCTCGATCGCATCCCACATGTCCTTACCGTTATCAAACGACATGTACGAATCCACAATGGAATCGTCAAGAACACTCAGAAGGGCACCCTTGAATAGGGTATCGAGCTTCTCAATAGCTTCCTGTTGTTCAGGATTAAGCTCGCCCTCAGGCTTGCCTTTGGTGACGACATAGCAGTTCATGTTCTGAAACCGTACACTGCTCTCATGCACCACCGTTTGTAAAACACCCCTTTAAAGGGAAACGGCCTCATAGACGCGACAAAACCAGTTGGAGCCAATTGCCTATAGTCAGGTTTTTGGATTGTTGAAAATATAAGCAATTTAGCAATGGATTTAATCCGCAAAAACAGAAAAAATTCATGACTAGAATAACAAGTATTAAACTAATCATGTGATCTACTAAAACAGTAGATAAACAGAACGAATCTAGAGAAACTACTACAAGCAGAAACTCTAGCAATATCTCCAATAGAAAGATCAATAATACGTACGGTGCAGCAGCGGAACCACTGTCGCCCATGTCGTCGATGAAGAGGTTGGCGATATCGGGAAGAAATCGTCGTTGGGGAAGAACTCGATGCCAGTAGTCGCGCGAGTGCGCTCCCCAAAACGCTGATCCCCCTCTTCTGTAAAGGATCACAAGTGTCGGGGTTCCAGTGGCCTACTGTCCCTTCAACCAGTGCACGCCGGAAGACGGGATGGAGAAGACTTGGAAGACGGCGGCGCAAAGTTTTGGAACGGTGGGAGACCAAATAATGAGGAGGCACAAATGGGCCAAGGATTTATTATCCTAATGCCCAGATTTTATTGTGTGTCCTTTAGAGAGGGCTTACCCCTCTTTATATAGTCAAACAAAGGGGTAGACTCCTTCTAAGCTAGCAATGTGGGACTAAAGTTAAGTCTCGACTCTTGCCTTGCACTAATGGTCTAAGTGGGCCTCTAGGTTTTATATGGCCTAAGACTTTCAGATTTTAGTTGGGCTTTAGACATGGTCCAAATACAATATCCCAACAGCTCGCATGCCTTGCGGCATATTTCTTAAATTTCTTTTCCCTCGGCGAACCGCATGCTTCTTCCCATTTGCGGTCGCATCTTCATCAACGAGGCTTATTTGAGAGCCATCATTATTTGCACACTTCTTTGTATGAGCATCCTTACAAATACTAAGCTCCCTAGAATCTTTGCACTCTCTCCCGCTCCACATGTCCACATCACCGTGGACCCCACTCACCTCTCATTTTATAGTCATAACTCTTCAAATATTAAAGTTAAGTTTTAAACACCCCACGGTGGACCCCAGTCATCTCTCGTATTATAGTTCAAAGCTCTAAATATTAAAATTGAGTATAAAAAAGCTTGGATATATATATATATATATATATATATATATATATATATATATATATAGTACGCATTTGCCAAACTTCCGGTTAAAAAATGGTATTCCTAGCTACAAAAAAGTAAATTATGTCGGTGAAAAAAGAAAAAATAACTCAATTTCCCCTCCAAATTTCTATTTTATGAAGCGCAAAATACAAAATATATTTTTTGCAAAACTTTACGAGTACATACATTATGTGCAAGTAGCTATATGCTTTATTTAAAAAAATCAAACTTAGACATAGACATGTCGTTTCGATTATTTTAGAAAAAAAGAGATACGACGAGTTCGGATCTATTGGCACCTTCCTTTCTCTGCCGCGAGCACCCACCATAGCGTCGCGCAGCCTGTGCCACGCGACACCGTTTCTCGCCCTCCACTTTCTTGAGCCGTATTCTACCAAATCAGTTTGACCGTAGGACTTCGATGGCTAATCTATCTCCCGAGTTTGCAATGTTCATCATATCGTACATTGTCTATAAATTATTGGAACTCTGTTCAATTTTTTTGTTAAAATCTTCACAGAACCATCTACACAATTTAACTTTCATTGCATTTCATAATTATGGTCGCATCCTGATCTTCTAACTGGGTATCTGCATAATTTAATATATTTTTTATGTGGGGTCATGTTCTCTTTATTGAGTGGTGTACTTATAAACCTGCTACGATTAACATAATTGTATTCCCTTCTCTAATTCTCTATGTTTAAGTGAGGATGCCTGAGTAATCGTGTTGCAAAAGACTGAGCCGGTGGTAATTTTTTCTCCATATTTGCTACTGTTTTTTATACATGTTTCACTAAAAATATTGTTTGTTTATCTATCGTCGGTTGTATTAGAGTGGACGCGGCAACGCGCGTATTTTCCTTCTGGTTTTAGTTATTTGCTTGGAGTTTGAGTGAAGAAAAAAATCTTTCCACTTGGGACACATATGGATCCTCTCGTCCGACGGTGTCTTAAGGTAAAGCCTTTGTTGTCGTGTTTCTTCTTGAAGAGAGCCAAAGCCATGGTCACCTATACGTAGAAAAATATATGAGATAGAATGCAAAATACGTAGAAAATGGAACTTGGACCGGAAATAAATGTAAATCTTACTTGGTATTTAACTCCTACGCCATTCACATGCCTACTCTTCATTTGATAATTACCTCCACTAAATGTGTTGCATTGATCCTGCACAGTAGCCCACCTATGCTGTAAGTTCTCATTTTGACCGGTTGTATTTTTTAAGGGCGGGTAGTTATTCTGACCATGGAAGTATTCATATATCCTCCTACAATTTGCCCTCCCTTTTTTATTCTGCACCACAAATAGGATCTTGGCTCATTTCCATCCATGCATCACATAGCGTATTCTCTTTGTATGTGTATGAATTTTCTCTTTTTTTCGAAGCACGTCTTGTTTGCGGTCATACAAGACCTCTTCCTCACCTCATGCTTGACCGTTGTTGATAATTTCAATCGTAGACTCAATGAACAAATCCTAGGTAAAATCAAACAACTGCAATTTTCACAACTATTCATTTTCAGCTAATTTTGCAAAATATAATTGCAAAATTCTTCACACGATTCTTCACAGAAATGCATTTGCGTCAAGCAAAATACAACTAAAAATGCATGAAACTGTCCGGCACAAATTATTGCCTGAAGCTCCACGTGCAAGTTTCACGACAGCCAAAGAGGCGCATGCCCTTCCTCGGCCAGCTCGACGTCGTGTTGCCGCCCAGCACCCCTCGCGTCGCTGTCGTCCCGCCAAATTTGGCGTCGCTCTCGGCTGCGAGAAGCGAGGGGCGCCCTTCACCCAGCCACGACGCTGCATCAGCCCCCAAGCCTTCCCGAGGGTATCAACGCCCATTTTGGAGGTCCCTCTGCTGCTGTAGGACGTCACGAGCGAGAAGGAAGATAGCCCTTCCAAGCTGATCGCCTCGGCCACTGTCGCGGTGACGTACGACGTCATCACAATGCTGGACGCCACGCCTCCCGTCGTGGTAACTCGTGATGCCATCGTGGAGCTCGATGGATCAATTCCTACGACGGCTGAAGAAATTCCTGTGGAACAGACTCGCAAACTCTACGTAAAAAGTTACAAGACTAAGCTGCCGGACTCTGCCATTCACGCCCTACCCAGTTGTTTAAGCTCAACATGCCATGCTTACCCGCGGTTGACGATGCCGTCAAGCTCCGCATTTCGCGTTGGTCAGCCAAGAAGGCTCTGTCATGGCCCACCCTCTGTCCGTGACCCAGGAGAAGCCCAAGCCCACGAGTGAGCTGAGCTGCTGCGACAGCTGTGCGGGCATCGCCCATGTAATGCGGAAGGAGTTGACAGAAACAGCTATCGATGATCAATACGATGATGCGTGTGTAACCTCCTCTCCTCTCTCTGTTCTTCCTTCCTCCCCAGAACTCTATATTCTCTTGTATCAGATCTACGAATCTGTGTGTATCGTGACAAATTCCTCTATCTGGTATGCTGCCATTAGCTGGAACGTCACAATTGGTATCAGAAGCTATTCGATCCACGGGAAAATCCATGAAAAATCCACACACAAAAAATTGTCCGATGCAAAGTGAGGAGATCCAGAGGGACGTGAGAGATCCGGAGGCGAATCGAGTTCGGCGAGGTTCGGGTTTGGTTCTCCTGTAAAATCCCTGAACTGAGAGGGCACATAGTACCAAATAGAGGTAGATGGCTCCCCCCACCCCCAGCTCTCCTCCCACCTCACCCCACGCCACCTCTCCACACCATGGATCCTCTCAAGCTTAGAGTAGATGGAGGGCCTACTGCACTAGGATTTCTCGCCCGGCCTTGCGCTTGAGGCACAGGTGCATCGTCGTTTTGTTTCCTCGGTCTCTTTCTCCCCCTCGGCGACTTCCAAGGAATTCTTCTTGGTTGTTTTCTTCTCTTCTGCCTCTTTTCATCTCTCGGAAGATGCTGTGGCTCTGGCTTTACAATGTTGTCTCGGTGGTTCTGCTACGGATTTCAGAGTGTTCAAATTGTCGGATAAACGTTTCCGTTTTTCAGTGGCATCTAATAAGGTTGGCCATTTTATTTATGGCCTTCGTGATCGTGTGTGGCCGGATTTCTCTTGTCATTTCAAGCTTTTCCATGGCGATCATGTGGTATCCGCAGCTGAAAATGTTAATAAGGCTGATGCCTTGTGGTTTGATGAGTACTTCTCTAAGAGACAGCCAGTTAGAGGTAATATGGCAATTCGCACGAACTTGGATTTCCTCAAGATCAATACCTCTGATACTCCTGCTCCATTCTTGGAACCGATCAAATTTGGCTCTTTCCCAAGTTCCTCTACGATACCGGCACAACAAGTTTCTCCGTTACATGTTGATAATCAGAAGGCTATTCAAATTGGTGCTATCTCCTGCCCCTTGGTGATCGTTCAGAATTTGAAACAAGCTGATCTGGATTTTTTCAAATCTTTGAGTCCCCCATTATTGCTGGATTTGATGGATGCGAAAATTGCTCGGTACTCTGATGAAGAAATTAGTTACATGTTTGAATTGCCGGTTATTCCGTCTCTGGACGTGATTTATGAGCTGTTAAATAAGTGCGCTAAATGCGGCTTAATTGGTCATTTGGTCAAGTGTTGCCCTAGAATTCACTGTCGCCCTTGTTTGGATTTGGGCCAAATCTGCCCAGCCTGTGCCAAGATAACCTGTCTCAATTGCCAGGAGTTGGGCCACACAAGGAAAGGCTGCACAAATAAGCCCAAGTGTGGGTTCTGTAATGAAATAGGCCACCTTCGTGTTTCCTGTCCAAGGAAGGCCAAGATTGTGCGCTGTTCTCGCTGCAAGGATATTGGACATTCCGCTTATGGATGTTTGACTAAGCAAATTTGGGTGCCAAAACGCAATCATGGAACAGTAATTGTAATTGACGATTCAGTTCCAGAGGTTTCGCCGGGAAATCATTCTTCCAAATCCTTGCCTTGCTCGGCTGCTTCACCACCTCCCCAAACAGCCATTGTAACACCGTTCTTGCCGCCTGTCACACCTCCACCACCATCCTCTCCGCCTCCACCCCCGCCGCCCTCGAGCAAGGGGGATATGGCAAACTATCTGGTGAACCCCAACCAGTTCCTGCCTGGCCCAGTAGAGGTTGATGACGGACCGGCGGATCGCATCCAGCGATGCCACGTGATGGTTGGCCCGGCGCCGCTGCAGCATGAGCAGTACGGGATCATCGTCGTCGACTATGACATTCTGGATGTAGATAAACAAGAGATGCTTGATGAGGTTTGTACCATCTTGGCCCGGGATTTGGATGCCCCTGTTTCTTACCGTGTTGTATCTGCTCTGGGAGTTGGTTTAGTGAGTTTTGGTTCGTCTGCTATTCGAGATCAAATCATGATTACTGGGCCACATGAACTAGATAGGGAGGCTGGAGGTATTTTTTTAGTCATTCCGCATGATGAAGGAATTAATATGAGAAGGCCTGTATTTTCTAGTGAAGTTTGGATCATGATGGTTAACTTCCCACTGGATTATCAAACCCAATACTATGTGCATAAGGTGATATCCTTGTTTGGTACGGTGCTAGTTTGGCATAGTCCTGGGGTTAACAAAACTAAGGTTCTTGCAAAGATCTTGATCAAGGAAGATCGCCTGGTGCCTTTCAGTGTTGGGATGACTAGGAATGCTGAGTTCATGGGGGCAATCACTACCTCCTGGTCTTTTCCTGTGTATTTTCTGAATGGTCGTTCAAGCAACAATGCACCTGTGTCAACTGAAGAGCCACCACCACCGTTGAATGCTACACCTCACCCACGCCACCTTCCTCTGACGGCGGCGCAGCAATATCATCAAGATGTACAAGAATGGCTGCAGCAAAACGCAGCTAACCCATGGGAGGAGGCAGCATAGGTTCAGGCTCCGCAAGATCATGTGGTGGACCCAGATTATCAAGGTTTCAGCTTCAGGTCTCTAACTGGTTACGAAGGGCAAACCATGCTGGACGGGGTGCAGCCGGAGGGCAACCCAACTGAAGACCCGAGCACTTGGACTTTTAGTGTGTCGGAAGATGAGCTCTCTAAAGTTGAAGTCGCAGCTGATCGACACATGAACGGCACGGCTGGTGGTGACTTGAGGTTCATCCGTGGAGGTGGCCCGGTTTTGCAGATGAATTTTGCTTCTCATGGAAATCCATTGCCTAGTTTTCAGTTCTTGGGCTCTACCTCTTCAGCACAACCAAGTATTCTGCAGCAGGCCCATAGCTGCCCTATTCAGATGAAGCAGCAAAGCTGGGTTCACCTTTATGATGGGAGCAACAGTTTTGCTCTTTCTGGGGAGGCTTTCGCTAAGTTCTGGCAGTTCATAATGCAATATATTTACTCTGCGGTTGTCTGCATTGCTGATTCTGCGCATACAACTCAAGTTCAACCGGTTTTTGTTTCACTGAATACTGATATTGAGGCGGCTTGGTCTCATCTGGCAGCTCTGTTCTTCAATAGGCTGCTCTCCTATTACTTTAAATCAGTGACACTGCTGGATTTGGTAGAATTTGTTGCTCGTCATAATGTATTTGCAGTTGTGTTGCCCCTCTTTTTTGATCCACATGGAAACCTGCAGCTGTTTGAACGTACTATTTTGGCTCCAGTTCCTGATATGTCTGTCACTTCAGCAGTTAATGGGCCGAGGGCCACTGCTTCTAATTCCCTGGAGATGCCTGGTCCTTTTGAAGCCCAGTCCAATGACTCATCTGCTAATACTCAGACTTCTATGGTGACCCATGTTTCAAATGATGTTTCTTGCCGCCCTTCTGCTAGCACTGTCAGAGGAAGACCAAAGAAGACAGATAAAGTCCCAAAAATGGTGGATCCAACAGCTCGTCGTGTTACTAGAAAACACAATGCAGGTTACAAGCATGATTCTATCCCAAATGATCCACCGAAGCGTACTGCGTCCAAGGCCAAGAAACCGGATACTCTTCGCTTGGAGGAGATGCGTCGCATGGGCATCGAGCGCTGCAACATCGACCCGGAGGAGCTCACTGATGAGAAGCTTCTCCAAGATCACCGTGCTTAATGGGGCCTCAAGCTACATGCTTCCTTTGGACCTTGTTTATGCTTCATTCCACTTGTGTGGCTAGGCTGAAACTTCTATCGGTCTTTTACCTTCTTATGTCTATTGCCTGTATGGCTAAACCTGGATGTTTTATTTATTCGCAATGCAATCAACTTTAAGAACTAGATTCTGGAATGTCTTGAGTTGGAATGTTCGTGGGATAAATGATCCGAGCAAGTGGCCTCACTTACGATGCAAGATTGAAGAAAGTGGTGCAACCATAATCTGTCTCCAAGAAACCAAGCGAACGGATTTTAACTTATCTTTCATCCGAAACTTTGCACCAAAGCGTTTTGATAATTTTGCCTTTGTCCCTTTGGAGGGTGCCTCGGGTGGTTTGTTGATACTCTGGTGTAGTAGATCCTTTACTGGACAGATCATATTACAAGATTACTGCGGCCTTGTTGTGTCCTTCAGCTCCGTGCTCTCACAAGACTCTTTCTTCCTAGCCAATATTTACGGTCCGTGTGTTGGCCCTGCCCGTGATGATTTCATAGCCTGGTTGTTTCATCTGGACATTGACTCTGATAATATTTGGCTCCTGGTGGGGGATTTTAACTTTTACCGTTCAGTTGAGAACCGTAATAGAGAGGGAGCAAATTTAGCAGATATTGAAACCTTCAACGAGGTCATAAGCTATCACAGTTTAGTTGAGCTGCCAATCAAGGGAAGGGCTTTTACCTGGTCTAATATGCAAGCAGATCCGTTGTTGGTCCAACTGGACTGGTTCTTCACTTCTGTTGCTTGGACTCTAAAATATCCAAACACGATGGTTACCCCTTTAGCTCGTCCTACCTCTGACCATGTGCCGTGTGTGATATCAATAGGCACGGCCATTCCAAAGGCAGCTGTTTTTCGGTTTGAGAATTACTGGATCAATTTGCCTGGCTTCTTTGAGGTAGTGGAATCAATTTGGAACATCCATTGTCCAGGGGATAGTGCTAAACGCATATCTTCGAAATTCAAGCTATTACGGAAAGGATTAAAGAAATGGTGCACGAGCATATCACGCCTAAACAATTTCATTGACAATTGCAATGAAGTTATTTTTATGATAGATGAGCTAGAGGATCAGCGGCCCCTACATATTTCTGAATCCAACTTCCGGAAAATTGTCAAAATCCAGTTGAACAGCCTACTCAAGTGTAAACAGACCTATTGGAAACAAAGATGCACAGCGCGTTGGGCAAAATTGGGAGAGGAGAACACCTCATACTTTCACTCAATGGTGATGATCAGCTATCGCCGAAACACAATTTCCTCTTTGGCCCGAGCAGATGGCTCTATAGCTGTTGAACATGAGGAGAAGGCGGGTGTACTCTGGCATACTTACAAGCAGAGGCTGGGTGTAACGACAGACATAGCAGATGGCTTTGTTTTCTCAAGATACATCGATCGGCATGAAGATCTTGCTGCCCTATCTGCTCCTTTCACCATGCGAGAGATTGATGACGTTGTCAAACAATTGCCAAATGAGAAAGCTCCTGGCCCGGATGGATTCACGGGCTTATTTCTGAAAAATGTTGGCACATTATCCGTTGGGATTTCTATGATATGTGCAGAGACTTCTGGTCGGGGCAGGTTAATCTGCAGAGTATAAACGATTCTTTCATCACACTCATCCCAAAAATGAGATCACCTGAAGGGCCCAATGATTATCGCCCAATCTCGCTGCTTAACTCCAGCCTAAAACTCCTCACTAAGATCATTGCAAATCGGCTGCAACACAAAATTCTACAGCTCATCCATGTGAATCAGTACGGTTTTTTGAAATCACGCTCAATTCAAGATTGTGTGGCATGGGCTTATGAATATATCCATCAATGTAAACAATCCAAGAGAGAATGGATCATTCTGAAGCTCGATTTTGCAAAAGCTTTTGATACAATTGAGCACAAAGCAATTCTGGAGATTTTAAAATGTAAGGGTTTTGATGATCGTTGGATTGGTTGGATAGCGTCTATTATGGCCAGTGGTACTTCCTCTATTTTGCTGAATGGTACTCCAGGGAAAAAATTTGCTTGCAAGCGTGGAGTACGCCAAGGAGATCCCCTATCTCCAACCTTGTTTGTGGCTGGATCAGACTTGCTACAGTCCATGGTTAACCTCTTCTTCCATGATGGAAGATTACAAGACCCACTTCCAATCCCTGGCTCTGATTTCCCAATAGTTCAGTACGCCGATGACACCCTTTTGATCATGCAAGCATGCCCTACTCAATTGATGGTTTTGAAGTCACTTCTTCAAGATTTTGCTGCTGCCACCGGTTTAAAGGTTAATTATGGGAAGTCATGCATTCTACCAATAAATGTATTAGCCGAGAAAACAAAGCTGGGTTCACCTTTATGATGGGAGCAACAGTTTTGCTCTTTCTGGGGAGGCTTTCGCTAAGTTCTGGCAGTTCATAATGCAATATATTTACTCTGCGGTTGTCTGCATTGCTGATTCTGCGCATACAACTCAAGTTCAACCGGTTTTTGTTTCACTGAATACTGATATTGAGGCGGCTTGGTCTCATCTGTCAGCTCTGTTCTTCAATAGGCTGCTCTCCTATTACTTTAAATCAGTGACACTGCTGGATTTGGCAGAATTCGTTGCTCGTCATAATGTATTTGCAGTTGTGTTGCCCCTCTTTTTTGATCCACATGGAAACCTGCAGCTGTTTGAACGTACTATTTTGGCTCCAGTTCCTGATATGTCTGTCACTTCAGCAGTTAATGGGCCGAGGGCCACTGCTTCTGATTCCCTGGAGATGCCTGGTCCTTTTGAAGCCCAGTCCAATGACTCATCTGCTAATACTCAGACTTCTATGGTGACCCATGTTTCAAATGATGTTTCTTGCCACCCTTCTGCTAGCACTGTCAGAGGAAGACCAAAGAAGACAGATAAAGTCCCAAAAATGGTGGATCCAACAGCTCGTCGTGTTACTAGAAAACACAATGCAGGTTACAAGCATGATTCTATCCCAAATGATCCACCGAAGCGTACTGCGTCCAAGGCCAAGAAACCGGATACTCTTCGCTTGGAGGAGATGCGTCGCATGGGCATCGAGCGCTGCAACATCGACCCGGAGGAGCTCACTGATGAGAAGCTTCTCCAAGATCACCGTGCTTAATGGGGCCTCAAGCTACATGCTTCCTTTGGACCTTGTTTATGCTTCATTCCACTTGTGTGGCTAGGCTGAAACTTCTATCGGTCTTTTACCTTCTTATGTCTATTGCCTGTATGGCTAAACCTGGATGTTTTATTTATTCGCAATGCAATCAACTTTAAGAACTAGATTCTGGAATGTCTTGAGTTGGAATGTTCGTGGGATAAATGATCCGAGCAAGTGGCCTCACTTACGATGCAAAATTGAAGAAAGTGGTGCAACCATAATCTGTCTCCAAGAAACCAAGCGAACGGATTTTAACTTATCTTTCATCCGAAACTTTGCACCAAAGCGTTTTGATAATTTTGCCTTTGTCCCTTCGGAGGGTGCCTCGGGTGGTTTGTTGATACTCTGGTGTAGTAGATCCTTTACTGGACAGATCATATTACAAGATTACTGCGGCCTTGTTGTGTCCTTCAGCTCCGTGCTCTCACAAGACTCTTTCTTCCTAGCCAATATTTACGGTCCGTGTGTTGGCCCTGCCCGTGATGATTTCATAGCCTGGTTGTTTCATCTGGACATTGACTCTGATAATATTTGGCTCCTGGTGGGGGATTTTAACTTTTACCGTTCAGTTGAGAACCGTAATAGAGAGGGAGCAAATTTAGCTGATATTGAAACCTTCAACGAGGTCATAAGCTATCACAGTTTAGTTGAGCAGCCAATCAAGGGAAGGGCTTTTACCTGGTCTAATATGCAAGCAGATCCGTTGTTGGTCCAACTGGACTGGTTCTTCACTTCTGTTGCTTGGACTCTAAAATATCCAAACACGATGGTTACCCCTTTAGCTCGTCCTACCTCTGACCATGTGCCGTGTGTGATATCAATAGGCACGGCCATTCCAAAGGCAGCTGTTTTTCGGTTTGAGAATTACTGGATCAATTTGCCTGGCTTCTTTGAGGTAGTGGAATCAATTTAGAACATCCATTGTCCAGGGGATAGTGCTAAACGCATATCTTCGAAATTCAAGCTATTACGGAAAGGATTAAAGAAATGGTGCACGAGCATATCACGCCTAAACAATTTCAGTGACAATTGCAATGAAGTTATTTTTATGATAGATGAGCTAGAGGATCAGCGGCCCCTACATATTTCTGAATCCAACTTCCGGAAAATTGTCAAAATCCAGTTGAACAGCCTACTCAAGTGTAAACAGACCTATTGGAAACAAAGATGAACAGCGCGTTGGGCAAAATTGGGAGAGGAGAACACCTCATACTTTCACTCAATGGTGATGATCAGCTATCGCCGAAACACAATTTCCTCTTTGGCCCGAGCAGATGGCTCTATAGCTGTTGAACATGAGGAGAAGGCGGGTGTACTCTGGCATACTTACAAGCAGAGGCTGGGTGTAACGACAGACATAGCAGATGGCTTTGTTTTCTCAAGATACATCGATTGGCATGAAGATCTTGCTGCCCTATCTGCTCCTTTCACCATGCGAGAGATTGATGACGTTGTCAAACAATCACTACTAGGAAAAGGGTTATAGGTGGGTTGGCATTCTGTGGCGCACCCTTAATTGGTGCGCCACAGAAATATTTCTGTGGCGCATGTAATAAGGTGCGCCACAAACATTTTTGTCTTTCTGTGGCGCATCTGACGGACATGCGCCACAGAAATAAGACATTCTGTGGCGCATGGAATAAAATGCGCCACAGAATCTCATATTTCTGTGGCGCATGCCCACCCGTGCGCCACAGAAATAGCGTGGGTCCCACGTTCCAATTATTGGGCCAGGTCCATCTGGGGAGATTCTGTGGCGCACGTGTCCCAGTGCGCCACAGAAAGTTCATATTCTGTGGCGCACCATCCGACATGCGCCACAGAATATTGGATTTCTGTGGCGCACCCAACACGGTGCGCCACAGAAAGTTGACATTCTGTGGCGCACTGAGATGCGTGCGCCACAGAATGTTGGCCCAGATCCACAAAAAGGTGGCAGCACCCACTTTCCCCATGTGACCTTCTTCATTCTCCCCCCCATGCATCTAGCTCGAGCTCCTCCTCTCTCCCATGGCATTTTGACCATCCTATTATCCATTATTTGTTGTTAAACTTACTTTGTTTGACATAGAATTGGTGAGGGCTTGGGGAAAGCCTCCATATATATTCTCCTCCTATCTTTTTGTCCACTATTTTCCCTCCATCACCACACACTCTCTCTCATCGATCACGGTCACGTCTCGGGAACGGATCTAGATCTACTAGGTGGGTATTGTTGGATGGGTGTTTGTTAAAGGCATGAGAAACTTGTCGGCGGGCGATTGTGTGTGTGGTTTGCATGAAGCAAACTATTTGTTGAACGGATCTATGCATGAAACTTGTGTGTGTGGTTTGCATGAATCTTTGCTTGTTGTTGCTTGCGCCGGCGTGGTGCATGGATGTTTGTCGAAATGTTGATTCATTTCCATTTCGGTAAATTTTTGCACCACATATGTCCTACTTCTAGGGGAAGTCATGCCGAATTTTTTCGTCGAACATTTCCGACTTAATAACACATACTCTATATGTATACCGTGTAGGCGACCATGGTCATGAAGATGAGCTCCAGTCGAATCAACAACTACAAGGAATAAGCGAAGGCGGAAATGATTCGGTGCAACAAGCGCCACATACGATGTCCGTGTAGAAGTTGCAAATTTGTGAGATGGATCGACCCTGATTCCGGACTATTGGAGGAACACCTGCTCAGGCGCGGTTTCATGGAAGGCTTCAATGAAGCGCCGACAGCAAATGTTGCGCCGACAGCAAATGTTGCGCCTGAAGACGAGGGCGGGCATGATGATCGTGACGAAGGAGATGCCGACGGAAATGGTCATGATGAAGGAGTAGATGGTGGTGGAGATGACGCGAACACGCCGCAGAGCTCGCTAATGTCGGCCTTGATGGAGTCTCATGTTCAAGAACTGCTCCTTAAGCAGGCGAGGACCGTTAGAGAGAAAGCCAAGCTGGCGCAAATGGAGATAGACGGGAAGACTCCGTTGTATCCAGGGTGCCGGCCACAGGATACGCGCTTGCAAGTAACGCTTGATGCTCTGGAGATGAAGTCAGGAAACAAATGGACCGACGTGAGCTTCAACAAGAACATGAAATTCTTCCACGAGCGTCTTCCCGAGGGGAACACATTGCCAACTAGTATCGAGGAGGCCAAGAAAGTCGTGTGCCCTCTTGACCTACCGCACGTTAAATACCACGCCTGCATCAATGATTGCGCAATTTATCGGGGCGAGTACGAGGACAGAACCACGTGTCCGGTGTGCGGCCAAGGACGGTACAAGAGCCGTGGGAAGAAAGGTCCTCACAAATTGGTATGGTACTTTCCTATCACTCCCCGTCTGCAGCGGTACTTCGTGGACCCTAAGGAAGCAAAGCTCATGCAATGGCACGCGGAAAGGGAGAAGCCTGAAGAAGATCCGGAGAAGGGCAGGATCCTTACACACCCTGCAGACGCTAGCCAGTGGCAAGAGTTGGACGCCGTCGGAAATTTCGGAGGCGACGCAAGGAACGTCAGGCTCGGTATGAGCACCGATGGACTCAATCCGTTCGGCAACCAGAGTAGCACGCATAGCACCTGGCCCGTGTTTGTATGGCCTTACAACCTTCCCCCGTGGTTGTGCACGAAGCAAAGGTATATACACATGAGTCTTCTAATTCAGGGGCCGAAACAAGCAGGTGTCCACATACATACGTATCTCGCGCTGTTGGAAGAGGAGTTAGCCACGTTGTGGGCAACCCCAGCACGTACGTGGGATGCCTACACTGGAGATTATTTCCCCATGAGAGCCGCGCTGCTCACGACGGTGCAGGACTATCCTGGTTGCTCATATGTATCGGCCCAGGTAAGCCACGGATTCTGCGCATGTGTCAGGTGCATGGACTCAACCCCGCATCTCCAGCTACCAAGAAATCCAGGGTCTTCGAAAACCGTGTACCCTGGGGCTCGAAGGTGGCTTCGCATGGATCACCCGTGGAGGAAACGCAGTGAACTGTTTAATGGTAAGGACGAGCCCGAAGGACCCCCGATCCCGAGGAGCGGCACAGAAATCGATGAGCTGTTGAATAATTGGAAGGAGTGCCCCGCGCCGGGAAAGAAACGACCGAAGGTAGATCCGCTGCTGGGTGTATGGAAAGCGAGGACTGTTTTCCACAACTTGCCCTACTGGAAGGTCCTCAAGACGCCACATAGCCTCGATATGATGCACATTACGAAGAATGTCACCGAGAGTCTTCTTGGCACTCTTTCCAACATGCCGGAAAAGACCAAGGATGGGATGAAAGCAAGATACGATCTGAAATGGCTTGGTGTCAGGAAAGAACTTCAGGCCCCCGATAGCGATGACGATGATGATGATGATCAGACGGAAGGGACTCAAGGTCGCCGCAAAAGGGTAAAGAAGAACAGTGTGGTGCTTCCCGCTACGTGCTTCACTATGAGTCCGGAGGAGCTCGAGCAATTCTACAGGTGTCTTCTAGGAGTCAAATTTCCGAATGGTTACGCGGGGCAGATAAGCAGATATCTGGATGGTACGAAGAAGAGGTTCAGCGGGATGAATAATATCTTGTATCTAGAGGAGACCCTTCTTAAAGAGAAGAACCCAGGTTACCCGGCGTTCTCGGTCAAGGTGCCAAAAGAGTTGGTGGACTTCGTCCAGGAAGACCCCGCAGATGTGTTCTTCATAGCGTACGAGGACATCTTCAACCTGTATCACTCCAAACGGCTGGACTATAACATGGTCCGCCTATATGCTCTCGATGCGGCGATGAAAATCAGGAGAGATGATACCCCGTACATCGCGATAGTGGATCCCTACTACATAAGCGACAGCCATCTGGTGGAAGGATCAACAACACGGGAAACGGCCAAGGAGTACCTCGTTAGGGTCTTCCTGGCCAACAAGGAGAAGACCGCCCTTCTTCTGCCTTACTTTTTCGAGTAAGTAGACATCTGCTCGCCACCGTCCTATCTTATGTCTTCTTGTACATTTCTTCCATCGCTGATCCTTTGTCCAACATTCTGCTTCAATTGTGTTGAGCAGGGAAAAGTACTGCGCACTCATCCACTTATCCCCGAGGTGGTCCGTTGCCACTTATTTGGACTCGGGGAATAAATCCCAGCCGAGATCATACAACAGAATAAAGGGTGTTCTCGATGACGCTCTCGAGGCCTATGCCAAAAAGGGCGGCCCCTTCCATAAGAAGTCGGAATTTTTCACGGAGGACGACAAAACACACAAGTTCTTGCATGGGACCGGATTCCATTGCGTCAAGCAACTGGATGGCAGTGTGATGGAGGCCTACTATGCCCTCCGTCACCTTAAAACGATTGTCCGAGATTGCGAGAAAACGAAGATTGCATCTAATCTCGCATAATACACCAAAATGGCGGAAAGTCTCACCGATGCTGATTATAGACAAGACTTCCATCGCATCCGGCTGCAGTTAACAAATATCATCCTCGACGATGTCATGCACGCCTCAGGGTCCTTCCACTTCCGCTTCGGTACGTAGGATGTATTATAAAAGATAGCCTTGCTAAGCATTACTAGCTAGTGTGTACTTTTTTGTAGAAGTGCATGTGTAGGGTTATATATTATATATATGCTATGCTATGAAACCCAAATAGGATAGCCATATGATTTCCAACCATGACAACATTGATTGATCGTCTTGCCTCTATACTTAGATGAACAAATTATACTCTATGTATATCACTAACCAATATATATCCCAATCCATCTTCAGCGTTGTCTCAGAGGGAGATGGAAGAACGACTAGCGGCGCAGAGTGACACCAGGGAGTGGAGGACGAAAGGGGGCATTCTACCGTTCCCGGCGCCGCTCAAGAAGAGGAAGCCATGATCATGCATGCTCCCGCACGCTCTTGCTCACCATCATCGCCGATGTGTGCTACATTTGATCCTAGTTAGGCGGTGAACACTTCATTTGTATTGTGTAGTGTGAAATGATGAACTTTTGTTTCTATCATAACTAATATATTGTGTAAATTAACATTCGGCACTTTTGTGACTATGTGTATGTATCTCGGGCACACTAAGTAATATGTGTGATGAAATAGTGATTAATGTGTGTCTGTTTATATACCTGTCAAATATATCTGTTTTTCTGGATAAATCCTGTATATACCTGTATTTATACAGCAAAATGAAAAAAATACCTGTAATATTGTTTCATATTTCTGTGGCGCACGCTTTTATTGTTTTGTGGCGCACCACTTTCCGTGGCGCACCAGGCGTGGGTGCGCCACAGAATTACTTTGCTATGTGGCCTACCGAGCAATTTCTGTGGCGCACGGCCTCGGTGCGCCACAGAAAGTGGTTTTCTGTGGCGCATGCCCATGGTGCGCCACAGAAAACAAATTTTAGTGGCGACGATTCTGTGGCGCACCCAGCAATTCTGGGGTGTGCCACAGAATGTCAATTTGGTGCGCCACTGATAGCCCTTCTCCTATTAGTGAATTGCCAAATGAGAAAGCTCCTGGCCCGGATGGATTCACGGGCTTATTTCTGAAAAATGTTGGCACATTATCCGTTGGGATTTCTATGATCTGTGCAGAGACTTCTGGTCGGGGCAGGTTAATCTGCAGAGTATAAACGACTCTTTCATCACACTCATCCCAAAAATGAGATCACCTGAAGGGCCCAATGATTATCGCCCAATCTCACTGCTTAACTCCAGCCTAAAACTCCTCACTAAGATCATTGCAAATCGGCTGCAACACAAAATTCTACAGCTCATCCATGTGAATCAGTACGGTTTTTTGAAATCACGCTCAATTCAAGATTGTGTGGCATGGGCTTATGAATATATCCATCAATGTAAACAATCCAAGAGAGAATGCATCATTCTGAAGCTCGATTTTGCAAAAGCTTTTGATACAATTGAGCACAAAGCAATTCTGGAGATTTTAAAATGTAAGGGTTTTGATGATCGTTGGATTGGTTGGATAGTGTCTATTATGGCCAGTGGTACTTCCTCTATTTTGCTGAATGGTACTCTAGGGAAAAAATTTGCTTGCAAGCGTGGAGTACGCCAAGGAAATCCCCTATCTCCAACCTTGTTTGTGGCTGGATCAGACTTGCTACAGTCCATGGTTAACCTCTTCTTCCATGATGGAAGATTACAAGCCCCACTTCCAATCCCTGGCTCTGATTTCCCAATAGTTCAGTACGCCGATGACACCCTTTTGATCATGCAAGCATGCCCTACTCAATTGATGGTTTTGAAGTCACTTCTTCAAGATTTTGCTGCTGCCACCGGTTTAAAGGTTAATTATGGGAAGTCATGCATTCTACCAATAAATGTATCAGCCGAGAAAATGGCGGATTTAGCAACAGTCTTTGAATGCTCCATTGGCACTCTTCCTTTCACGTACCTTGGACTCCCCCTAGGCACGGCGAGACCCACAGTGAGAGACTTGGCGACTGTCAGTGATCAAATTGAACGAAGGCTTAACGCTTGTGCGCGGTTCTTGCCGCATGGTGGACGTCTCCAGATTGTAAACTCGGTTCTCTCGGCTTTACCAACCTTCTTGATGTGTTCTCTCAAACTAAACAAAACTTTCATGAAGACAGTCAATCGAGCCAAGCGACACTGCCTCTGGGACAAACGAGAGGACTCCACCTCCTTTGCTGGTCTTGCTGCTTGGGACATGGTCTGTCGGCCTAAGGAGAGAGGAGGTTTAGGAGTTATTAATCTAGAACTTCAGAATAACGCACTGCTCTTGAAACAGCTCCACAAATTCTACCAAAGAGAAGACATTCCATGGGTGCGCCTTGTCTGGTCTTACTACACTGATGCTGCACCACAAGCTCAAGCAAAGAAAGGGTCCTTTTGGTGGAGAGATGTTTTTGACCTCTCAGACATATACAGAGGCATTACTTCATGCACAGTGGGAGATGGACACACTGTACTTTTCTGGAAGGATTTTTGGATTGATGACACTCTATTGGCAGATAAATATCTGTCGGAGAATGACTCCCACGAAACAGGGATAGTCAAGCTCACGAAGAGAGTTCGTGTAAGGGGCTGAACACGTTGGTCAAACAACCCTCAACCTGCACGGCGACGGTGCTCGTCGAGCAAGTGGAGGGACATCACGACAGAGATGAACACCAGCCGTACCCAGGTTCACGGCCCTCGTGTGGAGGTAACACCACTACTCCTGCTTGTCTGTATTGCACTGCTTGTAGAGGTTACAGTACAATGAGCTTGCCGAGAGCTCTCTTTTGGCAATGGTGTACACGAGGAAGGGAAGCAGTGGTCTTCTTCTTCCTTGCGCGTAAGTGGCTATGCTAGAATGAGAATGCGATCCCTTGCTACGGTGCTGCTCGTCCTCCTTTTATAGGCGCCCCGTACTCCCTCCCTGCGCTTGCACTATGGTAGAGCTGTCACGTGGCGGCAGAAGGTAGAGCGTGGTGCACCACAGCCCGGTTGTCCATGGACGCGGTCCATGGGCATAAAGCTGACGCCTGTAGCAGAGTAACCACCGTCCATGCAGGACGGCCAGCTGGGGCCGCAGAGGAACGTGGGGGTGCCCACGGTGACGTTGGCCGTGGAGTGTAGCGCCGGCCGGTCCCCTTATCACCAAAGAGGAAACCCTTGTAGTCCGGTGCGGATGGCACAGCTTTGTTGACCCCTTTAATCACCAAAATGGCAACTGCGGCGTCGTCGTCACCGCGCAGGGGCGCGCGTCACTCTGCGGCCGCTGCAGAGCCCAGGTGCACTCTGCAGAGGTTGCTTTGCAGCGAAGCGATCTCCACGAGGGCTTGGGAGCCCTGTAGAGAATTCGGCGTTGACCTCTCTCCAGGGGAGATTTCCTTGAAGAGGGGCAGCAGCGGAGAGGGCCTCAGCAGGCCTCTGCTGCCTAAAAAGCCCTCGCGAGGCTCTCCAAGCCGTAGGCTCGGTCCTTAGCGAAAATTGGTCATCAAGTGTCGAGGGCCGTAGAGGACAGGCCCAGCACACCCTGGATTTCACTGGGCCGACAGTAGCCCCCGGGCCCATGATGGGCACGATGTAGTCCAATGGACGCAGGCGAACCGTCATGGGCCCAAAGTGTCCGGCCGGCCTGAGACACGTGTAGGGCAGTTACGCCGCGTCGACACGTTCTCCTCGGAGATGACGGGCATAGTGGGGGGACCCACCACGTCTCGGTAACTGCTCTGAGGGGAATAAAGCCTGCAGCGCCGGTTCAGGCAGCAGTTACTGCATCATTTGCCCGCCCGTCTCCTCGCTCTTGACTTCTGCGCTCCTGTGTCTCCGGCACTCCTCCTCCTTCACCGAGCTTCTCCGCCGCCCTTCTTTCTTCGACCATGGGTCCCAAGAAGGACAAGGCGGCAATGACGAACGTACCGGCTGAGGCGCAGCAGGAGGACGAGTTCGCGCCGGCGCTGGTGGGGACTCGCATCCACACGGCGGAGGCGCTGGACAAGATCCGGCTGATGGCCGCAGGCAAGAACAACGAGCACAGCGCCACTGTTCTCAAGGCGGCACGCTTTGGCAAGCTCGCGGCGGGGCTGTATCCCATTTTCTTCCAGACCATTTTCGCTGGTTTGGTGCCGCCATTTTCCCCCTTCCTGGAGGAGGTTCAGGCCTTCTATCAGATCCAACTTCTGCATCTGCACCCCAACTCCATTTTGATCCTCGCCATCTTCGCATATCTTTGCGAGGCGTATTTGGGGGTGATGCCTTCCGTCGCCTTCTTCCGGAGCTTCTACGCGCTCCGCTCCACGGCGCCTGGCGAGCGGTCTGGTTGTGTGTCCTTCCGCATCGCGGATGGGATGGGAGGCATCTACATCCCCATGTCCTGGGATGGCGACAAACCCGTCACACGGGTGACGAAGAAGGTGGACGATTTCCGCTAGCGGTGGTTCATCGTGGACGCCAAGACGCAGAATTCCTTCTTCGACGTCCCTGAGGCGCCGCCGCTGAAGAACTCAAACTGGTCGAGTGCAACCTTCCAGAGCCCGAAGATTGCTGACTTGGTCGCACGCATGAAGCTCGTCCGCGAAGCTGGCCTCACGGGGCAGATGGTTGCTGAAGACTTCGTGAGGCATCGTATTGCTCCTCTCCAGAAGCACACGAAGCCGATGTGGATGTATTCAGGCCCGGCGGACCCGATGCGGCTGCATTGCAGCTCCCACACCCCCGACGTCATAGCTTCCATTATGGGCATCCTCTTCACCGCCCCGGAGGTTCCTGTGCCGCGCAGTGAGCTCGCGAGGCCTCTCCATCAGATTACTCCGAAGAAGTGCCTCGCGATCCTGGAGCTGATGCCGGAGTTCACCCCTCAGGGCCTGGCAGGGGAGGAGAAGGAGGCCGCGGCGCCCGTGGTGGAAGAGGACTGGGCCTCGGAGTCACCCGCCGCATCTGACGCCGATCTGGGCGTCACCTGTGGAGGGGCGAATCCCTCGGCAGGGGAGGCGAGCTCTTCGAGACCTGCTCCTCCCGAGGAAGAAGTTCTGGAGATTTCGTCCAGCGGGGACAAGGATTTCCTTGTGGCCCCTTCGCGCCAGGTCGCGGAGGGGGAGGAAGACAGCGCTGAGGAGGCCGCAGCGGGACGCTGCGATCCCCGCTCCAAGGCTTTTCACGACAGGGCCGCCAAGAGCTGTGACACCCCTCCCTGGCACATATCACCAGAGAGGCAGTCATCCCGTGCGCCATCCCAAGATAACTGGCCGCACGTCACAACAGTGTAACATAATGGAAATCATTACACAATCAGGAACATCAGTGCTACAATTGGTTTACAAGGCCATCAAGGAATGACGAAATATCAATCCCAGCATGGCACGATACAGAGTTTTAACTGGCAGCGGAAGACATAAGAGAGGCTACAGCTTGGAGCGGCTCCACTCCACAGGTTCTGGCTGGGCTACTGATCCTAGCACGCTCTTGCTTCAAATCCTTCCTAAGGTGGAAGATGAATCCTCGACAAAACCTGGCCACAATCACAAGGCCCGTGAGTACATTTATATGCACTCAGCAAGTATCGCCCTCACTACAAACAATCCAACAATCATGCAACAAGATACACACTGGAAAATAAACTCCTACCACATGGCAAGTATATACTCCAGTATAATAGCATAAAGGTAGCATGGCATCACAAGAAAAACATGGCATAAGCAAACAATGGGGTATCACCAGTACAGAGTCCAAGCCAGGTGGGGTTGGATCATGCACCGGCAATCATACAAAGAGCTTACCTGTGACGGGTAAACGAGTGTACCAGTTGGCACCAAATAATTCACGTCAGCACCTGTGATCACTGCTAGGCCCACTGGCCTCATCATTTCACTCTGGCACGCACGGTTGATGTGGGCTCTGGCCTAACTATAGGCTTCCCAACGCATCACACCGCCATCCCTATCACGGGTTACCATCAACATCTCAAGACAATATTCCCTGCATCATCTTATTTGTTCATTTAGTGTAATCCGGTCGTTCATTAATTATTTCAAACAAATCTTAAGTTTAACCTCCGGACATGACGAGGACACACAGTGTGACCGACACTGAACTGTTGTTCCATATCCCAGGAACGGGGCTAGCTGGCTAGGTTGATGCTCTCGAGAGTTTGCTTTACCACCTATCAGAATGCACCCCACTCAGCCGACACTTCAGGTTTATCACGCCCAAAGTCGTACTAAGCAAAATACACTCACATGACGGTCCACCTGTTAAGACACACTCCTGCACCACCCTATGCGCGTGGCACAACGGGCAAGTAAATCCGGCACATCCCCCGGCCCGACCGGGTATGCCTAGCTCCGGACTCCCTATCACAGTCGAACCCGTGCCTGTCGACCACTACCCTCGGACAGCGCAACCGAACGACTGCGCCCAATGGATGGCACCAAAAGGGGCTCAACAACCTACTAGGTCACGGTTTCCATGAGACAACGGTGGTATCGCATGCAAAGGTTCAGATTAGTGGCACTATGAACAGACCTTATCGTTGTATGGAGGGATGTTTCATTTAATTCAAGTTTCATCACAGCAAGTCCCAAAACAGAGGATTAGTCCAGCATAATAATCATGACATCAATATCACATATCAACAACAACAAGGCATTAGCAACATAATACTTGCATGCATAGATAACAACATAACGATAATAATAATACCCGGGTGACTGTGGCGGGAGACCCGGCCGGTGTCACTCGGGGGTTAGTGTTCACAGAATAAAAGCATAATGTTTCAAACGGATGACGGTGGCGGGAGACCCGGCTGGTGTCACCGCAAAAGAATGAACCGAAAAGCACTCATAAAAATGAGAGAGCATCCATTCCACTCGAGGGTTACCCCGACGTGGTGTCAGCAATCTCGGCAATAAGAACCAAATGGAAAGTCAGCTCCCAGCGTCGCAGTCCGGGTGGTCTATGCCAACCATATTTGACGGAGGGACAAGGCAAATAACTCTTTTGGCAAATGCCCCCAACTCCGAGGATCATAAGACGACATTCGTTCGCTCCTCACCTCGGCGAAGAAGAAAGAAGCAAACAAAGCCCCGCAAGCGCGAGACGCACAGTTGTAATAATTTCCCCCATTCCTTTGACTGAGGCGGTACCACTGGCCATTGTCTCGGGAATGTGAGTGATGCACAGATAAGCAGTTATAAAGTAGTGCAATAATTTAAAAGCAATACGATACACATACAGCAATACAAGGTTCATATAAAACATAGACAGCGTACAGACATGCAACGATAATAGCAGACAGATATATCAATAACAGAAGACAGACATACACCCGGCATGGTATTAAGCAATCAAACAAACAAGCATACAGGATGGCTCATAGCAAGTGGTTAGCTTGCCTGCGAAGACGGGGATCCACTGGGCTTGGAGAGGTCGGGTCGGTTCCGCGGCGTAGGGCAGCGATAGCCCCGTTCCACGGACTCCGGAATGCCCGTACAAAAGGGCACCTCATAGAAGTATTTTGGAATGAGATGAAATCAGTACCACCGGAAAGAGCTCGTCGAGACGAAGATTTAGAAATTTGAATCACCGAAAACGGACTTACGGTTCAAAAGTTGTGGCCGTTTGAAAATCGGTCCAGCAGGGAAAAGAAAAAAGTTCCGCGAAAAAAAACAGAACGGGCCGAAAAATGGGCCAAGGCTGCGCGCTGCGCATGCGCCAGCGCGGCCTGGGCCGAGAGCAGGCCGTGGCTGCTGCTGTGCCTGCTGGGCTGGGCCAAAAAAAAACGATTCGGGGGGGGGAAAAAACAGAAAAAAATAGGGAGATCGATCCTGCCTTTCTTCCTCCCTAGAACACGCACTGGAAGGGAGCAGGGATGGCCGGGGACGGCCGGGAAGCGAGCCGGGAGGCCGGCCGGCGGCGGGGACCGGCTGGAGGTGGTGGACCGCGGCCAGGGGAGGTGGAATGGAGGGCGGGGGTGGCCTTCCCCAAGCTTTTTCGAACTCCGGCCATGGTGGCCATGGTGGAGGATTTTGGAGGTCTTCCCCTCACGTTCCTGCACTGAACGAGAAGGGCAGGGGGGAGAATGAGGAGGAGTGGCTCGGGTTCGCTCGGGGGCTGCTAGGATGGCTTAATATAGAGGGGAAGGAGGGGAAATAGGTGGTGGCCGGTGCTGCCATTAATGGCCACCGAGGTCACCCGTGACGTTTCCCTCCACAGGGAGGGGATAAGGGCGGCGCTGGTCCGAGCCAGGGGAGCAGGAGAGGGCTGGGTCGCGGCCGGGTTGGGTTGGGACGTGGGAACAGCAGGGGAGCCAGAGGAGCAGTGCGGCGGCGCTGTTTGGGCACGGCTATGCCGGTGGTGATCACGCCAGAGGGCATGCCAACATCGGCATCACGATGATTCTCTCATCCTAGGGCTCTAGAGGAGAAAATAACCGCGTCACCCTGCGCCAAATTCAAATTCCAGGAACTTTGCTGACCAAAGTTTTTGCAAATTCACAAGTTGGTGCGACTAAAATCTTTGAAAAACAATACTGGACTATTTTGAAATCTGATGTTTGGAGAGGCAAACCATTTTTGGTTTGAGCAAAACTTGGCTCAGAGGTGTAGGTTCTCCTAGTGCTTGTATCTAGGTGCTTACTTCCCACTACAAAAATCATTTGGTGTGTTTCTGAAAACAAGTGGGTTTTAGGGCAGAAACTTGCACAGGGAAAAAGTCCAACATTTTCCTAGCAAGGTACCAAATATTTTTGCATAAATGGGTTACATACTGCCTAGGGATCATCCCATAATTTTGGTAGAATTTTTGGAGACATAAAAATAGGGTTCCTTTGGGAATTGCAAAAAGGCATGAAAAGGGCATTACAAAGGAAGTACCTCAAATATTGCTCAAATGAGGTTGGGGCAATGGAGTGAAATGTTCAGGAGGTGAAATCATGCACCTTCCCAAAATGGAATAATTTTTGGATGAATGTAAGGTGTCTAGATAATTTCTGGATCAGAAATGGCATTTTAGAGAATAATGTCCAACTTGGAAATATTGCATTGGAGTATGCAATATTTTTGCAGGGAATGTCTTTATATGGATGTGGGAGTCCTCTGGTATTTTTAGTGGAATTTATCTAGCTATGAAATCGGGCTTCCCTTTTGTAGGTGGAGAAAAAGGGTTTAAAAGGTTTAATAGCCGGGGCTAGGGTTTTCGAGAGAAAACTTAAGCAACAAAATTATCACGGCATTGGAGGGGTTCATGGATCACCGGGAAATTTTGGGAGAGCAATTCCAAAGTCAAATCATCCCCAAAATATTTGCAGAAACATTTAGGAAAACAGAAAAAGTTTTTCAGGCGTCAGAAAACACCGCTAAATTTAGGTTTGAATTTAGGGGTGTTACAGACCTTCCCCCCTTGAAGGAATCTCGTCCTCGAGATTAAGGAGGTTATACAAGATAATTCTTGAACGATCCATTTATACCCCATTTAAAAACTTTTTCGGCAAAATATTAGAGTTTAACACTCAAGAGATTAACACTCCACAAGATTTTTATTTGAAACAATAGTATGGTATTTCTACATACTCCATGCATTTAAAAGATGGCATGGCAGGGGCTCACTCAATCAATCAACATAGGATCTACCACCATGGTTAAAATTAAATCTATGGCTTCGCTCAACTCAACACCAACATGGCAAGATCAACCAAAATCTACAACCAAACTATCAACCAACAACCAAAGATTTTTCTTGGGTAGAGAATTACCCACCATTTTATAAAACCAAATTATTGAGGGATATCCTAATCATACCCCTTGCCTAGGATTTTGTTTTAGAAAAGCTGCATAAACATTTTCACGTTTACACAGGTTTTAGAAAACCAAAAGGTTTCTTTTCAAAAGAAAATATCCGTGTCACCCATAATTGGTTCACAGACACTGCGGAATAGGCCATTTCCCAAAATTATTTCGTAAAGATTTTCCCTAAAAGAAACCCTGGAGAGACGAGGGGATGGTTTTCTGAGAAAAGGATAGAGGCACACCGTGGCTATCGGCCTACTCGCTGACGTGTGGGACCGGGGTCCACCTGGCAGTCTCCTTCTTCCTTTCTCTCTTCTTCTTCCTCGCTCTCTCTCACTCTGTACATGGCGGTTCCCAGTGCGCGGAGAACTCCACTGCGGCACTGCTGCGCGTGCGGTCCGTCGATGTTGCGGTCATCACGGCTTTGGGGAACATGTCCTCGATGGTTTCGCGCCACCGCTCGCGATGCTTTCTCTTTTCCCGCGTGCGGTGTCGAGGAGCGGCGTCCGAGCTCCGGCTATAAACCTGATATCTCTGAAATCCTTTCTTCTTTCATCGGAACCATGGGCTTCGTTCGAGATTTCTTCAGAGCCTATGTCGAGATCATGGAGGATGGGGACTTCCTCGAGCGTGTTGCTGCCTTGGTGTTCTTCGTGGTCTTGGTTCCGATGGTGGGAGCACTGTTGTTCGCGACGGTGGTCCTCCTGATCTTCGGCCTGTGCAACTGGTGGTCTGGCGCTGGTGCTGATGCTGCGGCGGAGGAGCAGGCTGCGGCGGAGGAGCAAGCTGCGCCGCCGGTTGCTGAGGTGGCCGCTCTTCCAGCTGGAGGGGAGCCAGCCGCTCGAGCCGTCCGTCGCCGTCGCGCGGCTCGCGACTCGGCTTCGGGTGAGCCAGGCTCATCTTCTAGCAACGCCCTGAGATTGAGAGGGAGTAGAATTTCTGGGGTGCCTTCGCATCTGCACTGAGTTAGTTGTAGTGTTCTATGTTGGAGTAGAACTTGTATCCTTTGATTCTGTAATTTCCCTTCTGTACTGAACTTAGTAGATGTATCCAATTTGTCTCCTCTGATGAATTGGAACAAGATTTTCATTTCTGAACTTTTCTCAGCTGCAACAAACCTGGTCTTGCAGCACAGATAGAATTGCAGAGGTACTAGCATACAGATAAAGAACTGGCTGCACTGAGAAAATATCTTTTAGAAAATTAATCCTGCATTTTATGGCCCAAAGCATTTGCAGGAGGGTGGCATAACATCTCAACCATAATGGTTAACAAGAGAATTAGAACACCAAGTTTTATTCCGGGCTGATTCAACATCATACAGAAAGCATACAACAAACTTACATTACAAGCTAACACAAGAAAAACAAACAACCTCGCTGATTCTCCCCTACCAACACACAAGCGCCACTCGGGCTAACTAAACAGGGTTCTACTCAGCTTGACAGCCTCTGGTAGTCGGGGGAGCGCGGCCGAGACGAAGAGTGGTGTCCACATCTCCATCTTCCGCGGGGTGAGGAATCGCAGGCACGCCTCCGAGGATCATACCTCGCTCTTGGGGGTGCTGCTGAACTCGAGCTAGCGCTTGCGCCACAGATGCATCAAGACCGCGTTCCAGCAAATCATCTGGGAACGGAGTCCTGTGCCCTGAGCTTGCCCATGGGCGGGGGTAGGTAGGTTCCTTGCTCGACTCAGTTGCATGCGAGCAATACCAAGGTTGCGCCTTGTGGTCATGAGTTCCTCCATCAGAGAATGGCTGAGCCTTGTCATTGCACCTCCGTAGGTGGCCAGGGTGATTACGGCAGGGTCAACTTCTTCTCCAATGGGAGTTTTGATAGCATCCGCACCATGCTGGGGTCTGGCTGGGAGAAGGTGGAAAGCTCGACTTTTCGCCATTGCCGGTTCCGAGTACCGCAGGCGGACGAGACCTTCCCAGGCTGCTACCTGGATGGCTTGACAAGAGTGGCCATGCTCCTACCTTGGATCAGGTAAGATGGACTTGTGCCCAATGCACACGAGCCGACATGCACGTCTGCTCGAAAATCACTCCCGGCAGGCGAGAGTGAGTTCTCGAGCACCACGTATCGAGGGCGAGCAGGCCTGCCAAGAAGAACACAGACGGCCTTCCAAAGCATCAGTGGAAATCCGCCATGATCCTCGGCAGTGGTCTCTAGGACGATCTTGGGGTTCGCCATCGGATTATTTCTGGATCTGGGTGTAGGATGAGATGAGAACGCGGGATTCCTTTGTGGGATCCTGCTTCAAGAGAGTTGGGTGGCTAAGGATAGCAGGCGAGGTTGGGGATAAACAGCAGCTAGGACTGGGGTCTCTTAGAAGCTGGGTGTGTCGGCTCCTTCTCTTGGAAGAAACCGGCGAGCCTTGCTGGGTGGATTGGGTCACATCCTACTGCACCTTACTGTGGACCGACACGCCATGCCGTTAGGCGGAGATGGGTTAAATCCATCGGGCTCATTGTCGGGCAAAAGTAAGGCTGGGATTTCCATGCTAGGGTAGTCTACAGCCAGCCTGGTGCTCTGATACCACGTCTGTGACACCCCTCCCTGGCACATATCACCAGAGAGGCAGTCGTCCCGTGCGCCATCCCAAGATAACTGGCCGCACGTCACAACAGTGTAACATAATGGAAATCATTACACAATCAGGCACATCAGTGCTACAAATGGTTTACAAGGCCATCAAGGAATGACGAAATATCAATCCCAGCATGGCACGATACAGAGTTTTAACTGGCAGCGGAAGACATAAGAGAGGCTACGGCTTGGAGCGGCTCCACTCCACAGGTTCTGGCTGGGCTACTGATCCTAGCACGCTCTTGCTTCAAATCCTTCCTAAGGTGGAAGATGAATCCTCGACAAAACCTGGCCACAATCACAAGGCCCGTGAGTACATTTATATGCACTCAGCAAGTATCGCCCTCACTACAAACAATCCAACAATCATGCAACAAGATACACACTGGAAAATAAACTCCTACCACATGGCAAGTATATACTCCAGTATAATAGCATAAAGGTAGCATGGCATCACAAGAAAAACATGGCATAAGAAAACAATGGGGTATCACCAGTACAGAGTCCAAGCCAGGTGGGGTTGGATCATGCACCGGCAATCATACAAAGAGCTTACCTGTGACGGGTAAACGAGTGTACCAGTTGGTATCAAATAATTCACGTCAGCACCTGTGATCACTGCTAGGCCCACTGGCTCATCATTTCACTCTGGCACGCACGGTTGATGTGGGCTCTGGCCTAACTATAGGCTTCCCAACGCATCACACCGCCATCCCTATCACGGGTTACCATCAACATCTCAAGACAATATTCCCTGCATCATCTTATTTGTTCATTTAATGTAATCCGGTCGTTCATTAATTATTTCAAACAAATCTTAAGTTTAACCTCCGGACATGACGAGGACACACAGTGTGACCGACACTGAACTGTTGTTCCATATCCCAGGAACGGGGCTAGCTGGCTAGGTTGATGCTCTCGAGAGTTTGCTTTACCACCTATCAGAATGCACCCCACTCAGCCGACACTTCAGGTTTATCACGCCCAAAGTCGTACTAAGCAAAATACACTCACATGACGGTCCACCTGTTAAGACACTCCTGCACCACCCTATGCGCGTGGCACAACGGCAAGTAAATCCGGCACATCCCCCGGCCCGACCGGGTATGCCTAGCTCCGGACTCCCTATCACAGTCGAACCCGTGCCTGTCGACCACTACCCTCGGACAGCGCAACCGAACGACTGCGCCCAATGGATGGCACCAAAAGGGGCTCAACAACCTACTAGGTCACGGTTTCCATGAGACAACGGTGGTATCGCATGCAAAGGTTCAGATTAGTGGCACTATGAACAGACCTTATCGTTGTATGGAGGATGTTTCATTTAATTCAAGTTTCATCACAGCAAGTCCCAAAACAGAGGATTAGTCCAGCATAATAATCATGACATCAATATCACATATCAACAACAACAAGGCATTAGCAACATAATACTTGCATGCATAGATAACAACATAACGATAATAATAATACCCGGGTGACTGTGGCGGGAGACCCGGCCGGTGTCACTCGGGGGTTAGTGTTCACAGAATAAAAGCATAATGTTTCAAACGGATGACGGTGACGGGAGACCCGGCCGGTGTCACCGCAAAAGAATGAACCGAAAAGCACTCATAAAAATGAGAGAGCATCCATTCCACTCGAGGGTTACCCCGACGTGGTGTCAGCAATCTCGGCAATAAGAACCAAATGGAAAGTCAGCTCCCAGCGTCGCAGTCCGGGTGGTCTATGCCAACCATATTTGACAGAGGGACAAGGCAAATAACTCTTTTGGCAAATGCCCCCAACTCCGAGGATCATAAGACGACATTCGTCCGCTCCTCACCTCGGCGAAGAAGAAAGAAGCAAACAAAGCCCCGCAAGCGCGAGACGCACAGTTGTAATAATTTCCCCCATTCCTTTGACTGAGGCGGTACCACCGGCCATTGTCTCGGGAATGTGAGTGATGCACAGATAAGCAGTTATAAAGTAGTGCAATAATTTAAAAGCAATACGATACACATACAGCAATACAAGGTTCATATAAAACATAGACAGCGTACAGACATGCAACGATAATAGCAGACAGATATATCAATAACAGAAGACAGACATACACCCGGCATGGTATTAAGCAATCAAACAAACATGCATTACAGGATGGCTCATAGCAAGTGGTTAGCTTGCCTGCGAAGACGGGGATCCACTGGGCTTGGAGAGGTCGGGTTGGTTCCGCGGCGTAGGGCAGCGATAGCCCCGTTCCACGGACTCCGGAATGCCCGTACAAAAGGGCACCTCATAGAAGTATTTTGGAATGAGATTAAATCAGTACCGCCGGAAAGAGCTCGTCGAGACGAAGATTTAGAAATTTGAATCACCGAAAACGGACTTACGGTTCAAAAGTTGTGGCCGTTTGAAAATCGGTCCAGCAGGGAAAAGAAAAAAGTTCCACGAAAAAAAACAGAACGGGCCGGAAATGGCCAAGGCTGCGCGCTGCGCGTGCGCCAGCGCGGCCTGGGCCGAGAGCAGGCCGTGGCTGCTGCTGTGCCTGCTGGGCTGGGCCAAAAAAAAACGATTCGGGAGGGGAAAAAAACAGAAAAAAAAACAGGGAGATCGATCCTGCCTTTCTTCCTCCCTGGAACACGCACTGGAAGGGAGCAGGGATGGCCGGGATGGCCGGGGAGCGAGCCGGGAGGCCGGCCGGCGGCGGGGACCGGCTTGAGGTGGTGGACCGCGGCCAGGGGAGGTGGAATGGAGGGCGGGGGTGGCCTTCCCCAAGCTTTTTCGAGCTCCGGCCATGGTGGCCATGGTGGAGGATTTTGGAGGTC
The DNA here is from genome assembly GCA_947311845.1 of Poa pratensis. NCBI lineage: Eukaryota > Viridiplantae > Streptophyta > Magnoliopsida > Poales > Poaceae > Poa > Poa pratensis. Next base: position 51,828,319 of record CAMZMU010000036.1, read on the forward strand.
TTCCCCTCACGTTCCTGCACTGAACGAGAAGGGCAGGGGGGAGAATGAGGAGGAGTGGCTCGGGTTCGCTCGGGGGCTGCTGGGATGGCTTAATATAGAGGGGAAGGAGGGGAAATAGGTGGTGGCCGGTGCTGCCATTAATGGCCATCGAGGTCACCCGTGACGTTTCCCTCCACAGGGAGGGGATAAGGGCGGCGCTGGTCCGAGCCAGGGGAGCAGGAGAGGGCTGGGTCGCGGCCGGGTTGGGTTGGGACGCGGGAACAGCAGGGGGAGCCAGAGGAGCAGTGCGGCGGCGCTGTTTGGGCACGGCTATGCCGGTGGTGATCACGCCAGAGGGCATGCCAACATCGGCATCACGATGATTCTCTCATCCTAGGCTCTAGAGGAGAAAATAACCGCGCTACCCTGCGCCAAATTCAATTTCCAGCAACTTTGCTGACCAAAGTTTTTGCAAATTCACAAGTTGGTGCGACTAAAATCTTTGAAAAACCATACTGGACTATTTTGAAATCTGATGTTTGGAGAGGCAAACCATTTTTGGTTTGAGCAAAACTTGGCTCAGAGGTGTAGGTTCTCCTAGTGCTTGTATCTAGGTGCTTACTTCCCACTACAAAAATCATTTGGTGTGTTTCTGAAAACAAGTGGGTTTTAGGGCAGAAACTTGCACAGGGAAAAAGTCCAACATTTTCCTAGCAAGGTACCAAATATTTTTGCATAAATGGGTTACATACTGCCTAGGGATCATCCCATAATTTTTGGTAGAATTTTTGGAGACATAAAAATAGGGTTCCTTTGGGAATTGCAAAAAGGCATGAAAAGGGCATTACAAAGGAAGTACCTCAAATATTGCTCAAATGAGGTTGGGGCAATGGAGTGAAATGTTCAGGAGGTGAAATCATGCACCTTCCCAAAATGGAATAATTTTTGGATGAATGTAAGGTGTCTAGATAATTTCTGGATCAGAAATGGCATTTTAGAGAATAATGTCCAACTTGGAAATATTGCATTGGAGTATGCAATATTTTTGCAGGGAATGTCTTTATATGGATGTGGGAGTCCTCTGGTATTTTTAGTGGAATTTATCTAGCTATGAAAACGGGCTTCCCTTTTGTAGGTGGAGAAAAAGGGTTTAAAAGGTTTAATAGCCGGGGCTAGGGTTTTAGAGAGAAAACTTAAGCAACAAAATTATCACGGCATTGGAGGGGTTCATGGATCACCGGGAAATTTTGGGAGAGAAATTCCAAAGTCAAATCATCCCCAAAATATTAGCAGAAACATTTAGGAAAACAGAAAAAGTTTTTCAGGCGTCATAAAACACCGCTAAATTTAGGTTTGAATTTTAGGGGTGTTACAAGAGCCCAGTGGGCACCCCTCTCAAGAGGAAAGCTGAGACTGCTCCTGAGGGGCCCGGCTCTGGAGCTACTTCGTCGAGGTCGTGGCGGTCGTCCACCACGATGTGGGTTGACTCACGCGCCAAGCCATCGGGTAAGCATTGGTCCCTGTTTTCACTTTTCGAGAATTTTCTTGCTCCCCTCTTGATGGCCTTCCTTGCGTTTGTTAGGGATTTGGTGACGGCAAAACGCCGGAGGCTCCGCAAGGCCGCGGAGGTCCGGGGCCTTGCCTCGGCAACCGTCGAGGAGCCTGTGGAGCCCTCAGCTGAAGAGGCTGCTAAGCCCGTGGTGACTGAGGCCACGGAGCCGGTCGTGGAGGAGGCCACGAAGCCTGTGCGGGAGAGGCCACAGGGCCTGTGGTGGAAGAGGCTACAGGGCCTGTGGTGGTTGCGCCTCCGGCCGGGGCGGCTGCTTCGTCTTCTGCCGCGGAGGTGCGCCCCGAGGAGGAGGCGGTGGTGCGGACGCCAACACCGCCACGCCCTGTCACTCCACCAGAGCAGCAAGAGGAGGTCGCCCGGAGGAGGCGGGGAGCGGCTCGCCGGCGAGGAGGGCGCCGACGTCGAGATGGGGGAGAACGTTCCTCCTCCGCCCCAAGGCACTGACGCTGAGGTGGAGAAAGACGTCCTCCGCCGCCCCCGCCTAACGCAGATTGAGGGGGCGGCGGCTTCTTCTGAGGCCGCAGCGGGCACGGCGGCGGCGGACCTCACGGTGGCTGGGCATCTTCCCCAGCCCCTGAAGCTCGAGAGGAGGCGCCGATGGAAGACGACGGTGCTGGAGCCCATGGCCCCAATGACGGAGAGGGCTCGCTTCACAGCCCCCAGGCCAGGGTCGACCCGGGCCCAAGCTCGGAGACTCCCACCCTTGAAACTAGTGCGCACGAGGGAGCCTCCATGTCTTGGGAGTTCGCGGGCTCTGGTCCTGGGGGCAGAGCTGGAGCGGCGCTCGCCGCAGCTCTACCTTCCGCCTGGCGAGGGGTGCACTGGATGGGCTGGAGGCCCAACTCGCTCTCGAGGAGGCCGAGCTCGCCAGAGAGTATGATGAACTTGAGAGGGCTGGACCCGCTTCTTCGAGGTCGTGGAGCAACGTCGCCACGACAACGAGGCCATGCAGGCGCAGCGAGAGGAGGCGCTGCGCTTCGCCAAGGAGGTCCGCGAGAGCGCGGTGCGCGAGGCTCAAGAGACCCTGGAGCCACTCCAGGCAGAGCGCCAGGCCGCTGCAGAAGATCGCGAGGCGGCCGCGGCGGAGCGCCAAGCCGCTGCCTCAGAGCGCGCGGCCCTCGAGACCACGCTAGCCGCTCAGCGCCAAGAGCTTGCCGACCGCGAGGGGAAATTTGCTGCGGAGTCGGAGGCTACGCGGAAGTCTTTGGACCAACACCGCGTGTCCTTGGATGCCCGTGAGCAAGTACTGGCGGCGCGCGAAGCGGAGGTGCTCAAACGCGAGGAGCAGCAACTGCAGGCTGACAAGGAGCTGTCCACGCAGCGCGCAGATCTTGAGGCGCGGGAGGGCAATCTGGCCGAGGCCATAGGCAAGCATGTGAGGAGGTGGCCAGGCACAAAAAGCTTGTAGAGAAGTCCAACCGAAAGCTCGCCGCGAGGAAGGAAGAGGCTGAGAAGGATGCCGCCGCCAAGCAGAAGAATATCCGCTGCCGTCGCCGAAGATATGCCGGGAATTCAGAAGCAGGAGGACCGCTTCAAGAAGAAGCGCAGATGACAATGCCCGCATCGTTCAGCTGGAGCATCAAAACGCCAACCTGAACTCCCAGTGAGGCGCGCCAGAGATGGTCGTCGCCGCGCGGAAGAGGCTCGCGAACGTGCAGATCAAGACCTCGCCTCCCTGATGGCTGATATGAGGGAGCTGAACGCGCAGGGGCCCTGCTGTGGAGCGTGCTGCAGAGGCTGAGCAGCGTGCAGGCGGCGCGGTCCTGACGCAGCAGCGGGAGCGCATGTTCAAGTCCTTGGTGACCCGGGGGAACACTCTCGCGGGGCAGCTAGGAGTGGATGCCCCTGCTGTTCCCGTTCATGGGAACGCTGACGCCGCCACATACCTCGCCTACTTCGATCAGCTCTTCACCGCGCTCGAGGGCCCTGTGGCGGAACTTGGCGATGTTGTTGATGAGGAGTGCCGCAAGCTCTTGACCGTGGCGATCGATCGCGTCTTCGCCAACCTCCAGCGCCTTCAACCCGGCTTCGACTACGAGTCAGTGACCGAGCCCGTCGAGGAGGACCAAGCCTGGAGCTCTCCAACTTGGTTCGAGAAGAAGTCAACGATTACGTCGACCGCTTCAAGAGGGTTGAGGCGGAGCAGGCCGCTGAGGAGGATGAAGGCGCCGAAGAAGAAAGGCTGAAGAGGACGGCGATGGTGAACCCTCTGCCTAGGCCACTCCTGCAACAAGATGCGCTTGACGCGCAATTATCTTTGTTTTAAGACTTGTTTTAAACATTCTGGCTTGTAAGATACTTTGATCGTATGCAACATGTGTGTGTGTGCCCCTCGATGGGCCTTTTATCCCTGTTCCATGTCTTTCTTCGCTCTACGTCGTCAGGACCCATCTCTTTGCGCTATGACACCGCCGCTGCGGTATGCCGGAGCGTGACTCGGCAAGGCCGGGGGGTGTTTAAGGCTTGGAGAGGTAAGGGCTCTCGAGTCGCGGTGCTCGAGGGCCCCCTTTGACGCACAAGCAGTCCATGGAGTGTGAGAGAGAAAAAACCGCTCGAGGGACGACAGGTGCCGTGAGAGGGAGAAAAACTCCTGAGGGGCGCGAGCGCTAGACTTAGCTTGGCGAGACTTTGGCCTCGTAGAGGGCGTTGGCTTCCCTGATGGTGCGCTCCCTCTAGGGGTCGGAGCGTGACTTCTCGACCTTGGGGAGGACTCTTGTTCCCTGTATTGGTTAGAGAGGCAAACCCAAAGCAGGCACATGGTAGTAAACACTCATGCGCGCTTATAGGCTTCCTCATGAGTATCTCGCGAGGAGAGTAAGTACCAAGGTCCTTTGGTGAGGTGGCGTGTTTGGGAGCAAGCCCATGGGCCAGAGCTCTTTGGGAGGTAACAGGCGTGAGAGCGTGCTCACGTGTTAGAGCTCGGATCCTTTGGATTTTGCGGTGCTGTTGGGGTGCTCTTGAGGCACAGTCACCGTACTCAGCCCCCGCTCGCGAGGTGCGCATGGGGAAGAATATGAGCGCGAAATGAACTAAGATGATGAAAAGTAAAAACTCACCACCAAAATATTACATAGCGGCGCCTCAGCGCAATGTTTCATTGAGAAACGAATTGGTTCATTACACTTGGTGTTACCAAGATAAAGTTTTCCATGTCGAGGCATGGGGACCACATTCAGTGGCTGAGACTCTTCACGGCCTGCGGCGGCACGTAATCAGGAGAGCTCAGAGGGGCTGGCCCTCGGGAGGAGAAGCTTTTGTGAAGCTTGGAGGTGAAGTTGTGTGCTTCCCTCTAGAGACAAAAAATGTCTGGCGTGACTATGATCACGGGTAGAACTTGCGTAGATGCGCGATGTTCCATGGATTCTTGACCGGATGCCGTCCTCCGTTTCGAGGCGTACCGCGCCAGGCCTGGCGATGTGTGAGACCCTGTAGGGGCCTTCCCACATTGGCGAGAGCTTGTGGAGACCTTCCCTGGAGAGGATTCTCCTGAGGACGAGGTCGCCTGTCTCGAGAGTGCGCGGACGTATGTGGCGGCTGTGGTAGCGTCGCAGGTCTTGCTGGTACTTGGCTGCCCTGAGGGCGGCACGGCGGCGCAACCCGTCAAGGAGCAGCAGGTCGTCGCTGTGGAGGTCTGCTTGATCGTCCTCGTTGAAGGCAAGGACCCGTGCGGATCCATGCTTGATCTCTGTGGGGAGGACTGCTTCAGCTCCATACACGAGGGCAAATGGCGTCTCACCAGTGGGCTTCGTGGGGTTCGTGCGGATGGACCAGAGCACGGACGGGAGTTCGTCTATCCAGCCCTTGCCGTAGCCCTTCAGGCGATTGAAGCTTCTTGTCTTGAGGCCCTTGAGGACCTCAGCATTTGCTCGCTCGGCTTGGCCGTTGCTCTGTGGGTGAGCCACCGAGGCGAAGCAGAGCTTGGTGCCGAGGCTCTCGCAGTAGGCCCTGAAGATGCCGCTGGTGAATTGTGAGCCATTGTCGGTGATGATGCGATTAGGCACACCAAAGCGGCAGACCAGGCCTCTGATGAATTTTACTGCTGCCCTGGCCGGTATGCTGCGCACTGCTTCAACCTCTGCCCACTTGGTGAACTTGTCGACTGCCACGAAGAGGAAGCGGTAGCCCCCTTGTGATCTCGGGAAGGGTCCCAAGATGTCTAGCCCCCAGACCGCGAAAGGCCACGAGAGCGGGATGGTTTGGAGTCCCAGTGCAGGCTGATGGACTTGCTTGGCGTGGAATTGGCACGCATCGCAAGACTGGACGATGGTGGTGGCATCTTGAAGCACTTGGGGCCAGTAGAAACCGCTCCTGAAGACCTTGCCTGCCAGGGTGCGTGCAGAGGAATGGTGGCCACACTCTCCACTGTGAATGTCTCTGATCAGCATGCGGCCTTCCTCGGGGGGGACGCACTTGAGTGCAATTCCATTTGGGCGCTTGCGGTACAGGTCTCCCTCGAGGATGTAGTATGACTTGGCTTGTCGAGCCACTCGTTCCGCCTCCGCGTCTTCTTCAGGAGGACTCCCTTCAGCAGGTAGTCTTTGAGTTCGTCAACCCAGCCTGTCTCTTGATGCACCATAGCCAGCAGCAGACGCTCCCCTGAGGATGGACCGCAGTTGGGTGCCCCACCTACAGGAGGTGGTGGGAGTACTTCGTCTGTGCTTGTGGCTGCTGCTTCTTGTGGCTGCTTTATGGACGCCTTGGAGAGTCTCTCTTCAAAGACGCCGGCCGGCTGGGCCTGCCTTCGTGATGCTCGCTTGGCGATGTCATCTGCCTCCTGGTTCTCCTTTCGCGGGATGTGCATGAGCTCCATGCCCCTGAAGTGCTTCTCGAGCTTGCGGACCTCTTCAAGGTAGGCGGCCATGTGGTCGTCTTTAGGCGTGTAGCTCTTGTTGGAGAAGTTAACCAGGAGCTGGGAATCACCCTTTATGAGTAAGTGCTTGACGCCAAGGGCGATTGCGGCTCTGAGCCCGGCGAGGAGGCCCTCGTACTCGGCGATGTTGTTGGAGATCTTGTCTATTGTGAAGCACAGCTGGATGGCGTAGTAGAGCTTGTCACCTTTTGGTGAGGTTAAGACAACGCCAGCCCCACCATTGCGGCAGGCGAAAGCTCCATCGAAGTGCATGGTCCAGTGGCTTGGCATTGTATCTCCCGATGACGCGGTTTCTTCTTCGCGAGGCTCTTCAGGAGTTGGGTCTGTCCACTCGGCGACGAAATCCGCCAGCGCTCTCCCTTTTATGACTCTTGTGGTGTCGAAGCGCAAGTTGAATGGTTGCAGCTCAATGTTCCATCCTGCGACGCGGTCAGTAGCGTTGGGGTTGCGCAGGATCTGCTCCAGGGGGAAGGACGTGACCACCGTGATGGGGTGGCCCTGGAAGTAGTGGCGCAGCTTCCTGGAGGCGATGAGTAGCGCGAGGAGGAGCTTCTGCTGCACTGGGTACCGCTCGCGAGCATCTCGCAGTACAGTACTGACGAAGTAGACTGGATGCTCGACGAGGGTCGTTGATGGTGCGGCAGCGTCGGCTCCCTCGAGAGGCTCCTCAGGACCTTTGGCGAGGTTTGCCTGTGGAGGAGCCTCGGCAGGGGTGCTCGTGGTGGACTCGACTTGAGGCTGTGGGTCTGGCACTGGGTCTGGAGAGACTGTTCCCTCGTCGGGAGGTTCTGGACTTGGTGTGGCAGTGCTTTTCTTGGGGAGAACTGGCTCTTCTCTTTCCACCACCAGGACGGCGCTTGCAGTTTGTGGAGTGGCTGCTAGGTACAGCTTCAGATGCTCGCCTGCCCTGGGGGCTACCATGACTGGTGAGCTAGCCAAGTATTTCTTCAAGTCCTCAAATGCTTTGTCGGCCTCTGGAGTCCACTTGAAGGTGCCGGATTTCTTCATGATCTTGAAAAATGGCAAGGCTCTCTCGCCGAACTTGGAGATGAAGCGGCCTAAGCTGGCCATGCATCCTGCTAGGCGCTGCATGTCCTTGAGGCGGCGAGGTGGCTGCATGTCTTCTATAGCCTTGATCTTGTCAGGGTTTGCTTCTATGCCGCGGTGGGACACGAGGAACCCGAGGAGCTTGCCTGAAGGCACCCCGAAGACGCACTTGGCGGGGTTTAACTTGATGTTCACCTTGCGCAGGCTGGCGAAGGTTTCCTCGAGATCCTTCAAGAGAGTGTCTCCCTCGCGAGACTTGACCACGATGTCGTCGACATAAGCTTCTGCATTTCTTCCCATCTGAGCCCCCAAGGCGATCCTCATGAGCCTCTGGAAGGTGGCGCCGGCATTTTTCAGGCCAAAGGGCATGCAAGTGTAGCAATACACACCACAAGGGGTGAGAAATGCTGTTTTCTCCTCGTCTTCCTTGGCCATTTTGATCTGGTGGTAGCCTGAGAAGGCATCCAGGAAACAGAGGAGATCACAGCCGGCGGTGGAGTCCACAATCTGGTCTATCCTTGGCATGGGGTATGGATCCTTGGGGCAGGCCTTGTTTACGTCTGTGTAGTCGATGCAGAGCCGGCCTCCTCCATTGGGTTTTGGGACAACCACACCGTTGGAGAGCCAAGTGGGGTGGGCAACTTCTCGAATGATGTCTGCTGCTTTCAGCTTCTCTACTTCTTTGATGATGAACGCTTGCTTCTCGGGGGCTTGTTTCCGCGCTTTCTGCTTTACAGGGCGTGCGTCTGGACACACGGCTAAGTGGTGCTCGATCACCTCCCTTGGTACACCGGACATTTCTGACGGAGTCCATGCGAACATGTCAGAATTTGCCCGAAGGAAGGCGACGAGCGCGCTTTCCTATTTGGGAGGCAAGCCAGCGCCTATGGTGACGCTAGCCCCCGAGCCCTCAGCCCCCGAGCCGCTGGTGCTCAGCGACACCTTCTTTGTAGATGCTTGCTCTTGAGTGAACAGCTGTTTCTTCTTCTTGGGCCTCTCGAGAGGCTCCATGTCCTCGTCAGCGGGGAATGCCATGGCAGCGGCCTTGTAGGCGATCTCGACAGCGCGCGTGGCGTCCTGTACGTGACCACGTATGGTGATGGTGCCACCGCTGCCAGGGATCTTGACCATGTTGTAGGCGTGGTGCGTGACGGCCATGAACTTCGCGAGGGCGGGGTAGCCGAGGATGGCGTTGTAGGGCAGGCCAATGTGCGCGACGTCGAAGTCAATTAGCTCGGTGCGGTAGTTCTCCTGCGTGCCAAAAGTGACCGCGAGCCTCACTTGCCCCAGAGGCGAGATTGAGCCGCTGGTGACCCCGGTGAAGGGCCTGGAGGGCATGAGCCACTCGTAGGGCACTTGAAGCGTCTCGAAGGTCTCGACAGAGATGACGTTTAGGCCTGCACCCCCATCAATGAGCGTCTTGCCGACGGCGATGTTGTTGATGGTGGGGGTGCACACCAACGGGAGGTGCCCACAGTCTTGTAGACTTGGGGTGATCTTTGGCGTCGAAGGCGATGGTGTACTGGGACCACTTGAGGGGGCGGGACGTCTCGACCCCGGGAAGCGCTGCGTTGAGCTCGCGAGCGAACTGCTTGAACTGGTTGTTCGACTTGGGCGCCTGGGATCCGCCGAGGATGCATGCCATGGCACCCTTGGGGGCCTGGTAGCCTCCAGGCTCTTCGTCGGGAAGATTGTTGTTTTTCTCGGCGGCATTCGCCTGAGTTCCCTGGGCCTCTGGAAGTTGCCCTTGCGTCCACCTTTGCGGTAACCACGGCCTCTGCCGCGGCCACCGCTGCCTTCTTCTTGCTCACGCTTCTTGCTCAGCTGCTTGAGGTCATAGCAGTTCTCCGTCGCATGGCCGCGCCTGTTGTGGTAGATGCAGAACGGGCGGTTGTCCACCTTTTTCTCGCCAGCCTCTGGGAGTCCTCGCGAACATGCTTGGCGTCGGGTTCAGCTGCCAGGACTGCGGTAGGCTTGCGCTTTATCTCGTCACGCCTCTTCTGGGTCTTGGATCCCTCGACAGGGTCGTCTGTCGAGCCCACCTTGACGAAGAGGAGCCCTTCTTCTGCCTTGGCGCATTTGTCTGCGATGTCGAAGAGCTTCACCACGGAGGAGAGGGTATCATGGATGCCGAGCTTCTCGAGCATCCTGTGGTTGGTGACGCCCTCTCTGAAGGCCGCAATGACGTGCGAGTCCGGGATGTTCGGGATCTTGTTGCGGACTTGGCTGAAGCGCTGGATGTACCTGCGGAGGGTCTCGCCAGGCTTCTGGCGCACAGCTCGCAGGTCGTTGTAGGTGAGGGCGCGCTCGTACGTGCCCTTGAAGTTCGCAACGAACTGCTGGCAGAGCTCCTCCCACGAGTCAATGGAATCCTCGGGAAGGTTCAGGAGCCACGACAAGGCGGAATCCTTGAGAGCGTGGGAGAACCAGTTGGCCATGACCTTGTCGTCTCCCCCCGCAGCTTGGATGGAGGTGGTGTAGAGCTGCAAGAACTCGATGGGGTTGTTCGTGCCGTCGTAGCCCTTGGGTAGGTCAGGCCTGAACTTCTGTGGCCAGACGACGCGACGCAGGTTGCGGGTGAAGGCCGCGCAACCTGTGGCGTACGAGGCGATGCCACCCTGAAGAGCACGGCGGTTCTGTCGCCCTGCTTGGCCGATTTCCTCGACGATGCGCTTCTGGAGGTCCTTCTGGCGCTCCATTTCCACCCGCGCGTCTGGGGGTGTCCGCTGCACGATTTGACAATCGCGCGGCGAAGACGCGTGGGATGCGGCCTTGTGCGCCGCAGCTGGAGGCGGACCTGGCGGAGGCGGCGGCGGAGGTGCGCCATGCGCGGTGGTTCCAGCGCGTCCGGAGTTGTGGTGCACCAGAGAGCGCGACGCCGCAGGAGCAGCGCGCGGTGCCGCCGCAATGTCGACGAGGTGCTGGAGGCGGCCGAGCCAGTTGTCGTGCGCCTCAGCTGTGGGGCGGTAGCGGAAGAGCTCCGCGGCCATGAGCAGCGCGGTGTTTGGGCTGGGCGCTGGACGCCCAAGAGTGGAGGCGCTGTGGCGCTGGGACGGATGCGAGGACTCAGCGTCCTCGCCGTGCCCGTGGTCGACGTCGTCGTCGAAGCGGTCGTCGTGGTGGCCGTCGTCGTCCTCGGGGTGCTCCACACGCGGTTCAGCGGTGTTGCGCCCCGTGGCACGGCTGGCGCGGGGACGGCCGCGAGGGTTGGTGGTGTTGGCAGCGGGCTCGGTGGTTGCCCTGCCTGATGCCCGCCGGGTGGCGCGAGCTGCGCGAGTGTCCGCCATGGTGCAGAGGTCGATGAAGGTTGAAGACGCGCCTCAGCCCCCTACCTGGCGCGCCAATTGTCGGAGAATGACTCCCACGAAACAGGGATAGTCAAGCTCACGAAGAGAGTTCGTGTAAGGGGCTGAACACGTTGGTCAAACAACCCTCAACCTGCACGGCGACGGTGCTCGTCGAGCAAGTGGAGGGACATCACGACAGAGATGAACACCAGCCCGTACCCAGGTTCACGGCCCTCGTGTGGAGGTAACACCGCTACTCCTGCTTGTCTGTATTGCACTGCTTGTAGAGGTTACAGTACAATGAGCTTGCCGAGGGCTCTCTTTTGGCAATGGTGTACACGGAAGGGAAGCATGGTCTTCTTCTTCCTTGCGCGTAAGTGGCTATGCTGGAATGAGAATGCGATCCCTTGCTACGGTGCTGCTCGTCCTCCTTTTATAGGCGCCCCGTGCTCCCTCCCTGCGCTTGCACTATGGTAGGGCTGTCACGTGGCGCAGAAGGTAGAGCGTGGTGCACCGCAGCCCGGTTGTCCATGGACGCGGTCCATGGGCGTAAAGCTGACTCCTGTAGCAGAGTAACCACCGTCCATGCAGGACGGCCAGCTGGGGCCGCAGAGGAACGTGGGGGTGCCCACGGTGACGTTGGCCGTGGAGCGTAGCGCCGGCCGGTCCCCTTATCACCAAAGAGGAAACCTTGTAGTCCGGTGCGGATGGCACAGCTTTGTTGACCCCTTTAATCACCAAAATGGCAACTGCGGCGTCGTCGTCACCGCGCGCAGGGGCGCGCGTCACTCTGCGGCCGCTGCAGAGCCCATGTGCGCTCTGCAGAGGTTGCTTTGCAGCGAAGCGATCTCCACGAGGGCTTGGATGCCCTGTAGAGAATTCGGCGTTGACCTCTCTCCAGGGGAGATTTCCTTGAAGAGGGGGCAGCAGTGGAGAGGGCCTCCGCAGGCCTCTGCTGCCTCAAAAGCCCTCGCGAGGCAATTCGCCTCGCGAGGCTCTCCAAGCCGTAGGCTTGGTCCTTAGCGAAAATTGGTCGTCAAGTGTCGAGGGCCGTAGAGGACAGGCCCAGCACACCCTGGATTTCACTGGGCCGACAATATCCTCGTCTGTTTTCTTTTGTTGAAAAACAGGATGACACGGTGCAGAAAGTCTTGACTTGCCAAGAGCACCATACTATGTTCTCGTTACCTCTGTCCATGGAAGCTTTTCAGGAATATCAAGAAATGCAGCAGCTTTGTGAGGAGAATGTGGAATTAAATCCTGATTTTGACAAGCGGTCTTTTGCTTGGGGAAGGAAAAATATTCCTCAGCAGATTTTATAGGTACATGTTTCAATGTGTGCCCAAAGATCAAGTGTTAACACAACTGTGGCGATCTCGATGCCTACCGAAGCTGAAGGTCTTCTCCTGGTTACTGATAAACGATCGCCTAAATACCAAAGACATGATGTTGAGGAAACACTGGAAGGTGGATGGAGGCCCAAACTGTGTTCTATGCGACCAGTCCACTCTAGAGGACCGTGATCATCTATTCTTCCGATGTCCTTTTGCACAAAACTGCTGGGACTATATTGGTATCTCCTGGGATTTAACTATGACTTCGAGAGCTCGGATTGTAGAGGCCGCCAGTTCTTTTCTGCACCTCAATTTCCTTGAAATCTTTGCCTCAGCTGCATGGAATATATGGAAAGACCGAAATGATCTAATTTTCAAAGGGGTGCCTCCCACATTTCAGAGCTGGCACAGGTGCACCAGACAAGACATATTGCTGCACCAATACAGGGTCAAATCAACAAACGTCCAACCTCTCTTGGATTGTATTGCTCAAATCTTTAACTAGCTCCCCACCCTTTTTTTATTTGTTTTTGGGCTGATTGAGTCATAGCTTCTTGACCCTCTCGCCTGCCTTTGTACACTACCATGTAAAACTTCTGGTTATCCTTTTCTTTTAATATAAAAATTACACCGTAGGGAAACCCTACGGTAGATCGGTCAAAAAAATCCCTGAACTAAGTTGGTTCTCGTGGCGACGGTGTGCAGCTGCGACATCTCGAGCAGTGCGGTGGTGGTGATTCAGGCGGCAGAGCAACATTCGACCATAGATCAGTTGAAATCATAGGTTGCTGCGCCAACCCTAGGCCAGCGGTAAAATTCCTATTGATTGGCTGATTTCGTGTGGTGCATGAGGCGATTTGGTCAATTGCAAAGGAAATTGGTTTGCTAGTACTCGTTGAGGAACGCGTTCGCTGGTACTTGTTGATCCGGTGGCGGTAGACCTTGACGGAAGCTCACGATGGTGCGTTCACCAACCCTGACGGTGAGGATGGGCGCTGCGGAGCAGGGGATTGCAGCGAATACGGTGGCGGTGACGGATATCAACGCCCAGTTGAGTCAGTTGGTGCTGGGATTATCCAAGGCGGCGGAGACGGCGGAGAAGAACTCTAGCTCCTGCCAAGCACTCTCTGTCAATACCGAGCATTTGCTGAAGAATCATGAAGTGGTCCTCAACAAGGTTTCCTCAATTGAAACCAATGTTGAGGGATTAATCACTCGAGTGCAATCGTTGGAGGGCACCATTTCGACGGTGTTGAATCCATCTCCTGGCCAAAATGGGCACCGTGAAGAATTTGTGAACCAGGGCACGGGTACACCGCTGATTGCGTGGATCACACGTTCGTTGGGAGACCCCAAGAGGAAGGTATGAAGCAGTGTAGCAGCAGTTTCCCTCAGTATGAAACCAAGGTTTAATCGAACCAGTAGGAGCAAGAAATCACTTCTGAAGGTTGTTGGTGGCGGAATATGGCACGGCGCAACACCAGGGAATCCGGCGCCAACGTGGAACCTGCACACAACACAATCAAACTATTTTGCCCCAACGAAACAGTAAGGTTGTCAATCTCACCGGCTTGCTGAAAACAAAGGATTAAACGTATGGTGTGGAAAACAGTAGTAAATTGCAGAAAATGAAAAGGAACAATGTTTGCAGTTGGTTGTATTATCAGTGTAAAAGAATGGACCGGGGTCCACAGTTCACTAGTGGTGTCTCTCCATAAAAGATAACTAACATGTTGGGTGAACAAATTACAGCTGGGCAATTGACAAAATATTGAGCGCCTGACAATGCATATATATGACATGATGATTACTATGATATTCATGTGGGCATTACGACAAAATACATAGACCGTTATCCAACAGCGTCTATGACTAATAATCCACCGCTAGGTTGTCATCCGAGTTCCCCGTTGGTATTAAGTTGCAAGCAACGGATAATTGCATTAAGTAATGTGCGTAATGTAAACAAATGCATTAGACCTAACGGCGCACCCTTAAGCTAAGCATCGGTTATTTTATCCCTAGTGGCAACAGCATATCCACAATCTTAGAAGTTATTGTCACTCTCCCAGATTACCGGAGGCATGAACCCACTATCTAGCATAAATACTCACTCTTGGAGTTACAAGCATCTACTTGGCCAAAGCATCTACTAGTAACGGAAAGCATGCAAGATCATAAATAACATATAAGATAGATTGATAATCAACTTGACATAGTATTCAATATTTATCGTATGCCAGCAAACACAACATGTAGCATTACAATAAGATGATCTTGATCATGATAGGCAGCTCACAAGATCTAAACATGATAGCATAAAGTGGAGAGACAACCATCTAGCTACTGCCATGGACCCGTAGTCCAAGGATGAACCACTCACGCATCACTCCGGAGGCAGGCATGGTGATGTAGAGCCCTCCGGTGACGATTCCCCTCTCCGGCAGGGTGCCGGGAAGAGCTTCTGAACCCTCCCGAGGTAGGGTTGACGACGGCGGCGTCTCTGGAACTTTTCGTGGATAATGGCTAGGGTATTTAGGGTTTTCGCGTCGGGAAGAATAAATAGGCGAAAGGGCGGCGGCTGCAGAGCCACGTGGGCCCCACACCACCCCACGGCGCGGTATGGGGGCCCGCGCGGCCCCATGGTGTGGGTGCCTCGTGGCCCTCCTCCGTCTCTCCTCTGGACTCCGTGTTCGTGTTGGCAAAATAGGAGGTTTTGTCCAAGTTTCGTCCAATTCCGAGAATATTTCCAGACTAGCTTTTCTGGAATACAAAAACAGCAGAAAACAGGAACTGGCACTGTGGCATCTTGTTAATAGGTTAGTCCCAGAAAATACATAAAAATGTTATGAAGTGTATATAAAACATGTAACAATTGGTATAATATCAACATGGAACATCAGAAATTATAGATACGTTTGAGACGTGTCAAGCATCCCCAAGCTTAGTTCTACTCGTCCTCGAGTAGGTAAAACGATAAAAACAAATAATTTCTGAGGTGATATGCTAAAATCATAATCTTGATCAAATAGTATTGTAAAGCACATGTTATGAATGAAGTGATCCAGGTCAATGGTCTATAGTTTGCAAGCAAGTAGATAATGAGCAAACAACAGAATCATATAAGAAAAAACTTTTCTTGAATAGTACTTTCGAGACAAGCATCAAAGAGTTTTGCATAAGAGTTAACTCATAAAGCAATAGATTCTAAGTAAAAGATATTTAACCAACACAAAGGAAGATTTAAGTTTCAGCAATTGCTTTCAACTTTCAACATATATATCTCATGGATATTTGTCAACACAAAGCAATATAATAAGTGCAATATTGATAACCCCCAAGAGTAGGGGATCACTATAGCACCTCTCAATGTGGAAGTAGGGTATCGATCCGCAGGAGCAAGAAGGAAAAGTTATCTATTCCCTACAACTAAAGTGTCACAAGTTTTAGTTGATTATGCACTAAACAAGTTTAAAGAATAAGATGGTTGATTAATGGATGGAAGTTTAACGTAACAAAACAAGAATGTAAAAGTGTCCCAATCCTCTTCAATGCAAGAGGACAAGACAATGGTTTTCTCTTATAGGAACAATGGACATGGGTTCATGGGTTCACTTAATCCTCTCACTCTCATCTACGGTGATTATCATGTTATAGATAAAGTACACACAATTGTCATGTTTTAATGGTAGCTTTTATGACGGCTATATGTCCTAAAACACATAGTTGAAAGAAGTACTCATTTGTGTTGCTAGGTCACCCTCGTAAGGCTAGCGTCGTTGCTGTCACTCCCACATCATACTCTTCCTTTTTACCCTCAGATAAAGGATGTTCGGTTGTATTTCACATGTCACTCAATACATATGCCGTATCACATCGGCCATCCCGTACATACATACATCATACTTCATAATGGACAATATTCTAAACACTAGTGCAATGATTCATAATTCGTGTGCATGACCACATCTCTCTCATCTATCCACACTTGGTGGTGTCAATCACCTCATGACAAGGATAAACAAGGCATTATGCAAAAATCCAACCATCACATGCATCATAGAATATCTTCAAAGTATGACAAATCATAAAAGCTCCGACACAACGGTAAATGTATAACAAATCATCTCATACCACAATATCCACCATAAGAATTACATAGATAGATCCATACTTATGCAAGGCACATCATATGGACTCCAACAATGATCATACATAGAGAGATTAGATCAAGTTACCACCACAAACCCAAGGTCCAGGGGGTGGACTACACCCCCTTCATCATGGAAACGGTGGAGAAGTCGTTGGAGAAGATGGAGACCACCCCGGCAGCGCCCGCCGGAGTTCCCCCCCTCCAATCTGCAGCTCCAGGTCTCTGTTTCGTGGTTTCTGTGTTTCGGCGGCGCTCCTTCCAGAGAACGTCGGGGGGCTATTTTTATAGACGTTTTTAGGTCAAGACGAAGCCACGGAGATGAAAACGAACGGCATCGGAGCCACGAGGAATAAAAGAGGTGGTCCCACACAGCCTATGTACCTGGCCGCGTGGGACCATCTAATTTCTTCGTCAGACTTCCTTTTTCGCGGATTCTTGGCTGGTACGTCTTCTTATTTCCAAATATTGGGCCCCGTAAAATATTAGGTCATTTGGACGACGTTTGGTCCCTGAAAGTCAAAAACATGGAAAAAAGGGGTTTTCTGCCTGTGCAGGGTTAATTCCATAAAAAATAGGAAACATACCAAATATTCCCAAAATCATTATAAAACAGTGATATAACCCTTATATGATGCAAATATGACTGGAATATAAGTAAAAATAATGCAAAGTTCATGTATGCATTTTACATGCATCAACATCCCCAAGCTTAACCTATACTCGTCCTCGAGTATGAAGGTGATAAAACTAACATGGACTCTGCAATTTAATACTAACAATGGATATCAAAGATGATTACTATTGCTACATAGAGTCAAATGGTTCATTCTTAAAAGGAGTAGCAATATGCAAGATAGTTTATGAAGTGATATCAAGTATTCAATGCAAGGATGTTCAATGATAATTCACAAAGTGTAACATAAGAGAAAAAGTACTATGGACCACATGTATGCATAATAATAAGTAAGAACATCCTACAATGGTCATAGAGTATTGGTGAAAATCTGAATATAAAAGGTGGACACTTTGGAAAGATATATATATGAGTAGAGGTAAAGCATGAATAAATTTCATCTAACTTCTGAACTTCTCTATTTAAGTCAATGATTGTAATGTGGTAATTCTTGGTGTCAAGCTCTCATTCCCCTATCATAGCATCTTGAATGATTAAGTTTAAAGTGAAAGCAAATACGAGTAGTGTGCTTGACAAAGTACAGGTTGAAAGTCTCATGCCCGTTGAATACAAGTACCTACTCCATGTGTTACTCAACTTGGAAAACAAAGCAAGTTCAAGTTAAATATCATTGTAAGTAATAATAGTATCATTAAGAGTGTCAACTGGGGTACCTCTTGTCCTAGGATATGGAACAAGCCCATATCAAAATGACAAGACAAACAAACACAATGAACAATCTCAACACCTTTTTTATTTACCATTAGATAGCTTTTTATTGTAAGGTGTATCACAGAAGGTTCACCATAGCATGTAAGTAAATTTCCACCATGAATGATGCATGGATTAGATTAGCGGCTCAGGCGTCTCTCTAACCATTTATACAAACTCATTTAAACTCACTTCATTTCCACATTTATTTCACCCATGGTAAGCATCCATAAACAAAAGTACATGATATCAACTAAATGATATGAAGTGCATGTTGAAAGCTTGCCATGTGACAGCACATATGAGCTAACTCTCAACCAAAGACATTTGTCAAGCCCACAACATCATAACTTTAATCACAATGGGTCATATTTTATTTATGCAATAAAAGTAAAGTGTGCATCAAGTTCGAGAGAGCTCTATAACCAACTTTTCCCATAACAATTAACAACATAAGCATTTTCATTCAGAGGTATAGATAACACAAATATCATGATAAACATACTCGGAATAGCATAAAGCTAATAGGTAGATATAGTGGACTCACTGGAAAAACTTTGGTTGAAGGTGTTGGAAACAAGTTTTTGCTTGTTGGAATTTTTGGGCTAGCAAGAGGGAGAAAGTTGACCATCTAACATTCAGCATCAAAACATGAATAAAAGATAGCTCTTGATAAAATACTTGCAAATTATTACTCATTAACAAGCTCATGAATTATGCAACTATATGTATCTTTTAAAATTAACTCCAACATCCCCTTTCCCAATCTTATAATAGCATCCAACATAATTCAACCCAAATTTCCAGTAGCTCTCTCATATATAAATGATAGTGTGGTGGTCTCACAAAATAAAAATCAAACCTAAACAAACAAAAAGACGCTCCAAGTTTATGCGATAAAGTGTTTCGATCGAAAAACAGAAGTTAGACGTGTGCAAACCGAGAGTGTGTAGGTCCAGTGGGGTTGTCTTCACATCCCCAAGCTTATGGTCTTCACCATCCTTGGATAGCTCTTGGTGCATCTCCTCTAATCCCTGTGAAAAAACTTCAAAACACCGTTTCTCCCATTTCTTTTTCTGTCGGGTGCATTAGTAGTGATAAACAAATAGATTTCTTGCTGCATATAATTCTTAGACAAAAATTCATATGAATGTCCAGAACATGTATAATGTTGTATGCTACTCATAAACTCAATTGGATCAAAAAGATTCAAGTTAAAGGTTCTAAGCATGCATCAAACAAAATGGGACATAATCTGTCCAGAAAAACAGCAGCAGTTAACGTATTTTTCTACCCAATTTAACTTTGTCGGAAAATTCCGAAAAAATTCATGCATACAGAGGATGAAAAGTTGCCACTACAGTTCAAATATTAGCTCATTCGGAGTTACAGAATAAAAATTAAAAATCATACCGTGCACAGATTCGTGCAGGAATAATATCTCCGAACGCTATAAGCAACTTTTTCATACCAAAATGAGTAAAACTTGGCACTTTATTAAAAATTCCAGAATCTAAACTAAACACTAAGTCTCTTGTTACAGCAAGAGGACACAAAGAAAATCAAAAATAAAAACAACCGGGTTGCCTCCCGTAAAGCGCTTTCTTTATAGCCATATAGCTAGGCTTCTTACTTGATGTTTATTGTTGACGAAGCTCATGAGGGAGATTGAACTTTGGTGTGTCCCTCTTCATTGGGAAGTGTTCCATGCATAATACCAGGATCCCATGGTGTTCTCAAACCAATCAAAATAATAGTCAAGTTGAACCCTGGTTGAGAGAAAAACAAAACACAAAAGTAATAACAACGAAGTCTAACTTTCTTTCTATGCATTGGCATTTTGTATATGAATGAATTACCATAAATAGAAGTTTCCCAATGCATATTAACAATATTTACTTGCAGCGTATAATTATTAGTAACATAAAGAGGGCTCTTATCACCTCCTCTTTCATAATAGTTGCAAGAAGTAAAAGTAAATTCACCCATATAACCATTGGACTCATCCAACTTAGATAATTTAGGTACATAAAGAGGATCATTAAATTTATTATAGAATTCATTAGCATGCTTCTCTCTTTCAAAATAGTTATTAAGATCAATATTAAGTTTAATATCATGGTTGCAACAAAGATTTGGAACAAAAGGTAATTGCAAACCACATAAGTATTTCTCAACATAAGCAAATTTCTCCTCTATGGTGTAATTAGGAGAATTTAAGAACAAAGTAGGACTCTCATGAGTAAGAGTAACATCACAAACAACAAGTATATCATTTTTATCCTCACATAATTTAGTAACAACTAAACATGGAGGTTTATCAATAAGCATAGGACCATCATCTAAAGCATTATCATATAGCATATCTAAACCGTACTCCTCATCATTTTAAAAATTATTATCAATAATGTTCTCATTAGGCATAGGTTGATAGTCCTCCTCATCATCAGAATCATAAAAGCAAAGTTTATCATCAACAAAATCTTGAGTGTTACTATCATTTGTTGAAGGTGAAGTTGGGAGATCCAACTCTTCATTCTCTAGTTGTTCATCATTTTCATCATCCTCTTGGGGTTGCACGGGCATCCCCAAGCTTAAGCTTTTGTCATCTTCTTCCTGCAAAATATTAGAGCTTTCTTGGGCAGCTCTCTTCCTTGTGTCAACAACATAGATATTTTCATTAAATTCAAGTATGCAGAGATCAAGGATATTGGCAATAAAAACTTTAAATTGAGAAGCTATAGGGCAGGTTTCATGTTCATCAATGAAGGTGTATAATTCATAGGCTGCCATAAAAATAACAAATTGCTCTACTTCTTCCATCCCTAAGTGAGCATAATTCCATGTATGATAAGTTGCAATAACATGTTCTCTATTGGAAGGGCATTGGAATTCAAAGTGTCTAAAGTATTCAGAGCAACAAGTTTCTTCCTTATGATAATTAAGCAGCACACTAGAAATTTTATTTAGAAGCTCTATGTATTCTCCTAATCTTTTTCCTTCATTTGATTTCCTAAATTCAGCAGCCATCATGGCGTTTTCATAACAGTTTTCCATTTTTCTAATTTTTTTGGGTTTTTGATATATAAAACTGAAAGTAAAACTAATGAGAAACTCACGACCAAACAAGTTTAAAGGAACCTCCCCAAGCTTAGATGATTGCAAGATATAAAACAAAAATAAATCTAAAGTCTAGTGCACACAAGAATAGAAACTTAAGCGCTACGCTCCCCGGCAACGGCGCCAGAAAAGTACTTGATAACCCCCAAGAGCAGGGGATCACTGTAACACCTCTCAATGTGGAAGTAGGGTATCGATCCGCAGGAGCAAGAAGGAAAATTTATCTATTCCCTACAACTAAAGTGTCACAAGTTTTAGTTGATTATGCACTAAACAAGTTTAAAGAATAAGATGGTTGATTTAATGGATGGAAGTTTAACGTAACAAAACAAGAATGTAAAAGTGTCCCAATCCTCTTCAATGCAAGAGGACAAGACAATGGTTTTCTCTTATAGGAACAATGGACACAGGTTCATGGGTTCACTTAATCCTCTCTCTCTCTCATCTACGGTGATTATCATGTTATAGATAAAGTACACACAATTGTCATGTTTTAATGGTAGCTTTTATGACGGTCACCCTCGTAAGGCTAGCGTGGTTGCTGTCACTCCCACATCATACTCTTCCTTTTTACCCCCAGATAAAGGATGTTGGGCTGTATTTCACATGTCACTCAATACATATGCCGTGTCACATCGGCCATCCCGTACCTACATACATCATACTTCATAATGGACAATATTCTAAACACTAGTACAATGATTCATAATTCGTGTGCATGACCACATCTCTCTCATCTATCCACACTTGGTGGTGTCAATCACCTCATGACAAGGATAAACAAGGCATTATGCATAAATCCAACCATCACATGCATCATAGAATATCTCCAAAGTATGAAAAATCATAAAAGCTCCAACACAACGGTAAATGTATAACAAATCATCTCATACCACAATATCCACCATAAGAATTACATAGATAGATCCATACTTATGCAAGGCACATCATATGGACTCCAACAATGATAATACATAGAGAGATCAGATCAAGCTACCACCACAAACCCAAGGTCCAGGGGTGGACTACTCCCCCTTCATCATGGAAACAGTGGAGAAGTCGTTGGAGAAGATGGAGACCACCCCGGCAGCGCCCCGCCAGAGTTTCCCCCTCCAATCTGCAGCTCCAGGTCTCTGTTTCGTGGTTTCTGTGTTTCGGCGGCGCTCCTTCCAGAAAACGTCGGGGGGCTATTTTTATAGACGTTTTTAGGTCAAGACGAAGCCACGGAGACGAAAACGGACGGCATCGGAGCCACGAGGAATAAAAGAAGTGGTCTCACACGTCCTATGTACCTGGCCGCGTGGGACCATCCAATTTCTTCCTAGAACTTCCTTTTTCGCGGATTCTTGGCTGGTACGTCTTCTTATTTCCAAATATTGGGCCCCGTAAAATATTAGGTCATTTGGACGACGTTTGGTCCCTGAAAGTCAAAAACATGGAAAAAGGGGTTTTCTGCCTGGGCAGGGTTAATTCCATAAAAATAGGAAACATACCAAATATTCCCAAAATCATTATAAAACAGTGATATAACCCTTATATGATGCAAATATGACTGGAATATAAGTAAAAATAATGCAAAGTTCATGTATTCATTTTACATGCATCAAATATACAAGCATATAAAAATTGTTGCACCAAAGTTGACACTAGTGTTTGCTTCTAAGATAGAAAGAAGTAGGAAAACTGACTCAACATAAAAGTAAAAGAAAGGCCCTTCGCAGAGGGAAGCAGGGATTAAATCATGTGCTAGAGCTTTTTAAGTTTTTGAAATCATATAGAGAGTAAAAATAAGTTTTGAGAGGTGTTTGTTAATTGTCAACGAATCAGAAAATGGAAAGTACAATATGACCCCTGCCAACCAGACTTTTAAGAGCGGCTCCCATGAAGGACGTTATTTCTACCAGCAAGGCAGATCATCCCTCTTTCTCTTTTGTTTACACATGCAGATATTTCACTGTTTGTCATTGCTTGACTGATAAATCAGGGCAAAAATGTGAAGAGAATTAAGCGGTTAAAGTTGTAATTAATTGGGACTGGGCACCCCATTTGCCAGCTCTTTTTGCAAAATTAATGGATAAGCGGATGTATATGCCGCTAGTCCGGTGGTAAAGTCTGTTTGACAGTTGACATAAAGACATCCACCCCGTCCTCATGAGCTTGGTAAACATTGACACAAAATAGGAGTAATAATTTTTGAATAGTTTAAAGGTAGCACATGAAAAATTTACTTGGAATGGCAAGAAATACCACATATAGGTAGTTATGGTGGACACAGATGGCATGGATTTTGGCTCAAGGTTTTGGATGCACGAGAAGCATTCCCTCTCAGTACAGAGTTTAGGCTAGCAAGGTTATTTGAAGCAAACACAGGATATCAACCGACACAGCAAGACTTATATGAAAACATATTGCAAGCATTATAAGACTCTACACTGTCTTCCTTGTTAACCAAACCCTTTTACTAGAAAATATCTAGACCTTAGAGATACCAATCATGCAAACCAAATTTCAACGAGCTTTACGGTAGTTCTTCATTAATAGGTTTTAACTACATGATACAAAAGCTTAAACATGAACTACTTGATAACTCAAAACAATTGACAAGTATCAAATTATCCAATACAGTGATCTACAAGAATATGTAAGCTTTTTCCATTATACCACATGCAACATTTTCTGTTCCAACCAAACACCAATCAATTTATTTCAACATAAACTCTCCAAACAATTATAAGTGAAGCAAGAGAGTACTTTCTTTAAAAGAACTAACAGCTCTGAATAAGAGATGCATGCAAAACAGGAGCTAAAAGCATAGCAATAGCTAGATAAGAATACTCAACAAGTATAAGTGAAGAATAGGAGTATTCATATGAAAAAGCGGAGCGTGTCTCTCTCCCAATCAAGAATGCTGGGTCCAATCAAGTTGACCATAAGAAAAATAAAATACTGAAAATAAAAGCACACAGACGCTCCAAGTAAAGCACATATGATGTGAAAGAATTAAAATATAGTTTCACTAGAGATGACCTGATAAGTTGCTGATGAAGAAGGGGATGCCTTGGGCATCCCCAAGCTTAGACGCTTGAGTCTTCTTGAAATATGCTGGGGTGATCCATGGGAGCATCCCCAAGCTTAAGCTCTTCACTCTTCTTGATCACATTATATCATCCTTCTCTCTTGACCCTTGAAAACTTCCGCCACACCAAACTCAGTAATTCTCATTAGAGGGTTAGTGCACAATCAAAAACTCACATGTTCTATAAGGACACAAACATGACCGTTACTTTTAACATTAACTACTGCCACTGATGTTATGTGAAGCTCTTCACCCTAAAAAAGAATTCCACTCAACACTAGTAAAAGAGAGAATGCGAAAAATAAAAGACAGAATCTGTCTAAACAGAACAGTCCGCAAAGACGAATTTTTTCGAGGCACTTACGTTGCTCAGATCGAAAAACTTTAAACTAACGAAAGATGCGTACATATCTGAGGATCACGCACAAAAATTTGCAGATTTAAATAATTTTTCTGTGATTTTACAGAATTAAAACGGTGAACAGCAGAAATCTGTTCCTGCGCAGAAATCCAAATCTAGCATCATCTTCCTATTAGAGGCAATACTTGGCACAACAATGCGATAAAATAAAGATACAAAGGAATTGTTACAGAAGTAAACAACTCCTTGACTCAAAAAGAAAAGAAAAATTGCAGAAATAAAATAATGGGTTGTCTCCCATAAGCGCTTTTCTTTAACGCCTTTCAGCTAGGCGCAGAAAGTAAGAATCAAGTGTTTCCAAGTGATGAAGCATCAACAGAATAATTTGCTCTAACAATAGAATCAAAAGGTAACTTCATCTTCTTTCTAGGGAAGTGTTCCATACCTTTCTTGAGTGGGAATTGATATTTAATATTCCCCTCTCTCATATCAATAATAGCACCAACAGTTCTAAGAAAAGGTCTTCCCAAAACAATAGGACAAGAAGCATTGCATTCAATATCCAAAACAACAAAATCAACGGGGACAAGGTTATTGTTAACCATTATAAAAACATCATCAACTCTCCCCAAAGGTTTCTTTATAGTATTATCAGCAAGGTGAACATCCAAATAACAGTGTTCCAAAGGTGCTAAATCAAGCATATCATAGAGTTTCTTAGGCATAACAGAAATACTAGCACCAAGATCACATAAAGCATTGCAATCAAAATCATTCACCTTCATTTTAATGATGGGCTCCCAACCATCTTCTAACTTCCTAGGGATAGAAGCTTCATGTTTTAATTTCTCTTCCCTAACTTGCATGAGAGCATTAGTAATATGTTTAGTAAAAGCCATGTTTATAGCACTAGCATTAGGACTTCTAGCTAGCTTTTGCAAGAACTTAATTACTTCAGAAATATTGCAACCATCAAAATCAAAGTCATTATTATCAAAGTAATGGGACCATTGTCTCCCACATCTCGAAAAATTTCAGCACTTTTATCAGGAACAGTTTCAGTGTTTTCAGGCAATTTTAAACGTTTTGCAACAGAAGTAGAGACATTGCCAACACCAATTACTTTACCATTGATAGTAGGAGGTTTGTTAACACTTGAGTTTATAGCATTTTCAGTAGTAGTAATAGTATAAACTCTAGCAATACTATTCTTTTTAGCAATTTCATCCTCTCTTGCCCACCTAGCATGTAAATCAGCTAACATCCTCACATTATTATCAATTTTAACTTGATAGCATTGAGAGTTTTGCTCTCTTTAACATCATGAGGCATAGTTTTAATTTTTAACAAATCAACATCAAGAGCAAGACTATCAACTTTAGAGGCAAGAACATCAATTTTCCCAAACTTTTCCTCAACAGATTTATTGAAAGCAGTTTGTGTACTAATAAAATCCTTAAGCATGACTTCAAGATCAGAGGGTACACTCTTATTATTGTTGTAGGAATTACCATAAGAATTAACATAACCATTGCCACTATTAAAAGGATAGGGCTTATAATTGTATTACCAAAATTATTCCTATAAGCATTGTTGTTGAAGTTATTATTTTTAATGAAGTTCACATCAACATGCTCTTCTTGAGCAACCAAAGAAGCTAAAGGAACATTATTTGGATCAACATGCATTTTTCCATTTGTAAGCATAGACATAATAGTATCAATCTTATCACTCAAGGAAGAGATTTCTTCAACAGAATTTACCTTCTTACCTTGTGGAGCTCTTTCGGTGTGCCATTCAGAATAATTTATCATCATATCATCAAGAAGCTTTGTTGCAGCACCCAAAGTGATGGACATAAAGGTACCTCCAGAGGCCGAATCCAATAGGTTTCTTGAAGAAAAATTTAGTCCTGCATAAAAGGTTTGGATGATCATCCAAGCAGTCAGTCCATGGGTGGGACAATTCTTTACCAATGATTTCATTCTCTCCCAAGCTTGAGCAACATGCTCATTATCAAATTGTTTGAAATTCATAATGCTACTTCTCAAAGATATAATCTTAGCAGGAGGATAATATTTTCCTATGAAAGCATCTTTGCATTTAGTCCATGAATCAATACTATTTCTAGTCAAAGATAGCAACCATTCTTTAGCACGTCCTCTCAAAGAGAAAGGAAAAAGTTTCAGTTTAATAATATCACCATCTACATCCTTATACTTTTGCATCTCACAAAGTTCAACAAAATTATTAAGGTGAGCAGCAGCATCATCAGTACTAACACCAGAGAATTGCTCTTTCATAACAAGATTTAAAAGTGCAGGTTTAATTTCATAGAATTCTGCGTTAGAAGCAGGTGGAGCAATAGGTGTACTAATGAAATCATTGTTGTTCGTGCTAGTGAAATCACACAACTTAGTGTTCTCAGGGGTACTCATTTTAGCAAAATTAAAACAAAACAGAAAGATAACAACTTGAAAATAAAAGTAACTAATTTTTTTGTGTTTTTGATAAATAAAGCAAACAAGACTAAATAAAAATAAACTAAGCAAGACAATAACAAAGTAAAGAGATTGGAAGCGTGAAACTCCCCTTGCAGAAATCCTCTTGCTCCCCGGCAACGGCGCCAGAAAAAGCTTGATTGCGTGGATCACACGTTCGTTGGGAGACCCCAAGAGGAAGGTATGAAGCAGTGTAGCAGCAGTTTCCCTCAGTATGAAACCAAGGTTTAATCGAACCAGTAGGAGCAAGAAATCACTTCTGAAGGTTGTTGGTGGCGGAATATGGCACGGCGCAACACCAGGGAATCTGGCGCACGTGGAACCTGCACACAACACAATCAAACTACTTTGCCCCAACGAAACAGTGAGGTTGTCAATCTCACCGGCTTGCTGAAAACAAAGGATTAAACGTATGGTGTGGAAAACAGTAGTAAATTGCAGAGAATGAAAAGGAACAATGTTTGCAGTTGGTTGTATTATCAGTGTAAAAGAATGGACCGGGGTCCACAGTTCACTAGTGGTGTCTCTCCATAAAAGATAACTAACATGCTGGGTGAACAAATTACAGCTGGGCAATTGACAAAATATTGAGCGCATGACAATGCATATATATGACATGATGATTACTATGATATTCATGTGGGCATTACGACAAAATACATAGACCGTTATCCAACAGCGTCTATGACTAATAATCCACCGCCAGGTTGTCATCCGAGTTCCCCGTTGGTATTAAGTTGCAAGCAACGGATAATTGCATTAAGTAATGTGCGTAATGTAAACAAATGCATTAGACCTAACGGCGCACCCTTAAGCTAAGCATCGGTTATTTTATCCCTAGTGGCAACAGCACATCCACAATCTTAGAAGTTATTGTCACTCTCCCAGATTACCGGAGGCATGAACCCACTATCTAGCATAAATACTCACTCTTGGAGTTACAAGCATCTACTTGGCCAAAGCATCTACTAGTAACGGAAAGCATGCAAGATCATAAATAACATATAAGATAGATTGATAATCAACTTGACATAGTATTCAATATTCATCGGATCCCAGCAAACACAACATGTAGCATTACAATAAGATGATCTTGATCATGATAGGCAGCTCACAAGATCTAAACATGATAGCATAAAGTGGAGAGACAACCATCTAGCTACTGCCATGGACCCGTAGTCCAAGGATGAACTACTCACGCATCACTCCGGAGGCAGGCATGGTGATGTAGAGCCCTCCGGTGATGATTCCCCTCTCCGGCAGGGTGCCGGGAAGAGCTTCTGAACCCTCCCGAGCTAGGGTTGACGACGGCGGCGTCTCTGGAACTTTTCGTGGATAATGGCTCGGGTATTTAGGGTTTTCGTGTC
Source organism: Poa pratensis (assembly GCA_947311845.1). Taxonomy (NCBI): domain Eukaryota; kingdom Viridiplantae; phylum Streptophyta; class Magnoliopsida; order Poales; family Poaceae; genus Poa; species Poa pratensis. Next base: position 51,856,368 of record CAMZMU010000036.1, read on the forward strand.
GGGAAGAATAAATAGGCGAAAGGGCGGCGGCTGCAGAGCCATGTGGGCCCCACAACACCCCACGGCGAGGAGGGGGGCCCGCGCGGCCCCATGGTGTGGGTGCCTCGTGGCCCTCCTCCGTCTCTCCTCTGGACTCCGTGTTCGTGTTGGAAAAATAGGAGGTTCTGTCCAAGTTTCGTCCAATTTCGAGAATATTTTCAGACTAGCTTTTCTGGAATACAAAAACAGCAGAAAACAGGAACTGGCACTGTGGCATCTTGTTAATAGGTTAGTCCCAGAAAATGCATAAAAATGCAATGAAGTGTATAGAAAACATGTAACAATTGGTATAATATCAACATGGAACATCAGAAATTATAGATACGTTTGAGACGTATCAACCGCGTGCTCTGGACAATGGTGCGTCCTATACCCCTCGCAACCAGTTTGAATCTAGCAATTCACATGATCATGTTCATAGAAATGATTGATACAATAGAGATAATCACACTAGAGAGTTTCGGATGCCTAAAACCAATTTTCCAAAGTTTGATGGTAATCATCCTAAACTGTGGAAGAACAAAGCTGAAAAATACTTTACCATGTTTCATGTTCCTGAAGATTACAAAGTAGATTATTCCACATTACACTTTACGGGTACTGCAGCATTGTGGTTGCAGACCTATGAAGCACAACACGATATAGAGAGTTGGGCACAGTTAATTGTTGTTGTGTGCCAGAAGTTTGCAAAGGATTTATACTACACTGATATGAGTAAAGCTTTAGAGATTAGACAAACTGGAGATGTAGAAAGTTACTATAGAGAGTTTGAGCATCTCATGCATCAGTTACTTGCTCACAATCGTGCTCTAGATGATACCCTTTTTGTCGCTACGTTTGTTAAAGGTTTGAAAAAAGAAATTAGATCTGCCATAGTGTTACACAAACCGAGAACGGTTGATGTTGCGATATCCTTGGCTCTTTTATAGGAAGCACAATAACATGATTACAAGAAGTACACTTATGAGACTAAACACTGGCATAACAGAGCTGGTCCTGGTAAATTGGGAATTCATCCAGCTGAAGCAGTGGTGGAAAAGGAGAAGCAAGCTGTACAAGCTGTTCAAACAAAAATAGATACTCTCCAAGCTCAACGTCGTGCTCGCGGTGAATGTTTCAAGTGTGGTGGCAAGTTTGGTCCTACTCACAAATGCCCCAATCAAGTTCAATTGGCAGTGATTGATGAAATATGTGCAGCATTGAATTTGACAAGTGACAGCAGTGGCAGTGATGCAGATCAGTCTGACTGTGAAGACAGTGATTCGGATAAGGAGGTGCCAAAAGAAAAAAGGCAGGCAATGAGTTTATCAGTGGCAGCAGCTGAAGGAACAGTAAGCAAGAAGACAATGAGGTTATTGGGCCATATTGGTAAAACCCAGGTGCTGATCTTAATTGATTCAGGCAGTTCTGGTAATTTCATTAATTGTTCCTTGGTGAACAGGTTGGCGTTACCAGTGCAGCAGTTGAATCCAGTTCAAGTCACAATTGCCAACGTGAGAAAATGTACAGCATAGAAGGCATTACCAAGTTGGTTTGGGGTATGCAAGACTCCAAGTTCTCAGCACCTGTCAGAATGTTACCTATCAAATGCTATGATATCATCTTGGGGATGGAATGGTTAGAGAATTGCAATGGTGGCAAGATGTTTGTCGACTGGAAGCGCAAAAAGATGAGGTTTATGCATGAAGGACAGAGGATTACCTTGAGAGGAATCAATTCCAACAATTCACATTGTCCAAACCTTTCTGTTGCAGAGATACATCAATTGATTGAACAAGATGCAGTTGCTCAGATTATTGAGTTGGAAGTAACTAATGATACTACACTGGTAACCACAATACCAGCAGCAATTCAAAAGGTGATCGATCAACATCAAACAGTGTTTCAGGAACCTGTAGGACTTCCGCCAAAGAGGCCATTTGACCATCAGATTCCATTAATACCTGGTGCAATTCCGGTACAGAAGAAGCCTTTATCGATATGCTCCAACTCAGAAAGACGAGTTAGAACAGCAGATTGCTGATATGCTTCATAAAGTTGTCATTCAACCGAGCTTCAGTCCTTATGCATCTCTAGTTATTCTTGTCAAGAAGAAGGATGGAGGATGGCGTATGTGTGTAGATTATAGATATCTTAATGCCTTGACAGTAAAAAATAAATATCCCTTACCAGTGATTGATGAATTACTGGATGAGTTATCTGGCTCGGCCTTTTTCACCAAACTTGATTTACGCAGTGGATATCATCAGATCCGAGTAGCAGAAGGAGAAGAGTTTAAAACAGCATTCAAAACACATCATGACCACTGGGAATTCAAGGTTATGCCCTTTGGTTTAACAAATGCTCCAGCAACTTTTCAGTCTGCAATGAATGTTGTCTTTGCTCCATTATTACGAAAAGGTGTTCTCATCTTCATGGACGATATTTTGCAGTATTCACCCACCATGTCTGAGCATACAGAGTTGTTAAAGCAGGTCTTTCAGATATTGCAGAGCAAAAAAATTCTGGTGAAGCATTCCAAGTGCACATTTGCACAGTCAAGTTTGGAATATCTTGGTCATATTATCAGCGCTCAAGGAGTTGCCACTGATCCGAATAAAATCAAAGCGATTCAAGTGTGGCCGACACCTATGTCACTCAAAGAGTTGAGAATATTTCTGGGGGCAGCTGGTTATTACAGAAAGTTTATAGAGCATTATGGTATCATTAGTCGTCCATTAACTGAGCTGTTGAAGAAGAATGTTCAGTTCATCTGGTCTTCAGTAGCAGAGCAAGCCTTTCAGACGCTCAAGCAGGCATTGGTAAATGCTCCAGTTTTAACATTACCAAATTTTCAAGTTCCATTTGACATTCATACGGATGCGTCTGGAGTAAGCATTGGTGCAGTTTTATCTCAGAAAGGTCATCTGATTGCCTACTAGAGCAAAGCTCTCAGTGCACGAGCGCAAGCACTATCCACGTATGAAAAGGAGTGTATGGCACTCATTATGGTTGTGGAAAAATGGAAACAATACCTGTATCATCAACAATTCACTATTTACACAGATCACAAGAGTTTGGTTCATTTGGAATCGCAATAGTTGACGAATTCTATGCAACACAAGGCATTTTGCAAGCTGTTGGGACTGAACTATCAAGTCAAGTACTATCAAGAAAAGCCAATACTGCTGCTGATGCATTATCTCGGTGTCAAACAACTGAAGAATTGGCGGCCATCTCGACAACTAAGCCAAGATGGTTAGAGATTGTGGTAGAGAGTTATGTTACTGATCCGCAAGCTAAAGAATTGCTGACACAATTGAGTGTAGTGAGTCCAGATGCTCAGGGCTTTTCTTTACATGATGGTGTGATCAAGTATCAAGGCAGAATCTGGCTGGGGCAACATGCTGAAGCAAAGAAAGCTATTTTACTGGCTTTACATGATAGTGGTATTGGTGGACACAGTGGTTTTACAGCAACTTATCACAAAGTAAAAGAGTTGTTTGCATGGCTAAATTTGAAACAAGATGTCAAGACATATGTAGCTCATTGCGCAGTATGCCAGCAGGCCAAGCCAGAACATGTGGGATTGCCCGGAAGTTGCAGCCCTTGCCAATACCCACGAAAGCTTGGGAAATCGTTAGTCTTGATTTTGTAGAAGGGTTGCCTAAATCTGGGAGATATGACACCATTCTGGTAATCATTGATAAATACACAAAGTATGGGCATTTCATTCCACTGGTGCATCCTTACACAACATTGTCAATAGCTCAGCTATATGTGGACAATGTTCACAAATTACATGGCTTACCAGCAGTATTGATCTCTGATCGAGATAAGGTGTTTACAAGTGCATTCTGGCAGCAATTGTTCAAGCTTACAGACACCACGTTAAATATGAGCTCCAGCTATCACCCTCAGACGGATGGCCAGACAGAACGTCTCAATCAGTGCATGGAAACGTATCTGCGATGCATGACTCAAGCTTGTCCTTCCAAATGGTCGAAATGGATACCATTAGCAGAATTTTGGTACAATACAACATTCCATTCAGCCTTAGGAAGAACCCCATTTGAAGTCTTGTATGGATATAAGCCTAAACATTTTGGAATCCAGGATGCCAAGGAGGATACAGTCCCGGATCTTGCTACATGGATCAAAGAAAGAGATGATATGCAGAGACTCATCCAACAAAATCTTCTGCGAGCACAGCAACGCATGAAGAGTCAAGCAGATAAAAAACGAGTTGAACGAACATTTGAAGTGGGGGGTCAGGTGTATTTGAAGTTACAACCTTATGTTCAGACTTCAGTGGCTCGACGCTCAAATCAGAAGTTGAGTTACAAATTCTTTGGTCCTTACACTGTCATCAAGAAGGTTGGTGCAGTGGCTTACAAATTACAGTTACCACCTGGAAGTCAGATTCACCCAGTGATGCATGTATCCTTGCTTAAGAAAGCGTTGCCAGCAAACACTGTTGCTCAACCAGACTTGCCACTGCAGTCTTCCATGATGGATTCTCCTTCAGTTCCATTGCAGGTAATTGATACTAAGAATGTTACTTCTGGTACAGGTATCATCACTATGGTGCAGATACAATGGAGTGGGTTACCAGCTACTTGGTTAACCTGGGAGAACAAGAATCGATTGCGGCAAGATTTCCCTGATGCGCCTGCTTGGGGTCAAGCAGCAACTCAAGCGGGAGGGAATGTCACGGCCCACCCTCTATCCGTGACCCAGGAGAAGCCCAGTGAAGCCCAAGCCCACGAGTGAGCTGAGCTGCTGCGATAGCTGTGCGGGCATCGCCCATGTTATGCGGAAGGAGTTGACAGAAACAGCTAACGATGATCAATACGCTGATGCGTGTGTAACCTCCTCTCCTCTCTCTGTTCTTCCTTCCTCCCCAGAACTCTATATTCTCTTGTATCAGATCTACGAATCTGTGTGTCGTGACGAATTCCTCTATCTGGTGTGCTGCCATTAGCTGGAACGTCACAGGCTCCTGGCAGGAGCAAAGAAGATGGCGAAATTTTGAGGCTAATTTGTTTTGTGGTCACGTTGGTGTTTGTTTCCTTTTTTTTAGCCTAGGCATGTGGTTGTTTGCTCTTTCTATATATCAATATGAAAGGCAAAGCAAAAAGAGACGCATGCGCGTGTATCTGTAATGATCCGATGTGTGTAGCACCGCAGTGGTACTGGTACCTACCGGCACTTTTCGTCTTCTTTTTTCCAAATAGTGCGAGACACGCCATGTGCTATCCTGCTATGTAGGTGTAGTTGGCACATCCATTACTTGATTCCCACCATCGAAATCATGCACCGACCTGATCACCAAACATATAAAAAACCTCTGAATTAAACAACCTAAACTCTGAAACCTCCACTCGTTTATAACCACAATCGCATTCAAAGCTTCAACATCCAAATCACATCACTAGCTAAGTAGCTAGCAGCCTAGCACGTCCCACGAACTTAAAGATCCAAGCGTCGAGCCAAGGTTTGTCAATGGCAGGGGAGGCGGAGGAAGCGAGGAGGTGAAGTTGCTGGGCGTGTGGGACAGTCCATTCGTGAACAGGGTGCAGATCGTGCTCAACCTGAAGGGGAACAGCTACGAGTACGTCGAGGAAGACCTCCACAACAAGGGTGAGGTCCTCCTCGCCTCCAACCCAGTCCACAAGAAGGTACCCGTCCTCATACACAACGGCAAGGCCATCCCCGAGTCGCAGGTCATCCTGCAGTACATCGACGAGGCCTGGTCGAGCGCTGGCCCCAGTGTCCTCCCAGCTGACCCGATCCAGCGCGCCACCGCCCGGTTTTGGGCCGCCTTCGTCGACGACAAGGTAAGTACACGGCGCATGCATCACCTTCTCGATCGTGACCGCGCGCTCTCTGTTCTTGTTCGCCGAAGTATGCTCAAAGCAACGCATGTGCTGCAGGTTGGGTCGCCGTGGTTCACGATCCTGTTCGCGCGTAAGACGGAGGAGAAGATGGAGGCGGCGGTGCGGGCCATCTCGGCGCTGGAGACGCTGGACGGCGCGTTCAGGGACTGCTCCGGTGGCAAAGCCTTCTTCGGCGGCGACGGCATCGGGTTCGTCGACGTCGTGCTCGGCAGCTACCTGGGGTGGTTCGTGGTGATCGAGACGATGATAGGCGTCAAGCTCATGGACGCGGCGAGGACGCCACGCCTTGCCGCTTGGGCCGAGCGGTTCAAGATGGAGGATGCGGTGAAGGGTGTCTTGCCTGAAGATGTTGATAAGGTGCTCGAGTTCCTGCAGACGTTCCTTAATTAGGAGCGTGATTGAGTGGAGACGTGGAGTGACCCTGGAAGTTTTTTTTTTTGTATTTGGACCTTTTTTTTTAGAATTGGACTGTTTTCTTTCATCTGTTCCTGTGGGGTTGTTTGTAATGGGCCATCAAATATTTCAGGCCTAACAAACAAGATCAATAAGAACACGAGAGGCCATACATATGGTTTAAAAAATTGTTTGCGATGTTCAAAAAACGTTCATATGATAAAATCAGTGTTCACAAAAGTTCAAATAGTTGTTCATGAGGTTAAAAATGTTCATCCGTAAAAAATAATGAACCAAATTAGGGTGAACCGTAATAATTATGAAACAAAAAAATTAGGGTGAACCAAGTAACACATGAACCAAAATTAAGACGAACAAAAATTCGGGTGATCCAATTCAATTGGGTCAACCGTAATAATGGTAAACCAAAATTGAGGAACAAATTAGGGTGAATCTTACTAATAGTGAACCAAAAATTGATGAACGGAAATACGGTGAACCAAAGATTTGTATCTGGGTCTAATTTGAAAAGCTTTTACTCTAGAACAAATTCGAGAGGCCTTCATATGCATAGACCTAATTTGAGAAGGCGTGATAGTGTTAAGAAAAATAATGGGTGAACTCGTAATAATAGTGAACCTAAACAATTAGGTGAACCAAGAAAGATATGAACCAAATTAAGACGAACAAAATATCGAGTGATCTAATTGGGTGAACCATAATAATAGTGAACCAAAAAGTTGGCGAACAAATTAGGTTGAACCATAATAATAGTGAACCAAAAGTTGAGGAACCAAAATAGTGTGAACCAAATATTTGTCTTCGAATCTACTTTGAGAAGGCTTGATAGTGCTAAAACATGATGGTCCAAAATTAATTCATCAATTATAATAGCGAACCATGCATCACACACATGAAAAATATTCATATTTTTTTTAGAAAAATCAAAACGGGATAAGAAAATGAAAACAAAAATAAAAAATGGAAATGAAATAAGAAAACAATAAAAGAAAAGGTAATAAAATCATGTTGAAAATTTGAGTGGACAAAATAAATAAGAAGTACTACCTCTGTTTTTTAATATAAGATGTTTTAGGTGTTGTACATGTTGTCTAGATACATACTAAATTGAGTGAACATACACACTTAAACATGTCTACATACATTTATGTACACATGCATGTGGACAAATGCTAAAACATCTTATATTAAAAAACGGAGGGAGTATATCATAAATGTTAGAACAAGGACCGTAAAAACGAAGAAACTAGAAGAAAAAAGAGACACAAACAGGCTTGCGAAAAAGAGTCGAACGCTACACGCGGGATCAAACTTGCGATGGAAGCTAGAAAAGTAATATGACAGGAAGTTTCCATGGTTCTTTGGTGGGCCGACCCATGATGGACAAACTATAGGCGAGTCGGTGATACAGCTCACAATGAGCAAGCAATAGTGCCTGCACCGAGGTGGAAGACGGGACGATGGCTAGGTCTAGGTGGCTAGGTCTAGGACGGGGATTCAGCAGCAAGTCACGTTGTAACTGGACCCTTCTATGTCCATCCGACGGATAAGGTTGAGCCAAAAAATGATCTCAAAATTTAAATATTACAAAAAATTGAAAAAAATATTAAGTCGTATATGGTCCGTTCTGTATTCTAAAAAAAATTCGTGTCATTTGAATTGCCCGTTTGATCTAATAGCGAAAGTATGAAAAGATATTTAACGATAATTCAATCTCAGAATAAACAGCAAACCATATACGACTTACTAGATTTTTTTCAAAAATTTCTGAAATATTTGAATTTCAGTTTCACTTTTTGGCTCAATCTTGTCCGTTGGATGGAAAACGAAGGGCTGATGAAAGGTGTCAGTTACAACATAATTTGTTGTGAGCAAGTCACTGAATCCTAGTCCCAAAACGATGCCCGGGAAAATGGGGAAACTTTTATGTAATATGTCCAACGTAGTATGCTCAACTTTTTTATGTATAATCTATTTATGCAAAAATTGTTCTTGCACTATGTTGGTTTATGAATTCCCCAGCTTATGCACAGCTGGTGCTTGTGATGGATGGCAATAAGATTATTTATAATCATGATCATCACGGCTGTTACATTGCTAGGAACTTCATATGACATAGTACTTGGATTCCATCATGTTTGAAAATCACATCTAAAGATGTAGTCACCCAGCAGACTGTGAGTTTGTGTTTTGTTTCCTTGTATAGTTGCTAGGCTCGATTCTGCAGATGATAGTCACTGTTACCATCTTGTTTCTCGGTTTGAAATAGTGACAACCTTTGAACACTTGCTATAGTCCATAGTTCATTTGTTTCATACTTACCATCTTTTCCTTTCGTCTTGTTTAGTTGCCGCCAACAACACTGCATCCTTCCATGTTCAGGTGCCCAGCTTGCAGAACATATGAGATATACTCTATTACGATGAAACAAGCTTCCAAATTTCATGTAGTGTGGCAAACCTTTTGTTCGATAAAACCGATACTTAATGAAATGATACACCTTAAGGCTGATGAGATACTTTTGTTCCCGTGCGTGAGGTGTTTTTTGTGCCTGATGATTACCATTTTAAACTGATGATATATTGTTGTTCCGGTAGTGAGTTCTTCTCTTCTGCTCGGCTGCTATAAAGACTAGATTTTTGTCGATGAAAGTGTTGATGAAACAGTGTGTGCTGTAAAAAAGTTCAGGTTTTTACTGCTGAAACACTTGTGCTAACCCTGTGAGCCAAACAACGTGAGTTAGTGGCAAGGGACTGATGGGGAAGGGGATTGGGTGATCTGAGTGTTTTCACCAAAACCCCTGGGGATAATACCCACAAAAACATTAGGAAACACTGTTGCCAAAGGAGGCTTAAATGGTTGGCACCTTTTTTCTGTTTTTTAATGGTGACTGCTACTTTTCTTAGAACAAAAAAAAATTGCCATCTAGTTTCAAAAAAAAATGCCATCTTATGGACCTGACCATCCGACTAGTACGTCGATGATGACGACATCAAGTCACCAACCTTCAAACACAGGAATATACGCACGTGCTAATCAAAGACGTCCAGGTACTAGTCAAACATAGTTACCCATATTCCAAGCTTCCAATGCAAGTATGCAACACGCACACTACAAGTTCACTTGCCCTGCTCGCTGCCCTATATATAGCTCCCACAATCCACATAGCCTGAGTCGTATAATCAGACCACAACCCGAGCGTTCTACACACATTTTCGTCCACGCCGCAACAGGAGCACCGGTCTCGATCTAGCAATCAGCTAAAGAAAGAGCAAGAGTTGGCCATGGCAGGAGGCGGCGAGCTGAAGCTGCTGGGCGTGTGGACGAGCCCTTACGTGATCAGGGTGCGCGTCGTGCTCAACCTCAAGTCGCTGCCGTACGAGTACGTGGAGGAGAACCTCGGCAGCAAGAGCGCGCTCCTCCTGGGCTCCAACCCGGTGCACAAGAGCGTGCCCGTCCTCCTCCACGCCGGCCGCCCCGTGAACGAGTCCCAGGTCATCCTGCAGTACATCGACGAGGTCTGGTCCGGCACCGGCCCCTCCGTGCTCCCGGCCGACCCCTACCAGCGCGCCGTCGCCCGCTTCTGGGCGGCCTACGTCGACGACAAGGTCGGCTCGGCGTGGAAGGGGATGCTGTTCACCTGCAGGACGGAGGAGGAGAGGGCGGAGGCGGTGTCCCGCGCCGTGGCGGCGCTGGAGACGCTGGAGGGTGCCCTGGCCGAGTGCTCCAAGGGGAAGCCGTTCTTCGGCGGTGACGGCATCGGATTCGTTGACGTCGTGCTCGGCGGCTACCTCGGGTGGTTCCGGGCGGTCGACAAGATGATCGGGCGACGGCTGATCGACCCGGTCCGGACGCCGCTGCTGGCCAAGTGGGAGGAGCGGTTCCGCGCGGCGGACGCGGCCAAGGGCGTCGTTCCGGACGACGCCGACAAGATGCTCGAGTTTTTGCGCACCGTGCTCGCCTGGATCGCCTCCAAATCCAAGTGAGAACTGTGACATCGTCAGTTAGTGTTTCTGTGTGTCCGAGTCCGTCAGGTGTGTGCTTAATAAATGTAGCACATCTCGTGTGTTGTATCAAGGGCAAGTGATGCTGAATAAATTTACTGTTTGTGTTTCTAAAAATGATAGAATTAGGCGTCCCTGGATCTTTCCGTTCGATCACCCGGGTCCGCAGCCGTACGATGGGGACACCAAAAACCGTCTGATGCAGCCAACCCAACCAACTTGTCATGGTCAACGCACTCACCCCAACACGGAACACGCTGCAACCGCACCCATCTTCGGCCGGCGCGCTCTGCTCCGCTCCGCCCTATCCTCTCCTCCCTGCAGCACCACGCCCCTGCAGCTTAGCCAGAGAACACGGAGCCCGTCGCCGGAGAAGACGCCACCCGCCGCTGGAGAAGACGCCGCCCGTCGCCGGAGAATAAAACATGGTACATACCAAACGCAGACAAGGATGATGAATAAAACATGGCAGGAGCAATAATCCGACTAACATATTAAACACTACAATACAGACCGACATAGTACATACCAAACGCAGACAAATATAAACACTTGGCATGACAATAAACAAATAACAAACAACATTGTGGGACGGCTCATAGCAAGGGGTTAGCTTGCCTTCGAAGACGGGGATCCGCTGGGCTTGGAAAGGTCGGGGTGATCCCGCAGCGTGGGGTGTCGATAGCCGCTTTACCCGGACTCCGGATTGCACTCACACAAGGGCACCCAATAAAACTATTTTGGAATGAGATGATATCAGTACCACCGGAAAGAGCTCGTCGAGATGAAGACTTAGAAATTTGAATCACCGAAAACGGACTTACGGTTCAAAAGATATTGCCGTTTGAAAATTCCTGCAGTAGAGGAAAAGAAAACTGCCGCGGGAAAAAAAACGGCGCGGGCCGCTTCTGCCGCGCGGCTGGGCCGTCGCTGGGCCGGGTGCGCGCCTGCGCACCGCGCGCTGTGCGCTGGCCGCTGCTCGCGGCTGGGCCGCCAGTGGGCCGCACTGGGCTGGCTGGGATCTGCTGCTGGCCTGTGCTCCTGCTGGGAAAAAAAAAACAGAGGGCTGGGCTTCTTCCACCGCTGGCCCGCTGGGCTGTTCCTGGACCGAAGGCAACGGTTCGGAACGGAAAAGAATCACCGAACGGGGCAAAACGGATCGAAGTATCGTGGCCTTCTTCTTCGTCGTGCGCAGGAGGAGCACGGGCTCGCCCGGTAGCTCGTCGTCGTCGCCGCTGGGGGAGGCCGTGGCGCCGGGGAAGCGGCAGGGACGGGCTGGCGTGGGCCACCGCGGCCGGGAGGGGGAGGCTCAGGGACGGGGACAAGGTCAACGCCGTCCTCCTCGCGGGCACGCACGGTGGCGCTGGAGGTCGACGTCCGCCGGCAACGGGCGGCTCGGCGGAGCCAGCCGAGGTTGGCGGCGAGTTGGTGTGCAGTGCCGCGCCGGGGACGGCTCCAAGGTGGCCGGGGAGAGGCTCTGCGCGAGGGGCGCGTCGAGCACGGGCTCGGCCGTGCGGCCATGGCGGTGGGGGGTGGCGCCATTCGCCGGGGCGGCCAGGGGACAGTTCGACGGCGGGGATGGACACGCCAGATCACGCCGCGCTTGGGGAGGGGCTCGGCTGCAGAGGGAGAGGCTCGGGTGCTCGCGGCTAGAGGGGGGGGGGGGGTTCGGCCATGGTGGGCTCGAGCACGAACTCGAGCCTCCCATGCTCCTCATGGTCTTCTGGTTTGCAGGGGAGGGAAAGGAGAGGGAAGGAAGCGTGAGGCAGTGGAGAGGGAAGTGAGATGAGGGAGCTGAGTTTCCAGGGAGGGCTCGGTCTTTTTGCTAGAGGAGAGGGAACTTGAGGGCACCGTCGGTGCATCGGTGCACCAACCTTGCTTCCACCATTTAATGGAGAGGATAAGAGTGGGAGGGGGTGAGCTGGTTGCGCAGTGGAGCACGAGTGTGCACTGCAGAAGAGGGGTTAGGCACCGTCCACAGCAGTAACGGAGATTAGGGTTTAAGCAAAGCGCGCGTCCAGGGCGCGACACGGCAACATCGGCGCGTTCCCGATGACTCGGGGGTCTAAACGCGGTGGGGTTTTTACCACTGCACGTGAAACTCAAAACTCTACAACTTTGGTGACTAAAGTTTTCGCGAATTCGAAACTTCGCGCGACGAGAAGTTTTGAAAAACAGTATTGGTCTAATTCGAAAATGCTTATTTGAGGAGGCAAACGATTTTTGGTTTGATCAAGACTTTGCCCAGAGGTGTAGGCTCTCCTAGTACTTGCATCTAGGTGTTCTCCTCCCACTACCAAAATCATTTGGCTTGGTTTTGGAAACATTTGAATTTTAGGGCAGAAATTTAGGACAAGAGGAAAAGTTTTTCAGGTGTCGGAAAACACCACTAAAATCAGGGATGAAATTTTGGGGTGTTACAGACCTTCCCCCCTTAAAAGGAATCTCGTCCTCGAGATTAAGGAGGTTATACAAGATAATTCTTGAACGATCCATTTATACCCAAAAAAACTTTTTCTACAAAATACTAGGGTTTTTAATACTCAAGAGATTAGCACTCCACAAGATTTTTATTTAAAACCATATGATATTTCTACCATACTCAATGCATTTACAGAGGCATGGCAGGGGCTTACTCAATCAATCAACATAGGATCTACTCACATGGTTATGAATTTAAAATCTAAGGTTTTGCACAAACAGGGTAAGATCAAACAAGATCTACAACCAAATTATCAAATAATCTAACAAGATCAACTGGGGTGAGTAAGAACTCAAAAACCTTTATAAACAAAAGGCAGGGATATGCTAATCATAACCTTCTCCTAAGGTTTTATTTTTGAAAAGTTATACACACACGACAGGTGCCCCTTTCATGTGCGTACAACAAAAGGTTTTATTTTTGCAAAGCTATACATACATGGCAGGTGCCCCTTTCATGTATATACAGTTTGGAAAAGAAACAAGGTTGTTTTCAAACAACGATGTTCGCGCCACAAGAGTGGGATCACAAACACCAAAATTTTGTGGGATAGAGCCATTCCCAAAGTTTGTTTTTGCAAAGAAATTTTCCCTATAGAACTCCGGGATACGAGGAAAATAACCGTCTCGGGGTACCTCTTCACGTTGAAGTAGTCGCAGTGTCCTAGTTGGAGTAGAACTTGCATCATCAATTTCGGAAATTGTCCATCCGTGTACAGTTCGTGTCTTGCAGCAAGATTAAATGGCAGGGATACAAGCATGGGTAGGAGAATTTCTACTTGTAGCAAAACATCATTTTATAAAACATTTCTGCATTTTATGGCCCAAAACAAAACGGCTGCAGCAGTATGGCATAATCATTTCAACCATACCGTATAGACAAGCACAAGCAAACATAGACAGAAAACACTCTACAAAAATCCTTCTGTGTTCCAGCGAGGAGAAACTCAACAAGCAATTAAGCTTGTGATGGGACTCGTGGAGGGCTCGGGCCCTTTCTTTAACATGCGTCAGACAAGGTTCATATTGGGTGAGGAACCTTGGGGATACATGTAGGAGTTTTTCAAACCTATACACGAGCCAACATTAAGTGAGCGGGACACCGTGGTTACAGTGTCTCATCAAATACTTCCACTTAATAGTTAAACTTGTGCAACACACACAAAATAATTTGCATACTACAAAATAATCCCATTCAAAGTTTGCATTAACTCACAGGTGGGTATATGCGTCTGGGTTCACATATACTGTCCCTGTTTTAAGTGATCTGTCGTTTCTTCAAAACCTTTAACTGAAGAAAAGGCATGATGTTCCATCATGTGTCAACCAAGTGGTCAACCAGGGGATAAGAACACCAAGTTTTATTTCGGCTGATTCGACATCAACCAAGAAACAGACAACAAACTTGCATTACAACCAACACAAGGAAAACAAACAACAAAACAAACAAGCTCACGGCTTCTCACCTACCAACATACGAGCGTCACTCAGACTAAACAAACAGGGGCTCTATTCCGCTTGACGGCCTCTGGGGGTCGGTGGAGCGGTGCCAAGACGAAGAGTGGTGTCCACATCTGCATCTTCCGGGGGTGGGGAATCACCGGCCTGCCTTCAAGGACAACACCTGGTTCTTGGGGTTGCTGCCGAACTCGGGCCATGGCTTCCTCAAGAACAGAAAGACCAACATGGGTGCCATCTGTTCAGGTACCTGTAGTGCCCACTGAAGTCGATCTGGCACGGAGCCTTTGTGGGATGGACCAGGGTCTGGAATCTGGGGTTTTCCTTGCTGGGTTTGAGCTTGGTCCTGTGTGGCTGAGATTGGATTCCTCATGGAAGCATGCTGCAGGAGTGCAGGGCCAAGACTTTGCCTGGCGACTCGGAGCTCGGCCATGAGTGAATGGTTCAGGCTTTCCATTGCAGCGAGGTAGGAGACCAAGTGCACTATAGCTGAATCGACTTCATTTTCGGTGTTGGCCCAGATTATCCGAGGACCAGACCGAGGCATAGCTGGGAGAAAGAAGTAGGCTCTACACCGCACAAATGCCGGTTCCATCCATCTGAGACGGGCAAGGCTTTCAAAGGCGGTTACCTGGAAAGCTAGCTCAAGTGTAGGCATTAACCTGCCACTAAACTCATAGGGTTTCTTCTTGCGGTCGGGATGCGGCTTGATACTCACAACAGCCTG
This sequence comes from Poa pratensis, assembly GCA_947311845.1. Taxonomy (NCBI): domain Eukaryota; kingdom Viridiplantae; phylum Streptophyta; class Magnoliopsida; order Poales; family Poaceae; genus Poa; species Poa pratensis. The sequence continues at coordinate 51,871,370 of CAMZMU010000036.1, forward strand.
AAACTCATGCCCGGCAGGTGAGTCTTCGCTTCTGAACACCACATACTGAGGACGGGTCGATGCACCAAGAGCATCACGGACGACCTCCCAAAGAAGAAGGGGGAAGCCGGGGCAATGGTCGGCAGTGGTATCCATATAGAAGGTGGGTGCCATCTAAACTAGTGCAAGCTTCAGGGCTATGGGTGAGGTAAGAACGCGGGATACCTTAGCGGAATCCTGCTTCAATAGAGTTGGGTTGCCAAGGGTAGAAGGCGAAGGTGGGGATGTCTGGAAGCTAGGACTGGGTCTCATTTCTAAGGGTTAGTGTCAATTTCTTCTCATGGAAGAAACTGGCGAGCCTCACTCGGGGATTGGGACAAGTCCTACTGCACCATACTGTTGACCAACAATAGCCATGCCGGTTAGGCGGAGATGGGTCAAATCCATCGGGCTCCTTGTCGGCAAATAGTACGGTTGAGCTTTCCATGCTAGGGTAGTCTACAGCCAGCCTGGTGCTCTGATACCATGTCTGTGACACCCCTCCCTGGCACATATCACCAGAGAGGCAGTCGTCCCGTGCGCCATCCCAAGATAACTGGCCGCACGTCACAACAGTGTAACATAATGGAAATCATTACACAATCAGGCACATCAGTGCTACAAATGGTTTACAAGGCCATCAAGGAATGACAAATATCAATCCCAGCATGGCACGATACAGAGTTTTAACTGGCAGCGGAAGACATATGAGAGGCTACGGCTTGGAGCGGCTCCACTCCACAGGTTCTGGCTGGGCTACTGATCCTAGCACGCTCTTGCTTCAAATCCTTACTAAGGTGGAAGATGAATCCTCGACAAAACCTGGCCACAATCACAAGGCCCGTGAGTACATTAATATGCACTCAGCAAGAATCGCCACTCACCACAAACAATCCAACAATCATGCAACAAGATATACATTGGAAATAAAATCCTACAACATGGCAAGGTGTAATCTAGATACCTGATATAAAAGTAGCATGGCATTGACAACCAAACATGTCATAAGCAAGCAACGGGGGTATCACCAGTACAGAGTCCAAGCCAGGTGGGGTTGGATCGTGCACCGGCAATCATACAAAGGGCTTACCTGTGACGAGAAACGGGTGTACCAAGGGGTACCAAATAATACACAACATCACCTGTGATCACTGCTAGGCCCACTGGCCTCATCATTTCACTCTGGGCACGCACGGTTGATGTGGGCTCTGGCCTAACTATAGGCTTCCCAACGCATCACACCGCCATCCCTAAACTTGGTTCATAATCACATCTCAAGTAACATTCCTGCATCAACTTATTGTTCATTTAGTGAAATCAGGTTGCTCATCTTTCTTTCAAACAGAATTTATGTTTAACCTCCTGACACGACGAGGACACACAGTGTGACTGACACTGAACTGTTGTTCCATAACCTTGGAACGAGGCTAGACATCCAGATTTGACACTCTCGAGAGGTTGCAATTACCACTCACCTAAGTGCACCACACTGAGCCGGTACTTTAGGACATCATCCCTAAGGCGAACTCAGTAAGATACACTCACCTGACCGTTCACGCTACCAAGACACTCCATGTATAGCCACCGACATAACTCTATGCCTTATGCAGAAGTGAATCCGGCACGTCCCCAACCCATGAGCGACGCCTAGCTCCGGAACCTTCGCAAGACTAGTCCCGACCAACTATGGTAACCGACTAGACTTGCCAAAAGGGTGGCATCAAAGGAGGCTCGATAGGATTACGTAGGTCAAGGCCCGCCCATGTGAGCGACAGTGGCAGTGCGTTCGATGTTCAGATTAGTGGCACCGTGGACTGACCCTATCGTTGTTTGGAGGGGTGTTTCATTTAATCAAGTTCCCTCATTCACAAGTCCAAACCAAGAGGATTAGTCCAACACAACAATCACAATATCATAATATATCATCACACGACAAAATATTAGCAACACAATAAATCAAGCAATAGTAGTATCCATGTCCAAACTTAGCAAAATAAAAAGAATGTCAACCGGAAGACTACGGCAGCGGTCTTCCGCTGGCAAGCGCCTTCTCGTTTGACAAGGAAAAATAAACGTCAACCGGATGACTGTGGCAGCGGTCTTCCGCTGGCAAGCGCCTTCTCGTTTGACAAGGAAAAAGAAACGTCGACCGGAAGACTGTGGCAGCGGTCTTCCGCTGGCAAGCGCCTTCACAGATCAACTACAAAAGATAACACAGTGGGTCAATCGGACGACTGTGGCGGTTCCTCCAGCCAGCGCCCTCGCAGATTAATTACAAAGTTGGCGAGGCATGTAGCCTCCAAACAATGAACCGAAAAGCAATCATAAGAAAGAAAGCATCCATTCCACTCGAGGATTAACCTGACGTGGTGTCAGCAATCTTGGCAAAAAGAACCAAATGGAAAGTCAGCTCCCAAGCGTCGCAGTCCGGGTGGTCTACGCCAACCATATTTGACGGAGGGACAAGAAGCAAATAACACTTTTGGCAAATGCCCCCAACTCCGAGGATCATAAGACGACATTCGTCCGCTCCTCACCTCGGCGAAGAAGAAGAAGCAAACAATCATAGGAACGCAGGTTTTACAGTTGTTTAATTAGAGGGTTCGACAAAGCCACGCAAGTGCGAGGCGCACAATTAATTCACACGTCATTCTAATGCATACAAGGATGATGAATAAAACATGGCAGGAGCAATAATCCGACTAACATATTAAACACTACAATACAGACCGACATAGTACATACCAAACGCAGACAAATATAAACACTTGGCATGACAATAAACAAATAACAAACAACATTGTGGGACGGCTCATAGCAAGGGGTTAGCTTGCCTTCGAAGACGGGGATCCGCTGGGCTTGGAAAGGTCGGGGTGATCCCGCAGCGTGGGGTGTCGATAGCCGCTTTACCCTGACTCCGGATTGCACTCACACAAGGGCACCCAATAAAACTATTTTGGAATGAGATGATATCAGTACCACCGGAAAGAGCTCGTCAAGATGAAGATTTAGAAATTTGAATCACCGAAAACGGACTTACGGTTCAAAAGATATTGCCGTTTGAAAATTCCTGCAGCAGAGGAAAAGAAAACTGCCGCGGGAAAAAAACGGCGCGGGCCGCTTCTGCCGCGCGGCTGGGCCGTCGCTGGGCCGGGTGCGCGCCTGCGCACCGCGCGCTGTGCGCTGGCCGCTGCTCGCGGCTGGGCCGCCAGTGGGCCGCACTGGGCTGGCTGGGATCTGCTGCTGGCCTGTGCTCCTGCTGGGAAAAAAAAACAGAGAGCTGGGCTTCTTCCACCGCTGGCCCGCTGGGCTGTTCCTGGACCGAAGGCAACGGTTCGGAACGGAAAAGAATCACCGAACGGGGCAAAACGGATCGAAGCATCGTGGCCTTCTTCTTCGTCGTGCGCAGGAGGAGCACGGGCTCGCCCGGTAGCTCGTCGTCGTCGCCGCTGGGGGAGGCCGTGGCGCCGGGGAAGCTGCGGGGACGGGCTGGCGTGGTCCACCGCGGCCGGGAGGGGGAGGCTCAGGGACGGGGACAAGGTCAACGCCGTCCTCCTCGCGGGCACGCACGGTGGTGCTGGAGGTCGACGTCCGCCGGCAACGGGCGGCTCGGCGGAGCCAGCCGAGGTTGGCGGCGAGTTGGTGGTGCAGTGCCGCGCCGGGGACGGCTCCAAGGTGGCCGGGGAGAGGCTCTGCGCGAGGGGCGCGTCGAGCACGGGCTCGGCCGTGCGGCCATGGCGGTGGTGGGTGGCGCCGTTCGCCGGGGCGGCCAGGGGACAGTTCGACGGCGGGGATGGACACGCCAGATCACGCCGCGCTTGGGGAGGGCTCGGCGGCAGAGGGAGAGGCTCGGGTGCTCGCGGCTAGAGGGGGGGTTCGGCCATGGTGGGCTCGAGTTAACTCGAGCCTCCCATGCTCCTCATGGTCTTCTGGTTTGCAGGGGAGGGAAAGGAGAGGGAAGGAAGCGTGAGGCAGTGGAGAGGGAAGTGAGATGAGGGAGCTGAGTTTCCAGGGAGGGCTCGGTCTCTTTTTGCTAGAGGGAGAGGGAACTTGAGGGCACCGTCGGTGCATCGGTGCACCAACCTTGCTTCCACCATTTAATGGAGAGGATAAGAGTGGGAGGGGGTGAGCTGGTTGCGCAGTGGAGCACGAGTGTGCACTGCAGAAGAGGGGTTAGGCACCGTCCACATCAGTAACGGAGATTAGGGTTTAAGCAAAGCGCGCGTCCAGGGCGCGACACGGCGACATCGGCGCGTTCCCGATGACTCGGGGGTCCAAACGTGATGGGATTTTTACCACTGCACGCGAAACTCAAAACTCTACAACTTTGGTGACTAAAGTTTTCGCGAATTCGAAACTTCGCGCGACGAGAAGTTTTGAAAAACAGTATTGGTCTAATTCGAAAATGCTCATTTGAGGAGGCAAACGATTTTTGGTTTGATCAAGACTTTGCCCAGAGGTGTAGGCTCTCCTAGTACTTGCATCTAGGTGTTCTCCTCCCACTACCAAAATCATTTGGCTTGGTTTTGGAAACATTTGAATTTTAGGGCAGAAATTTAGGACAAGAGGAAAAGTTTTTCAGGTGTCGGAAAACACCACTAAAATTAGTGATGAAATTTTGGGGTGTTACAATATGTTCCCCTTTGAGAGGTTCATGGGAGTCTTAAATAAATATGTTCATAACCGTGCTAGGCCAGAAGGAAGCATTGTGAAGGGCTATGGAACAGAGGAGGTCATTGAGTTTTGTGTTGACTTTATTCCTGACCTTAAACCGATCGGTGTTTCTCAATCGCGCCATGACGGGAGACTTCATGGAAAAGGCACGCTAGGAAAGAAAGCAACAATATGTATGGACGGGCATTCTTTCACTCAAGCACACTACACAGTTCTACATAATTCCAGCTTGGTGGCTCCATATATCGAGGAACACAAGAATATTTTACGCTCGAAATACCCGGAGCAACCTAAAGATTGGATTGATGGAGAACACGTGAAGACTTTTGGCGGTTGGTTGCAAACACGTCTCATTGATGACACCACAGTTGGAGAAGAGCTATACTTGTTGGCCAAGCAACCATCTTCGACTATATTGACTTTCCAAGGGTACGAGATAAATGGGAATACATTTTACACGGCCGCCCAAGATAAAAAGAGCACCAACCAAAACAGTGGTGTCCGCTTTGATGCAACAAACAACAATGGGCAAAAGGACACATATTATGGTTACATAGAGCAGATATGAGAACTTGACTATGGACCTTCTTTTAAGTTCTCTTTGTTCTGGTGCAAATGGTTCAACCTGTCAGGCGGGGTACAGATAGACCCGCGGTACGGAATGACTACAGTGGATCTCAAGAATCTTGGGTACGACACCGAACCATTCGTCCTAGCCAGTCAAGTGGCTCAAGTTTTCTATGTGAAGGACATGTCTACCAAACCAAAAAAAGAAAAGATAAGCAAGCGAATACATCATACGATGAGCCAAAGCGCCACATAGTTCTTTCAGAGAAAAGAAACATCGTGGGAGTGGAGGACAAGACAGACATGTTAGAAGATTACAATAAGTTTCATCAAATTCCGCCCTTCACAGTGAAAACTGACCCAAGCATCGTGTTAAATGATGAAGATTTTCCATGGTTGCAATCAGAAGAAAGGGACACACACGAAGAAGAAGTTTATACCACGACACTAGATACGGGTATGTTGTTGGTCATATGTAATAATGTATTAAACCTTTTATGTAACTGTGTTCTGAAAACTGTGAACTGAAGATTTGTATTCGGTCGATGAACTGAAGGATTTGTAGATAGAACAAAACACACGGTTTCCCCTGCATACAGCCCGACGGTGGCTCGTGAGTGCCCGCATATCAAATGCACCGTCGGATGTATGCAGGGAATCCAAATGCTCTGTATACCAAATGAACTACAATGAGTACACACTGAGTGCCGAACATGTCCGAGAGGTGGGCTATATATAGGGTCGTGTGGCTCACGAAGTGGTCGTGATAGTGCAGATCCAACAGCTCCCAAGCCCTCAAAAGAAACACACCCATGATCCAACGGCTCACAAGCGCTTGAAAGAAACACACGGTCCGTGTGCTTCTCTAGTCCCGGTTGGTAACATCAACCGGGATTAAAGGCGGGCTTTGCGGTCACGACTCGTGTCAGTCACGTGTCCTCCCCCACCGCTGCCCTGGCCACGTGTCCTCCCCTAGCGCTGCCCTGGGCACATGTCCTCCCTCAGCGCTGCCTTGGAGGTCATTATGTATTGTCGCCGACGGGGTAAACCCTAATCCACCATTCCTAGCCACGAACGCATCGTCTCCACGAGATGGATCCGCCATGCCCGCCGCAACGCCTTCTGGATGAGGTCGAGCATGCTCGGCAGAGCGCGCTTGGACGCTACAGCGGGAGCCTATCCCGCCATATGCCCACGAGCCCGGCGTGGAGAGGAATGCCCAGCTACCGGCCTCCTGCTCCGGTGTCGGATCCGGTGCGGAGGGCGTACGAGCGCGCGTGGTCTGACGTCCCCGACCCCGACGAGGATGTGTACGCCGCAGGGGTGGCGTGGGGATCCGCGGCTGCATACGGCGACTTGGACGCGTCTCCACCAGGCACCGCCGCACCTCCACCAGGCACCGCCGCTCCTCCCGTCGACGAGGAGGAGGACGACGACGACGACTTCGACTGGAGCGACGACGGGGAAGAGGGCTGTGGGGCGCAGATGCAGGATGCCATGGAAGCCTCCTTCCAGTCTGTCCGCGACGACCGTGTCCAGCGAGCCAAGCCTGCCTGCCAGCTCAAGGCGAAGGAGGCCTCCGAGCTGGCTTGGGCGCTGAAAGACTCATCCTCCATGGCTCGTGCCCTCCGCCGCAAACGTGCGCGCGAGAACCAGGCGGCCGCGAACGGGGCTGGCTCCTCCCGCCGTGCCCCCAAATACGCGCGGGCAATTTTGTTAAAATTGCTGACGCCATTACCCCTAGTCCGTTTATGTAATAATGTAACAGTGTTCTGAAAACTGTTGGTGATGTGTAATAATAAGCATGTAAATCCGCAGTACGGAATGACTACAGTGGATCTCAAGCAAATGCCCCTCTCCGGCGAAACCCTAGACCCGCTGGAGAAAATCCAAACTTATACGCCTACACCCGGTACCGGCATCAAAAGGGGGTAGAATAGTGAAACTTTTTGCTTGGTTGGATTAGTTATTCAAATTCAAACACTTTTCATTTTGAAATTTTTGTCAGATTCAAAAATATGCAAAAACAAATTAGCTAATGCATTTTTAATTGAAAATGGCAAAATGGTTCATAGTTTGAATAGTTAGAATAATTATTTTAGAAAACAGAAAATGGTTTTGGATTAGTTATTCAAATTCAAACACTTTTCATGTTGAAATTTTTGTCAGATTCAAAAATATGCAGAAGTTATTCAAATTCATATTCAAACACTTTTCAAATTTAGTTTCAAACAATTGTCATGGAAAATTTGGGTCTTCGCGCGCAAAAAAAAACACCTCTAGTCGCGGTTCGTGGCACGAACCGCGACTAAAGGTGCATTTGCGCGCGTCGGTTGGTGACATCCAAAAAACCTCTAGTACCCTCTAGTCGCGGTTCGTGGCTCCAACCGGGACTAGAGTTCCCTGGGTATAAATACCCAGGCCCTCCTCCCCGGTTCGAGCCACGAACCGGGACAGAGGAGGAGGAGGCCGCCGCCCCAACTCGCTGCCGCCCCCCGCCCCAACTCGACGCCAGTGCGCCGGTGCGCCCGTCCGCCGCCGCCCGACGACCTCCACGCGCTCTGCCGAATCGCCGCCGCCGCCCCTTGGAGCCACGGTAGAAGAGGGATTCTACCGTGCCTCGTCTAGTCTCTGATTATAGGCCGTTGAATGCGGTGACAATCAAGAACAAGTATCCTATTCCTCGCATCAATGATCTGTTGGATCAGTTAGCTGGTGCAACGGTATTCTCCAAGATGGATCTGAGGTCAGGCTACCATCAGATCAAGATCAGAAAGGAGGATATCCCAAAGACGGCATTTGTTACTCGTTATGGCTCATATGAGTATACTGTCATGTCCTTTGGTCTCACCAATGCTCCAGCTACTTTCATGAGGCTCATGAACTCCGTCTTCATGGATTATCTCGACAAGTTTGTCGTCATTTACATTGATGACATCCTTGTTTATTCCAAAACCAATGAAGAGCATGCCGAACATCTTCGTTTGGTTCTGACAAGACTTCGAGAACACCGCCTCTATGCCAAGTTCTCCAAGTGTGAGTTTTGGTTGGATAATCTTGTCTTCCTCGGACATGTGATATCCGCTAATGGTGTGGCTGTCATTCCCGACAAGATTCAGTCCATTTTGGATTGGAAAACTCCGATGTCAGTCAAGGACATCTGTAGCTTTCTCGGATTGGCGGGTTACTACCGCCGATTCATTGAAGGTTTCTCTAAGATAGTCAAGGCCCTGACTGACCTTCTCAAGAAGGATAAAAAGTTCGTATGGACGGCCGAAGCTGAAGAGAGCTTCAAAACGCTGAAAGCCAAACTCCCGTCCGCTCCTGTGCTTGTCCTGCCGGACACAAGCAAGGATTTCGTCGTCTTCTGTGACGCCTCTTTGCAAGGCTTGGGCTGTGTGCTAATGCAAGATGGCCATGTGGTGGCATATGCTTCTCGCCAACTTAAGCCGCATGAGCTCAACTACCCAACTCATGATCTAGAGCTTGCCGCTGTGGTTTATGCTTTGAAGCAATGGAGACCATACCTGTTTGGTAACCGTTGCGAGATTTTCTCGGATCACAAGAGTCTGAAGTACCTCTTCACCCAGCCGGACTTAAATCTCAGGCAAAGGCGTTGGTTGGAGTTAATCAAGGACTATGATGTGAGTCTGAACTATCAACCCGGCAAAGCAAACGTCGTGGCTGACGCGCTTAGTCGGAAGTCCTATTGCAACAATCTGGTGATTGAGAAGGCCCAACCTGCTCTCTATGAAGAGTTCTCTCGTTTGAACTTGGAAATTGTTCCCTCTGGCTACCTTGCAAATATGGAGATCAAATCTACTCTTGTAGACCAGATAAAGGAAGCTCAAAACCGTGACAAGGGTATTCTAAAAATGAAGGAGAACATTGCTAGTGGCAAGGCCAAGTGTTTCACGGAAGATGAATCCGGAGTTGTTTATTTTGGTGACCGTCTGGTTGTGCCAAAGAACCGGAATTTGAGGGAGCTGATCTTACAAGAAGCTCATGAATCACCTCTCTCTATTCATCCCGGTAGTACCAAAATGTACCAAGACCTTCGGCCACAATTCTGGTGGACCCGGATGAAACGAGAAATTGCCAAGTATGTTGCTGAATGCGACACACGTCGACGGGTAAAGGCTGAACATCAAAGGCCTGCCGGCACTCTTCGCCCTATTGCAGTCCCCGAGTGGAAATGGTATGAAATTGGTATGGACTTCATCACCGGGTTTCCCCGATCTCAAAAGGGCAACAATGCAATATGGGTAATCATTGATCGACTGTCCAAGGTTGCTCACTTACTACCAGTCCGTGATGACATACGGGCAAGTCAACTTGCTGATTTATATATGGCTCGTATTGTTCCATTGCATGGGGTCCCTCTGAGGATCATATCGGACCGTGGAAGTATCTTTGTATCCAAGTTTTGGCAGAGTTTCCAAACTGCTATGGGGTCCCGTCTCAACTTCAGCACCGCCTACCATCCTCAAACTGATGGTCAGACCGAAAGAGTGAACCAAGTTCTGGAAGACATGCTTCGGGCATGTGTGATCTCTTTTGGCAAGGGTTGGGAAAAGTACCTTCCTTTCGCGGAATTCTCCTACAACAATAGCTATCAAGCTAGTCTGGGCATGGCTCCATTTGAGGTTCTCTATGGAAGAAAATGCCGTACTCCTCTAAATTGGTCCGAGACCGGAGAGAGAGCACTCTTTGGTCCAGATATTATCAATGAAGCTGAGGAGAAGGTTAGAATCATACGGGAGAATCTGAAGATTGCTCAGTCTAGGCAGAAGAGCTACTATGACAAGCATCTTCAGGAGGTTCACTATGAAATTGGTGATAAAGCTTACCTCCGCGTCTCTCCCCTTCGTGGCGTTCGCCGCTTCGGTATAAAAGGGAAATTGGCCCCTCGCTACGTTGGCCCTTTCACCGTTCTAGGCAAGCGAGGAGATCTTTCCTATCAATTGGAGTTACCGGTCATCTTCCCAAAGGTGCATGATGTGTTTCACGTTTCCCAACATCGCCGGTGCTTCAAAGATCCTATCCATGGAGTCAATCATGAAGAGCTAGATCTCCAGGAAGATCTCACTTATCGCGAGCATCCTATCTGTGTCCTGGATGAAGCCGAAAGGAAGACCCGTAACAAGACTACCAAGTTCCTCAAAGTTCAGTGGTCTCACCATTCCGAAGAAGAAGCAACTTGGGAACGAGAGTCTAGTCTTCGTGAGGAGTACCCCGACTTCTTTCCGCGATCTTAGAATCTCGGGACGAGATTCCTGTAAGGGGGGTAGAATTGTAACAGCCCAAAGTTGAGAACCTAAAAAACAGTGTAAAATTTCCACTTTTTGCATCCCTCATGCATCATGGCATCCATATTGAATCGCTAAACAAATAGAACAATTGGTTTGGCACCATTTGAACACAAATGCCAAACTTGCTCGAACCAATCTAACAACAATGAGAGCATTCAAACTTGCAAATACCAATACTAAACTTCTATATTTGTCAAGGAAGTTCCTAGAGTTCAAAACAATACTTTACAATTGCTCTAGAATTTCCAAAGGAGCAACATTATTGAATTTAGCAAAATGCCCGAATTTCAACCCTATGAACCAATGCTGTCCAAACTATTTTATTTTGAAGCCCCAATTTTTATGTAGCTTCTACTCAACATGGGGAGGCTCCCCAAATTTTCTCAAATTTTTATAAAGTGTTTAAGTGCCTTAAATAAATCCCTAAAGCCACTGGATTTTAAAAAGAAACAGAAAAGGGACCAATCTGTGAGGGAAGAAGAATTGCCAGGGGGCTAGTTGCAAATTCGCCATCCCCTTCCTCTATAGCGACCGAGCACTGCCGCTCGCGTCGCACCACCGACGCGCCGCGCCGAGCCACCCCTCCCCTGCTCTGCCCTACTCCTGCGAGGAGAAGCACGCTCCCGTGCCGCACCTGCTCCCCTCCCCCTCGATTCTTCCTCTCTCTTTCTCGTTCCTCTCCATGGCCGCAGTGTAGCTCGAGCCCGCCGTGCTCGTCGCCGCCATTGGAGAGCTCCCGAAGCAAATCGAGCACCACCATCACCTCCGCCGCGTCCACCTCTACTCCTCCGCCACAGGAATCGAACTGGGGCGACCGGAATCGCCGCCGTCGTCCACCATTTCGCCGCTGCAGTCCGAAGCTCCGCCGGACGGATTCGTCGCCGTCGTTGCACCTCCGGCTTCCCCGACCTCTCCACCGTGCTGAGGGTGAGCATGACGACCTCGCTGGCCCCTTCCCCTCTCCTCTCTCGCGCTGGTTCGAGTGCACGCCGTAGCATCGTCGCCGTAGCCTCGTCGCCGTGGAGCACGACCGGCCGCGAAGACGGCCTGGACCGACCTGGAGGCTGGTTCTCACGGGCCCTTAGCCGGCCGTGAGATCGGCCCAGACTGGGCTGAGGGCCTTTCCTCTCTGCCGCCTGACCGGCCTTTCTGCCGGCCCAGACCGGGCTGGGGGCCGGACCCCTCTGTTAGCAGGCCGGCCTGGAAACCGGCCCAGACCGGGCTGGAGGCCGGTTTACTGTTTTTTTTCTGGTGTTCCTTTTTCCTTTTCCTCCCCCTTTCGCGCATGATTCCCGCTCCCCCCTCGCGCATTCGGGACATCGACTCCGATGATTCGACTACTTCATCCCTCTCTCCCGAATACGAGTAATTAATTTTTATAGTTGTTGAAATTAAATCTTATATTTACTAATTGGAGGCACCATACAAAGCACCACGTTAATCCTGAGAATTAAGAAATTATGTCCATTAGATTAACCGAAGATTTGTTTGTAACCATCGGATTAAGCGCGCCCCGGCCGTGCTGCAACGCGAGTCGTCGTGCCTCTGGTCTCAATAAAACGGAAAAAAAATCTAGCTTGATTCCTTTTAGATATTCCGACGAGAAGTTAATTTGTCGCACGTATATCCCCTCGATTTTGCGGCTCCGTGGATCCATGGGAGCAGCGGAGGAAGTCCTCGCCTCCATGCATCCCTATAGTGGTAATCCTTCCATGATCTGTGTTTAGCTGCTGCCGAGCATGCTCCAAATTCCCAGGCGCCTGGCCACGATGCATGGAAAGGTGCACTGCATGGTGAGTTAACAGATTTCAGATCCGTTTTGTCCATCTCTCGGTACTAATTCCTTGATCTGTAGATTTCAATAACTAATTCCGCATAGCAATGTAATACACCGTACAGCATAGGTAATTAGTTAGCTGCAAGGTTAAATTCCTTGGTGCACTTTTCCTATAAGAATTAACTAGCTGGGTGGCCCGCGCATTTGCGCGGCTAGAAGTGTAACTAAATTTGCACTAAGATAGGTGCTCAATATCTCCTTGCAAAATAATAGAGTATACCTTTTCACTCCATAACACGTTGATTTGATATTATGGTCATTTTTTATTCTTCTATCTTGAGATCTTTATACTAAACTTGTTTCGTTGCCTTCCATATTCAATAAAGTAATTTCGTTGTTAAATCAACCACACTCTTACTACTCCAAAAGAAAGACATTGCTTTGTCGCAGAAATTATATATCCTAAACTCATTTTGAAAAAAAGGTCCTACATTTGTACTTCACAGTCGACCACATACTAATATATTGGTCCGTTGTATTTCTCACATTCGCCAACCGGTTAACATTGATCTTTTCAATTATACCTCTTATGCGTAATTGGCTTTTGGCCATATGGTGGGAAGGATGGTGTCTTTTCACTGGACAACTTTAGTATCACGCGTTAAGTACATATGATCTTTGAGATCAAATTTTGAAAGTATAAAATATTTAGTCAAAAGTTGTTCAAAAAGTTGACAACACACATCCATATTCTATATACACCCATATCAAATCTACGCTCCAAAGTTCACATCCACTTACAAAACCAAAAAAAGACAAATATAGATGAGAATAGAATCAAATACTCTTCACCCAAAGGTGACACTATTTTAAAGTCGATTTTGGCACATCTATAATTGTGGATTGAATTTTGAGCTGAATATTTCGCAACTGTTGATATAGCCTGTAGGTTTGTGGTAAATTGTGTTTACAAATTTTCATAATTTCTATTTTTTTATTTGGTCTGGTCAAGAACCGTGTCTTCGTGCTTATCAAGACCTGGTCAAGAACCGTGTCTTCGTGCTTAAATTGATGTGCTGACACCAATCTTCTTACATTGATTTATATAATATTCTTAATACCAGCAATGGACCTAGGCGTTTCTCGCTTTCATTAACTAATCAGCATCGTGCTTTCTTATTACTTCTCTTAATCTGTAATCTATTCAAACGATTGTACTGTATAATTTTTCCAAAATAAATTTACGTGGTACAAAATAAATTGAAAGCCAGTACTTTTAATTGTCGAGTTTTAATTAGGCTCATCAAGCTAGTGAAAATTTTATCCGATCTACGCTTGGTTATCCCTTTTCTTGGCTCTTCACTGAGAACCATTCTTGTGATTAGTTATAGTTGAATACAGATCACATACAAATGCATATTGAAAAGCAATAAAGAAAACGTAGAACTCACATATAAGCGATAGGAATCTAACCTCAACTGTGCAGAGGTGGTCGCCAAGCGCCTAAGCCAGCACTTCCATACGACATTATACATGCTCTCGCACCATCAATTTGCATGCGTGCGACTCCCGGCCGACGGTGGCTTCATGTTCCTGACCTGGATGCGTCTAGCATGTACAATGTCGTATGTTGTGAGCCACCTGAATTACGCTGCGATCTACGTATAAGTGCGTCATGCGCATGGTAATGATGATTCCAAATTCTGTAGCGAGCAACATCCAAATTGCAGAAGCGCCGGTACTTTTGGTTGTGCCACACGGCGTAGTCTTGATTGCCTAATTTGACAGTTTGATGGCTTTTCCCGCCGGCGAATGTGCCGAACCATTTGACATCGGTTAATACGGTCTCAGCTTTTTCTGTTTCTTGAAGGAAGGAGTGTAACCCGTGAACCTGCTTGGGTTAGCTTTCTTTAGAAACACATGGATATATTAAGAAATCGATGAGATTCCTTATGTGTGATTTTTTTTCACAAATTTGTTCATAAAATAGTTTTCACAAATTCATACATGAGAAAATCTACATAAATATATTTGAATATTATAAAATCTACCAGTGTACACAGTAATCCGTATGGCCAACATATATACACATTTTTATGGTTAGTTTTTTATTAGAATATTCTTATTTAAGCTTTTTCAACAGAGATGGACGCCATTAATATGCTGTCACAGTCGTGTTGCTGCAGGGCAACTTAACATTTTAAGGTCATAGTATAAAACTTAGTTAAAGCAGAGATATTGCAGATGCAATAGTTGTGTTGTCTTATGCAAATCCTTGGTGCATTTCATGGATTCGAAGAGAAAATATTAATGAACTTAGTCGAGCATGAAATTATTAGAATATTTCAGTAATAATATATCATACCGAGTTATTAATTATGAAAATACTTCCATCATTACATCTTAACTCTTTATTACGCATGGGTAAGTTGTTCAAAAAATCATTCTATAACTTTACTCCAGCATCAGCTTCACTATAAGTGGGAGAATAGCATCATGGTACTGGATAATCTTTTTTCTTTTCTTACATTACATCTATTTGTCATTGGGAAATAAGTTTGTCGACGTGAGTTATGGGTAAGCAGGTCGAAGGAAATAGGATAAACATTTTGTGACTAATGAGAAGTGAGGAGGAAAAAAAGTGCTTGTCAAGTATGATGATCCTCTGGCAAGATGTGAACACAGCGATAGCCTGCAAAAAATAAGAGAGAGAATGCACTGTGCCTCCAGTAAAAGAGAAAATACATAAAATATTTATGTTTCAGTAAATATGACCTGCAAATATCAGGCTTCGATTTAACACTTTCCTTTGATTTTCAGCTATTAGTCAGACAAACAAAGGAATCATTAATTACCAAGGATCCTCTGCCTAGAAATATTACATGGAGAGAGTATGAGAAAATATCAAGAGGGTCATCTGCAAGCACTTACTGTACCTCCAGGAAAATATAAATAACATTTTCATTACTTCTGCCTTAGTCATGTTTTACCAATTGCAGCTAGTACATTGCTATTCAGCTATACATTAGCAAAACAACATCAAGGAATATACTTCACTATGAGGAGGTCAGAGGTGGTTGATGACCAAAAAACGTACGTACGATGAGAGCAAATATCAAGGAAACCAACCTGTGCGTCAGTGACCCTTGCTCAACGCCTGAAGATTCTTCCGTACACTTCACCACGCTTCGCTGGCCGCTGGAATCCTTCTTGCCGTAATGCTAAATTAGTACTCTGCAATCCCCAACGACAACACCATTCTTTCTATTTATCTCCGAAAAATCGTATGCAAGAGACGTAAAGAGCCAAATTGGCGTGCATGTATCCTTGACAGCTTCGTGCGTAAATCTGCAGTAGTGTAAACTGGCTTGTAAAGGATAGACGATAGGTACATCCTATTCAGACTGTCGACAACTCATACCAGCAACTTAGACCTACGTTCCCTATACATAAACTTATTTTTTTTAACCTCTACACCGACTTCATCCATTTATATATGTATCACAACTCCAAATAATAACCCGTTTGTGCAAGCAGATCTCAACTCCGACGAACTACATATCAGTCGACCGTATTGTGTGGGTGTGTGTAGTTGAAACTTTGAGAGCATGGGGATTAGGTACTGACCGGCTGAGCCTGAACTTGCATTGGAGTCCTTAGGCTCCAACTTCATCATCATCAGGAACTTCACGGTAGCCAGGCGGCGGTGAGCAAGCATAGTGGGATCACGTTCTCCATGGCAACGCATGTGAACCAATTTTTATAATTGAAAAGCTGGATTTGGGAGCTCCATGCTCTAGGAGGAGAAATTCCGGCGAAGCATGACTCCATCTACGTCGGCCAGAACGGCATCAAGCTCGTTTTCCTTTCTAGGAGAGGCTGCTGGAGTTTGTCGCGGACGGCGGCCTGCTCGCTGTACGACGATGAATTTTCTTGTTCATTAGCGCACATGCTCCACCAAAACCTCCCAGCCGAGACCGCCATTAGAGCTGTCGGCTGTCGCGCCGTCGATCTGGCAACCGTGCTTCCACAATACAATTACTTCGGCATACTACTGGATTTGCCTAGCCTAGGCTGATCACTTCTGTACGTCTTAATTGCTCCTCTTCCATACGTATGCTGCAATCTGCAGGGTCTTGCCTGCACATACTTCCTTATGTGCGTCATCAAATCCTCTCGATGACCAACTCGTACACCACGCGGTGTTGCCTCAAGGAACTGAACCTAGTTGAATTGACTTGATGCAGTGGGCGGTCAGTTTCACTAATTGTATTGATGGAAGTAATCATAACCCAGTTGATGCAAAACGTACTGACACACGATACGGTCGATCCTTGCAGCCGCCGTGTAATCTTGTTGTGGCTGCCGTCGTTCATGATCTCGATCGATGTAGATCTTCAGTGACACGCATACGGTAGAGGCTCGGCCTTTGCCGCTTCGTCGGAGCAAGATAACGTCAAAGGTCTCGTCGTAGCCGCCTCGAATTGAAACCTTTTTGCGGGACTGTTACTGGGGCATCGTGGGTTGCTGCTGCATATTGGGCGCCCGGAACCCTCGTTGCGTGCTTCTACCGGTGTTGGCAAGCCATGGCCATCTCTCGCCGAGATCTCGATCTGTCGCCGTGTGTACAACCCGCAAACGTTACGTGATAGTGCCGAGCTAACGCATAGGGAACCGCCGGATGAATTTTATGCACATGCATGCGGAAACCGGCGCTGAACTGCGTGGAGGAAAGAGTCCCTATCGTATAAGATATGGATTTCTTTGGATTCCTTCCGTACCTCCTAAGATCCGAACGAACTTTTAATCTCAACCGCTGAGGTGTCTTAGCTTTAAATTAATAAATCTCCACCGCTGATTGTCTTGTGTTTTAATTATATAATAGATACTATCGGATATACTGGTAGCAGCGAAGTAACAAACAGTTCAATTAGATTTAGAAATTTCGTTAGATTAATTCATAGGATAACTCCATTAAAATATGTCCCTTTATACACGTGGAGAAAATATTGGTATTGGTACCATAAAAGGGCGGTGGTACAGGCATGACTATATCATACTGTTATACTTTTTTCTAAACGTAAGCTCCTGTCATGAAGTGACTCTGATAGGCCTAAGCCCCGACGATTTTGGTCGGTTTGATAAGCTAAAGAGTTATTAACCCACACATAAATCATGTGAGTTCTCTCCTCTGCCGCCTCCGTCCTCCTCGAAATGATTACTTCTTCGCTGAGGCATCCTCCTCATGGTCCAGGTCTCTATGGCCTATATGCTTTCAAAACAACCAAAAATGGCCGAGGGTATAATCACCCCTGACATCCTCTCTTATACGGCATCTATCCCGGCCAAGTCGACCAAGAGGTAAATGTTGTACTACCAGGTGTTTGTGAGCAATAGGAGCACCCAGATTATGGTTTTATCTGAGAAGATCCATTTGTCCTTAGGATTATTATTCTGGCTATTATGGCAATACGAATGGATGAAAACTTTGAGTTGTACGACAAATTTTTGCGAGCAATAGGAGCACCCAGGGACGCATCTATCCCAGCCAACTCGACCAAGAGGTAAATGTTATTCTCTCGATTGGATGAAGACCTGTTTTGGACGATTTAGTTCCTACTAATTTTGTTGAGCTCGGTACAGACTATGGTTTTATCTGAGAAGATCCATTTGTCCTTAGGATTATAATGCTGGGTATTATGGCAATACGAATGGATGACAACTTTGAGTTGTACCACCAGATGTTTGTGAGGAGCACCCAGGGATTGTGCCATTCGTTTCAGGTATGTGATAATTGAATCATTATGATTAACTAATATTTTAGAACATGGAGACTAGAGAGCCCTGTTTTCCACAAGACCTGAGCAAGTTCATATGTTAGATAGGACCGCTAAACAATCAGGAATTTAATTGGCTCATTCGTAGGACACTATCTGTTTTCATGTTGATCTTTAATTTATGTGATTATTTCATATTCCTTCTGTTTCTTAATATAGGGAGTATAGTTTTCTTGCACGAACATTAATATGTGGGAATTTGGCATACGGTCCACTCATTTTCCCTAGAAAAAAATCGGGAGAGAGTTCCTGACAATCACAAATCGAAACAATGCATAAAAAGTCAAGATTGGTACTCATCTCTGGATGCGTATACTTATCCATGAATGGCAATACACACTATATTTTGGATTTTCCATGAACGGAGCGGAGAGAGTATTTTAGAACAGAGATAGTCCTGTTTTCAGCATCAAGAGATTTCTAAAATTAGAAACGGAAATTAAATGATTGGGATAGCCTAACTAGCTAATTCCTCCACCACAATTGTCAATGTATTTGGAGCAGCTATGCTTTATCATGCAATGGTTATGAAAGACACCATCTTAGATTTATGAAAAGAAGCTAGATTCAGATTTAGTAAGAGTCAATCTGACAAGTGCTATTGATGATAATCACTAAGTGTCCAAAGAATTTCAAGATGTTGATTTCTATTTTTGTAAAATATTGAATATGGTATCACATTCATAGACTAACTTTGTAATTTTATTGGTAAATCAATAATGGTAAGAATATTCATGTTTCTATTCATACCGCATCGAAGTGGCCAAATTAAGGTAACCGCAGCTCATAGCAGGTATTTATGACTGTTATGCTCTCACACGGATCTCATAGATCTTAATCGAATTTCATTTTTTTCTTTAGCGACATGGAGATGATTAGGTCATGTTCTTTAGAGATTAGGAATGGGTTAAATTGGTTAATCAACAATTAGTTTAGTTGTGGCCTTGGGGGATCCCGAAGATAAAACGTATGTTCTCTTAGAGATCAGGATTCCTATTGGTAGAAGAAAAGAATGTGAGATGGTCACTAATATTTGCGGATTGTTGCAAAAAGAAACCATAATTCTAGGCTATCGATGGTCACTCAAAATGCTTATTGATGTAGCTAATAATCTCATTATATCTTGCTGCCATGAGAGCTATAAAATGGTCATATCCATGCTGCAGATGACAGTGGTGCACCTGTTAATTTTACTATCAAGATCAATGAAAAAATTATGAAAGTCGGCGGTGGTCATGGTTTTCTTTTTGCATGATGATATTATAGCTGTACTCGAAACAATGTAGTGGGTCTGATTTTAGGCCTGATAGATAAAATAGCTAAAAGCTTAACATGTAATATATACTCTGTTTTGTACATACTTCATACTCCCTACGTTCCAAAATATTTGACGTAGATATCAATGTACTGTGAAAACCTTGGAATCATTGCAATGTCGGTGCTTATAACATACTAAAAGTTTTCTGTTCTATTTTCAGACTGCAGCCACTCACTCTGTTGCAAGAAACTCCATTTGTTGCTCAGGACCAAAGCGTGCATAATTTATGTGGTGGGAAGAAATAAACAAGGGTAGCAGCTTACATATGTAACATCCCAATTTTTAAATTCCAAAATCATGCATACATTCATCATCTCATCTGCATTCCATTTACATTTTATAAATTTTAAACTCAACCAATGAACCCATTTGTCCTTTATTTAATTTTTCACAAAAGGGTATTTTTAATTTTTATTAAATTATTTTGTATCGAGAGGACTACCATTAGTCTCTATTTTGCACAAGCTTTCCAAAACATATTTTAAAATAAATTTGTGAGAATATTGAACCAAGAACTGAAAACAGAAAAGAGAAAAGAAAAGAACAAAAAAAAAAGGGTTAGCCGGGCCAGCCGAGCCGGCCCAGCATCTTACCTGCCGCACACGCCGCGCGCAGAGGCCCACTGCCAGCCCAGCTCTGCAACCCTCTCCCCTCTCGCTGACTGGCGGGCCCCACCCGTCAGCGCCCTCTTCCCCAACCTCCGGCCGAAACCGCCGCCGCGCCCACGACGCGCACGGACGCGCTCCACCTCGCCACGCTCCCCACTCCCCCACGCCTCGCAACGGCCCTCCGAGACCCCCCTTAAATCCCCGCACCCCGCTCCTCCATCTTCCCCAACCCACGCACACCACACCGCCCCCAGGCCGCCGGATTTCGCCGCCGAAGACCACCATGGCCGCCGCCGTCCTTCACTGATTCCGGTGAGCACAGACTTCCCCGCTCCCTCCCGTCCATCCCCTCGACTTCGCCGCCCTTTCGCGCACCTCCCTGACCTGTTTTCCGTCCCCTGCCGTGCACTAGATCGAGCGGAGCTTCCTCGACCGACGCCACCGTCCGCTGCCGCAACTCCGGCAAGGATCCACCGACGCCCCGGAGCTTCCCCGACCACGCCATCGACCCCGCCTCGAGCTCCTCCGCCTTCTGGTGAGTCCGCAACATCCCCTGGCCCTCTCCCCCGTCGCGTCCATGCACGCCGGCAATGACGCCGCCGTCGCCGGAGCAGCGCCGGCACAACGCGCCGCTCTGCTTAGGTCGCTAGGATCTCGACTGTCCGATCGTGATCGGACGGCTACCGTTAGTTCACTTAAGCGAACCGGTACGGGCCAGTGGCGTTGCGCCACGTCGCCCTATTCGATTTAATTCGTCTGTAAATTGAGAAATAAAAACAGAAAATGATTCAAACTTCAAAAATTCATAACTTTCTAACCCTAAGTCCAAATTTAGCAAACTTTATATCACTGAAAAGCTATTGACATGTAGTTTACTGTGGCATCATTTGTTTTACTTTTTGCATCTGTTAAAATTGATCAATTTGCAGAGAGCCATTTCGGCCATTTAATTAAAAACTGGAGTTTTAAAAATTATTTTAAAATGAATCTTTTTGGTAAATTTCAACAATTAACTCCTCTGTCCAGAGAGCCTAACACACTATTTTATTTATTAATAAGAGTTCAAAGGTATCAAATTTACTTGTAAATGCTCTAGTATTTCAAAAATGTTTTCAATTAATAACAATGCATTAAACTTTGATCATTTCATCATGCATCATTTAAAAACCAGAGAACTAATAAAGTGTACTACTCTCTTAATAATGTTGTTTGCATCCATACATGCATAGCATTGTTTTTGTAATGTGCATGTGTATTGAATTGTTGTATGTTTGTTGTCTTTTAGATTGTGCGGAGTGTCTCACGTGTTGTGAAGAGTGTAACTACAACTCTTCAGTTGGCCAAGGCAAGTGACACCATAAAAGTCCTACTACTATTACTACTATGCACTTAGTGTTTTCAGTAGTATGCATGATAGGCTTGTTATTGAATATTATACTATGCTATGCTCCTATTAGTGTGTAGCCATCCCCCACCCAGAACTTTGTAGTATGAAACTTAGTATAGTCATGATATGAAAAATGTTTGGATTAGTTGGATAGTGATGGAAACTAATAACTAATCAATGAACTACCTGGGTGCTGGTTGGAGAACCATGGTGGGTGACTACTCAGGGGGTCCATGTCTATGGTTCATGTCTATGGTAATTTGCCCTTGGTGGAAGTGCACACTTGTGGAAAGTCACCCAGGCTTAAAGAGATTGTAGACTCTCCTTGTTCAGTAGCTTCTAGTGCAGCCACATGTCATATGGGCTCTGTCTTGATCAATTAGGTTGTGAGACCCTGGTTCTGTCGTGACCAGCAGATGTAGGGGATGATAGGTTGGAGTGGGTCCGACGTTAGACTCCGGGGAATTACTTCTGAAAGATCTCGTCTCGGTCTTCTCTTTTCCATTGCATAATTGGTTGCAATGGAGGATGGAATGATTGGGTCTTGTGGTGAAAGTGCACACCCTCTCGAGAGTTAAAAACTAAGTATACTTAGCCGTGTCCCCGGTTATGGACAATTTTGAGCAACTAGACCGGGAAGCTGTTGAAGATCTCCTCATCCCAATTTCTAAATTAAAACTTGAGGGTGAACAAGGGATGGGAGCTCACTGATGTCTATCGGTGGTGCTTGTTGTGAGTAGTTGTCAAAGGTGTTCACTGATGTCTATCAGTGGTACTCTTTGTCTAAGATAAAATTTGTTCTACAAATGATAGGATGAAACTGGCCTTATGCAAAACAGCCTCAAACTCCACTTAGCCAAATATTCATGTAGAAGATAGGTTGCCATTTATATCCACATAAGTGTCATCTTGCCATCACAATTCAATTGTGCTGACCCATATAGTTGGGCTGTAACTCACCGTTGCAGGTCCGTCAGACGATGAGTGAGGTTTCGACAGGGTTTCGAGTCTACAACCAACATGCTTGCCTGTGGCACATGAAGATGATGGGCTCACTGTATCATTTGCTTTCCGCTGTGTGTTTACTTTGGTTTGAGCTAGCCTTCGGCTATGCACCTTGTATCGAATCTTTTAAATTCTGGATCATCGTGTAACATACTTTGATACAATGTTATGGTATTGCATCTCAAACTGTGTGTGCTAGCAAGTCGATCCAGGGACTAGCACGTTACACGGGGAATCCCAACCTTTGTTAAAAGGTGGGGGTTCTACAACATAAAAGGAACCGGTGGTCCAAGTCTTATGTTACCGTAATAGAGAAATGAAAGAAACAATCTTATAGATGTCCAACAGTTTGGCGTTGGCATCATATCCTTTTACTATAGCATATTTGATTATTATTTCAACAGTAGTTAGATTCCATGGTGCTCTACTATCGATTATAATTAAGGATACCATGTTTATATGTTATCAAGTGTTGCAACTTCAAAGGTTCTGTGCTCATGGTAGATTGCTCGATATCTTCATGAACTTAATTTTGCATAGAAAAATTATTAGACTATTTTCTATGTGTATTTAAAGTATGTCTTGCAGTGACAACATACTTGAATGATCTTTTCAATCAACTTTTAGTCAAGCTAGCCCGTGCGGATGCACGGGTTGATGACTAGTTTATTAAAATCATAAACTTAAAAGAGGAAATTATAAAAGTAATAACTTTTTATCGGGACATCAGAAAATTGTGTGTAATATACCAAAATGTTCAGAAAAACATGAATCATCCAGAATCATCATCATCATGCATTTTTTATCACAATTACAATAATGTACTCCTAGTAGTATTAGAAGCATTAAGTTAAATATGGGGTGTTCTCCTATCCGGTTAAGTAATCCTTTTCACACCCCATTTAAAATTGCTAGATAGCTTATAAAAGGTGCAACGCATTAAATTGTCATCTCATCATGTGTCTGCGCATTGCATCTGTTAAAGCTTGTGTGGTGATTGATTGCTCTTCCGTTGCTATGCTTCGATAGATCAAGCAGTCGGGGTTACTCCACAATACCCCGAAGAGCCGTACTACCAGCACCCTGAACAAGGCAAGCGTAATCCCCCTCTGAGCATGTCTTATCCTATTTTCCGCAAATATTCTCTCCACTATAATATTGCATGCAGTTCCAAATGTCAATTTTATTGGATTAGAGTATCCTATAGTTGCATTAAGTTTCCGATGCCAATACCTGTTTCCCTCCTATTATCCATAGGTTTGTATTGTTGGCCTGAAATACTTAACTATGCTATGTTGTTGCTTAGCCATGCTTAGTTAAATGCATAGTTGTACGATGGATACTTCATGTTGGAAACAGGTGATGAAGTGTTCGGTTGATGGTGGAGAAATTGTGGAGACTGGTAATAAAATGCTTAAAGCTGGGATGAGAGGCCACTTTGGTATGGTGGTGTTTTGTCTCACTCTCGCCGCCTAGGTGCGAGTTCTTTACCTCTTGAACCAAGAATGAGCGCGCTTCCATTCGGTGGGGTATATGGAGCCCTCGTCGACCAACTAACTTGGGCGGGACTAGCCAGGGTCCACTAGTTTGAGCTTCTATTTGCGCGTGCGTTGAGATGGTGCCTAAGACATAAATGAGGATGGTGGTGTTAGGAAAATGAGTGGCCACGGGGCAGGGTGCTGGAGGCACTGAACCTGTCCCATCCTCACTGATGATCTTGGGTTAGTCTTTAACAAGGTAAAGGTTGTAACCGTTCCCACTCAGCCAGCTTTCCCCGGAGGAGAGCTACGTGTAGGCAATGAGCCGGCGGTACCGAAGGTAAACACAGTGCACCCCTGCAGGGTTAAATCTTTTCGAAAAGCCGTGTCCACGGTTACGGACAACTTGGGAAAGGACGATAAGACCATAGAATAACTTTAACGGAATGATTAAAAACTGAGTACTAAAGGTACTACTCAAGAGTGCAAGGTGAGCTTCCTCGAGGGTGATTCGGGGAGGTGCCTTTGTAGAACAGGTACAATGATGATGATGGGTGATGTTGAGAAAGGTGATCAGAAGAAAAGAGTTACTTCTTACCCCTTTTGAAAACTATTCTGATTAGTCGATGCCATTGAGTTATGTTTTCATAAATAAAATCAGCTTTATGCAAAACAGCCATAAAACCTTGAAAGACTCATTGAGCTAAAGCTCTATATATAATCTTGCGAGTTCGTCGAACTCAACGTCGTTTGTTTTGTTTCAGAGGAGGACTTCACCGGCCTCGAAGGTGGGTTCTTTGTGGACGTCGACGAGTAGTCTGGGGTTCCCAGGTGGTAGCTTGGGACATCCCGGAACAGCTGGCGTTGGATGTTTATCTGTAGGCCTCTTAGGCCATATTTTGGTTCTTGTTGTTTAGAACAACCTATTTCGCTTCCGCTTATTGTAATGTTGGGTCTGTGACCTCTGGTTGTAATTTGCTATCTTTCTCTATTATAAGAGTTGAACTATAATTATTTGTGTTGTAGAGTCTGTGATGTGCCAGTTGTTCCACAAGTCTTGATCTCTCTATTATGCTTTGATAGTTGTGCCTGTGTTAAGGCATCAATCGGGGTGTTGTGTTGCCGATGATCCATTCTGAGCAACGCCTACCAAAGGTTTTGGCCGGGGATTGGTAAACCCATAACCTCCGGTTGTATCGCTTAACCGGTGACACACAGCCTCACTGTATAGCAGTCGGGTCGGGGCGCCACACTCGGGAATCCTGAAAAAGGAGGACGAACATGAGACTATGGACCTAGTGTGCCGTGGCATATTGGGTTTCCCGAGGACCGTGAATCTTATAGAAGCCGAGCGAGAGAAAAGAAGAGGAAGGAGCTGGAGGATTCAGACCGGTTGAACAACCTAGAAAGAATCGTAAAGCACCAACAGAAGCAAATAGATGAAATGCGCGAGGAAGGGGCAACTCATCAGCTGCAGCAAGATAGTCAACGTGGCCCATCTCAGCGGAAAAGCAGCATGGCTTCCACGGGGGTCGGTGCTGATAAGGCACCGACGGATCGCTACCCCGTGGATTATATCAGTGAGAAGACAAGTTGTGAGCTACATGTGGGAGTGAGGAACTTATCCTTGAAGGCGGCGGACGGCAATGCTTTAACTTGTGAATCTACAACACTGTGGTATTGCAATGAGATTCCTGATGGCTATGCTCGTGTCGGCGTGGATCAAATTTTACCAGGATATGAATCACTGGAGCTTGACATCCCTGGAGCTGATGATGAGAGGACACTGGGAGACGTCGAGGGTGGTATCATTCTATGGCGCAAGAAATACATCGTGTTTCCAGGCTGGGCGCCAAGGCCACCATCGTGAACTCCGAGTCGTGATTCACCACCTCCAAGTCCACATGATGACGAGAGGGACGACCACCACAACACGAGTAAATCTCGATCTCTGCCGCCGCATCAGCCGACTCCTCAGCCAACTCAGCCGCCGCATCAGCCGACTCCGCCGCCTCCGCCCACTAAGGCTCAGGGCCAAAAGGGGAAGCACACCGTTTCGTCGATCGGTTTCCGGCGCGGACCCCGACAGGAGCCCCTCCCAAAAGTACCGAAGGTTCCTCCCCCGAGAGCTTACGATAGGACTGTAGAGGAAAACGCCGCGATCGTGCAAGCCGAGGTGAAAATACAGCTTGCACCGAGAAAGCCCGAGCCAAACCAAATATTTACGCCAGAGCAAAAAAAGTGGGCTAAGGACTTTCTTGAGCACCCATCGCAAATTGAGATAAATAGGCCAGATGACTATTTACGCTGTATGAGGAGTGTTCGCTCCCACACGACGACAAGTAGTAGTGCCAGCGGGAAAAGAGACGTTGCCTAGCTCAGAGAACAGGCAAAACAGTCGATCTCCCCGCTCAAGGTGTTACCCACTGATCAGGGCTCCGCGGCGGGCATTGCTTTATCCTACGCGGCAGAATTTGCTGCAGAAGCTGGTATTACACTTTCTCAACTGGAAAGCGAAGATATCCCCACTTTCAATGAAGAAATATGGAAATGGGAATACGGGAAGTCTCTGCTGCCACCTGATCAGATCGAGCTTCTACCAACACAAATGCGAAAACTGCATAAGTGGTACTTGGAAGTCACACAGGTAGAGCGAAAAATGATCCTTGTGAAAGTTACAGAAGAACATTACATAGGTCAAGACCAGATACAAATTTATCTTGAAGAACTCTATATGTTATACAAGCTTGACGCCCTCGACTTGAGTATCGTCAGTACCTATTGTCTGTAAGTGATTCAATTCATTTATTTCTAAAATAAAGTCTCTAGCTCAGTTCGGTCATTGCCTGTAGTAATTATGCTCACTACGCTATTTATGCAGAATGAAGAGTGATGAATTTGACAGAAAAGGAATCTTTGACACTGGGTTCGTTGACCCAAAACGAGTTAATGAGGACTTGCTACGGCGCTTCGCTAAGGAAACGGAGAACAACTTGCTAAGGTTCATACATAGGCAACATTATAAAAAGATGATATTGTTTCCTTACAACTTCGGGTAAGAGTGTTACTGTCTTGTACACATTAATTTTTGCTTACTCGGTGTTAAGTGTAACTGATGAGTTACTGACGTATATAAACGTGCGCAACTTTCATTACATTCTGCTAATCATTGAAGTTCACTCTGCAAGAGTTGAAATCTTAGACTCATTGGCGTATCCCGAAGAGAAGTACCAAAACATTTTAGATGCGCTCCAAAGGTATTTTCAATCATTATCGCACTATATCGGTCTCTTTTGTTCATTTCCTGAGATATCAAGTAACTAATAACTCATTTATTCATTTTTTTGCCGGGCAGGATTTGGAAATTTTTCAAAAAGAGGACAGTTGGTGAATTTAAAGAGGAGCTTAGTTTTCATCATGCCAACGTAAGTAGTACGAGCTAGCTAGGTTCACGCATCTCTTTAATTCTAATTTAAATACCATTATATCATGCTTGATTATTATTTGATTGAATTCTATTCTCGTAAAGTACTGCGAGAGGCAGCCACCGGGACCAATTTCTGTGCATACTTCGTTTGCGAGTGGATTCACCGGGAGGTCAGTGAGCGGAACGCAACGACATCTTTAGAAGTACGTGAACAAATATATTCACAATTCTATTTTATTACCATCAATTGTATTGAGTGTCATTCATAATTTTTGTTATGATGATTGATATTCATATTGATCTCCTTCTTTTATAGTTGGGTAGAATGCGGAGGGAGCTGCAACTAAAGGAGCGCTTTCTACCAATTCAAGAGGAAATTGCGGGATTTTTGAATGACCATGTCATAAACCCAAAGGGAAAATACAATTGCACCGAATAGACGGGTTCTAATCCCGGTTATGATCTCCATATAATCGAATAGACGGGCTCTAGTCCCGGTTATGATCTCCATGTAATCGAATATACGGGCTCTAGTTCCCGTTATGATCTCTATGTAATCAAATAGACGGGCTCTAGTCCCGGTTGTGATCTCCATAAAGAATAAAGTATATTTTTATTAGATAGATATTTCTTTCATGAACATTTTGATATGCTATATGTATTTTTCTGATTTGTAATTAATTAACCATATATTTTGCAAGATTGATCATAGTTTAATCATTCAATAAGGCGGGAATACAAAAAAGCCAAGGGCTGCCACGTGGGAGCATCTTACGACCCGGGACTAGAGGTCCTCGACCACGCGCTCTGGCAGCGCCCACGTGCGGACCTCCTTTGTCCCGGGTCGTAACACACCCGGGACTAGAGGGGGTGCCTCTAGTCCCGATTCGGCCGTCCCGGGTGCCAAGCCGGGACTAGAGGTCCTTACGACCCGGGATTAGAGGTCTTGTTTCTACTAGTGCGTCAAGACAACCAATGCAATTTGTTGCGTGAACTATCCACAGCGGCCTTACGCAAGGCAAATATGTTGGTCTCACATGCTCGTGTAGCACCCCGCGAAATGTTATGCATCGTGACGGTGCTAATATTGAAACAACAGTATCAACTTTATATTTCGGTGAGTATTCACCCTACTAATCATCTAATGTGAAAACAGGGTGCAAACAACAAAGGATAAACATCACAGACAATTCATAGTTACCACTTGATTTGTTATAGCCTTTGTCCTTGAAGAAGTCTTATCGCGCATTGAAAATCCCTATCTACATGTTATTTCGTCATGGCGCAGCAACAAAATTGCTGCAGCAAGTTCTGCCGCGACTGATAAACGGCCACTATCTCTGCTGGGGCAGCGTACCTCGGCAGGAAATCTCCTGCTTTTTCTGTCTCGGCAGAGATTCCTGTCGGGGCTTTCTTCTTCGTCAATTTCCGTGATGAACTCCTCCACATGATTGCGACCAAATAAAGTTGACACGCATGTAAAAATTAAAAGACAATCCCTTGGCTCCAGCCATCATGCCGTAGCATGACACGCTGGTCACGAATTAATTATTGCAATAAAGAGCATCTTATACAAAAGTAATAATCGTGATGGCCATACCAAATGACATGCACATCCAGCAAAAACAAGTTAGACGACTCCAGTTTGTTGCGAGTATTAACGTGACTTTGTAGGCTTACATAATTACGTCTACAACTTACGCTAAACATGTGCATGAGGGTTCATAAGTTGCTTATTAACTTGAAGGGTGATAGACACACGAGCGCCTATCTAAACGATCCTACTACGTGTGACCCCCCTGCAGATTAAATATGCATAGCCCTTTAATAAGTGTCTTCTTCCTCTCAGATATGACGAGACCCAAACAAATAAAGCACTTCGTAGATCTATCAACCAGCATACTATGAGCAGCATGGAAGGATCCCTGATTGCATAGCAAAATATAGCCGTACCGCCGAAACTTATAAGACACAAACTAATTAAATGGGTAGAAAAAGTATTTGCAATTCATTAGATCCAATCTAAAACCTCTATACACAACTATTGTGTTATGCACGTACACATGCACAACTAGATCAATCTACATCTACGCATAGATCGGCTCTGATGCCACTGTTGGTTTGCGTATATGGAACACAAAAATTCCACCACACTACGTAACACCAGGCCAGGATCAATCTATGAAGCTGTAACGTCGTGATTAGATCTAGTACCCACCGGCACCTTGAGTGGAAGACGGTGTTGGTGAATATGTCGATGAAGCCAGATGAATATACTCACGGCCAAGCCTGGTGGTGATAATGTCGCCGACTCCCCGCGCTCCCACATACAAGATCAACGGTATGATCCCTCCACCGATATCCACGCGTCCAGTACTTAAATCCGCCAGCACTCCGTCGTCTAGGACTTAGTGCTAGCGATGAGAGAATAGCCTTTCGGTGTAGGTGTAGATCAGAACTAATCTTCTACATTAGATCTAATGAGAGGCAGAGCAAATTATCAACACATGAGATTTAGAGAGAAAGGAGAGAGCCACGAGGGCAATTGTGTGTCCCCATAAGGGGGTATGGCCGTATGGGGGGTATATGTAGTGCGAGGGGAGGGCCAAAGGGGAACCGACTTGGGGTGGGGTTCCAAGTTGGTCACCGCATCCGAGCCCTAGGGCACCACCGACCTTAGGTGCTGGTGCACTGCACCCCCTTTCCATCTTTGGAGTTGGACTCCAAGTCCAATTCGGCCCCAAAGGGGCCCAATCCTAATTGCCCTAGGGGCTTTCTTGCCCCACAAGGAAAGTGGAGGGGGAGCCCTCCAAGGGGTAGCCGTCGGTCTAGGTGGGCCCTGGGGCCCATGCGGTTGCCCCACATGTATGGCAGCCCAGGGCACCCAGGGCCCCCTCCCGGCATTTTATGGCTGTCGGATTTATTTTGAGATTTTATATGGAGGTTATATGTCGATCTCGAGGGTTTCGGAGAAAACCCGGGAATGGGGGGAAGTGCCGGGAGGGGGCACTGGTGCCTTGGGCTGCGCCACACTTGGTGGGGCCAGCGGCATGGGCCACAGGTGCCACCTTGGTCGGCGCACGGTTTCCCTCCACTTTCCTTGCGGGGAGAAATTCGGATTGGGCCCCACCTAGGCCGAATTGGACTTGGAGTCCAATTCCAAAAGGGAAAAGGGGAGGGCCAGCCAAACCAATCTTGGGTCGGTGGTGGTGGCTCCCCTCCCTAGGGCTGGCGGCGCACAAAGGGGATGAGACCCCCTCCAAAAGTTGGTGCTCCCCCTCCTCCTATATATAGCCCCCATATCCCCCATGGAGACACACAATTGCTCACGTTGGCTCTCTCCTCTCTCCCTAGATCTCATGTGTTGAGAAACCTCTATACCTCTCATATAGATATAATCTACTGTATTGATCTAATCTACACCTATGCCGAAAGGTTGTTCTCTCATCGCCGGCAGCACGTCCTATATGACGGAGTGCTGGCAGATTAGTGCTAGCCGGATGCATGGATGTTGGTAGGGAGATTGTACTCTTTAATCTTGTACGTGGGAGCGCGGGAGTCGGCGACATTCTCACCACCAGGCTTGGTCGTGAGAATCTCAACAGGCTTCATCGACAACTTCACCGACACCGTCTTCCGCTAAAGGTGCTAGCGAGTTCTAAATCTAAATTCATAGTTACATCTTCATAGATTGATCTTGGGTGTTTTGTTTTCCATAGACGCAACCCAACATACCCGCCAACACCATACACAAGTGGGACCAGTTGAAGGCTATCTTCATCAAGAACTTCGAGGGAACTTGCAGCGTCCATCCACGATTGAGGATTTGGAGCGCTGCTGTCGTGTCTCAGATCACGTACACCGGGAGTAAAGGATACCCCCTTTTTAGGTTCGGCACGGGGCGCGAAGGAGGCTGGAAGACGCCTCACCCGGGAGGTGGTCGCCAAGTTCTTCGGTGGGATGGTCAAGCAAACAACACAGAGACACAGGGAGTTTTTACCCAGGTTCAGGCCGCCCGGAGGCTAAAAGCCCTACTCCTGCATGTCTGGATTGCGCTGTTCATCATGGAGTGGTTTACAGGGGTGTTCTCAGGGGTGAACCCGGCAGAGTACCGGCCGGAGGTAGACGAAGAGCAGATCCTGCCCTGAGGAGATCACCTCTCTCTCTACCCTCCAAACCCTAGTCTAGTCTCTTCAGCTTGGATCCAACTTGTCCCTCTGCCTCGGTGCCTTGGTCCTCCTTTTATAGGCTAAGGGGATACCACACGAGCACGCGAGGGGCGTGAGGGGTTTTAGGCGGGAGAACCCCTCGGCTGTCTTAGGAGGAGACGTGGCCTCTTCTCCTCCAAGTATCTTGTGTGGTGCGGCCGTCCACCTTTGGGAAAGGAGGGGCGGACCAGGCCTGACAGCCCCACCGACCACGCCCAAGGCGACGTCACTGGAGGCACGCCCTTCATCTTGGCACCCAAGTCTTCTACAATCTTCCAGCACGAGCTGGCGTTGTCGGAGACTAGTCCCAGGAACTAGGGGTGTGTCTCACTGAAGCCAGGAATCGAGTAAGGGGCTGAACACGCTATCAAACAACCCTCAACTACCTCGGCGACGGTGCTCGTCCAGCTCGGTGAGGGACATCACGACAGAGAGTAAACACCAGCCGCTACCCAGGTTCAGGCCCACCGTGTGGTGTAAAGGCCCTACTCCTGCTTTGTTGTATTGCACTGCTTGTGGAGGTTACAGTACAAGAATTGGCCGAAGCTCAAGGTTTGCTAAGGATGAACTATGGTGGAAGCTTTGTTCTCCTTCGCTCTGGTGGAGTTGAGCTTCAGCTAGCCGGTGGCGAATGAGTTGGATCCCTCTCCTTGGTCGTACACTGCCCCCTTTTATACCTGCCCCGGTCCTCTACCCCGAAACCACAAGGCGGGAAGGGATACCACATGGCGGCGAAGGTGGAGCGCAGTGCACGGCGTTGGAGCTGTCCATGGACGCGGTCCATGGCAGAAAACAGCATCTCCAAAGCTGATAAAGCCACCGTCCATCCAGGACGATACTCCTTCGCTCTGGTGGAGTTGAGCTTCGGCTAGCCGGTGGCGAATGAGTTGGATCCCTCTCCTTGGTCGTACACTGCCCCCTTTTATACCTGCCGCGGTCCTCTTCCCCGAAACCACAAGGTGGAGCGCAGTGCACGGCGTCGGAGCTGTCCATGGACGCGGTCCATGACAGAAAGCAGCATCTCCAAAGCTGATAAAGCCACCGTCCACCTTTGGGAAAGGAGGGGTGGACCAGGCCTGACAGCCCTACCGACCACGCCCAAGGCGACGTCACTGGAGGCGCGCCCTTTGTCTTGGCGCCCAAGTCTTCTACAGGCTTCCAGCACGAGCTGGCGTGCTTATCCTCTTCGCAGTACGGAGGGAGAACCCGGGTGTACGCCTGGCCTTCTGCCGGGCGCCTAGACCCGCGGGTACTCCGCCTTGTTCGCCGGGTAGTAGGTGACCCCGGAAGGCCACGTGGTCCTTAGCCGTGGTTTGTCGATGCTGATCTGGATGGGGGTCCTTGGGGCAGATGGGCTGGCCCATCTGCCTGTCTTGACTCCTTGCCTTGTCCATCTTCTTGGTGGGCCCAGGTCATGGACCCACTTTGGCAGCGTCAGGGGAACCCCATGTTCCACTGTTGCGACAGTAGCCCCCGGGCATGGTGTCGGGGGAATGATTAACCCGTGACTTAAGGTTGCGCTATCATTGTTGGGCCACGTGAAAGATGGGCCAATCTCGCATCGCGACTCCATAAAGGAAAGTTCCAGAAGGTCGGTGCAAGCCTTGGAAGACAAGAAAGATAATCAGGCTTCGTGTAGAACTCTTGTAACCTGACAAGACTCTGTGTATATAAAGAGGACTCGCAGGACTTAGAGAGGGTCAAGCTATCAAGCCCAAAACCCTAGCTCATACGGCGAGTACCAGATCGGATCGCCTCCACTGTAACACCTCGATTATCATATCAATACCAATCTAGGGTAGGCAGGAAGTAGGTCTTTTACCTCACATTGAGGGGGCCGAACCTGGGTAAATCTGTGTTGATCTTTGTTCCTGCGATCCCAAGCTCGGAGATGCTTGACTCGCGTAATCCCACACCTACGAAGTCATCTATGACACCTGACGTGACAAACCCACGACAATTGGCGCCCACCGTGGGGCCTGCGATCAAGAGCGTCACGTTCCGCGCAGGATCCATGAAGGGAGCTGAAGATCTTGTTGTTGGCCGTATCATCACGGTCAATGGCACACCCATCATCGACGATTCAAGCTGGGGACCGGAAGCAGATTACTTGGAGACCGGCCACGTCATCCCGTTTGGATCCATCAACGTCTTCGTTGGCTTCATCGGTGGCAGGTCCATTAGATCGGTCCAAGAAGGCGATTCAGTAGAAGAAGTCGCCGATGATGGGGAAGAATCCGTGGAAAGCATAGACTCGCAAGAGTTTGGGTCCATTATACCTGCCTTTGAAGAAAGTTGCTGGGGTTACCCACCAGAAATCGCATTATCACCAGATCGAGAGACGGCGCAAGTCGCGGTTTACACGACCGGAGGAGCAGGCGCATCAGGAACTGCTGGAGAAGTCGAGGCATCGGCACCCCCAAGCAACCCACTTCTTGTCCCCGTGTCAGCCACGAACGCCGCCCTCCGTGCAACAGAAATTGAGGCCGCCAGGGCCGAGCTCCTGTATGAGGTTCGAAGGATGGAAGAAGAGCGCCGCAGGCTCGATCAGATAAATCAAGGAATCCAACAGGAGCGGCAGAGAGTAGCCGCGCGGCTGCGACTCAACGACAGGTTGACCCGCAAACACAACTGCGCGCGACTCAACCAACAGTGGAAATCCCGCTCACTCCAGCCGCGGAAACGGGAATCCAGACGACTGCGGAAGGAAGGGTACCACCAAATCAAGAGACCCAGCAACAACCAAGGAGGTTTCACACCCCGCAGGGCCATTACCAGAACCCTGTCGATAATATGTATGTTGCGGCTAATATCTTGACTCAGATGGTAGCAACAGGCGATGACCCGGTCAATGCTGAGGCGCGGTGCGCGATTCAGATGCTAAGTACGGCAGTCCTGCAACAAGCCAATAGGGCGGAAGCCGAAGCACAGCTGCCCCTCGTACCAGCCAATCACAGGATTGCAGCAGAAAGAAGCGTCCAAAGCAGGCCACCAGAGAACGTATCGGGAGTCGCACGGAGGCAGCAGGAGCAAGTCGCAGAAGCGCAGGCGAATATGCCAGTGGTGCAAACGCGGCCCGCAGATAACCCCGCAGGCGCACCCACAGCCCTGTCCTCACGACTCAAAGGACCGGCGTGTTTCACTGAAAGGATCAGATCGGAACCTTTTCCTGAAGATTTCAAAGGGCCACACAAGGTAGCAAACTACAACGCCAGCATGGATCCAACCACCTGGCTGAACAATTACGAGATGGGGATGAGCATTTTGAACGCCTCAGAGGAAATATGTGCAAGATACCTCAACATGATGCTAGAAGGTGCAGCCCACATATGGCTGCAAAATTTGCCTCCCAACTCTATAAACACTTGGGAGGAACTGAAGGATGCCTTCGTTAAGAACTTCCAAGGAACTTGCAAACGACTCTGCAATATAGAAGATCTAGAGCGTTGTGTCCAGAAGGAAGGCGAGTCAAGTCACCATTGGATGAAAAGGGTGGCAAAAATAATACACTCCTCAGATAATATACCACCAAGCTCAGCCGTCCTGGTGATGGAGAAAAACTGCAAGTTTGAGCCGCTGATTCATAAGCTGGGTCGCATGAAGGATAAAGTCAAGAGCCTCAGCGAGGTGATGGCTGCGGCTAACAAATATGCCGGCTCAGATAAAACCAGAGACGCGTCAGACGGAGAAGAAGAGGAGGTTGCTACCAAAGGAAAGAAAAACTCGAACAAGCCCCAGCAGCAGCAAACAAGCCACAACAACGCGAATCAAAACAAACGCAAAAACGAGGATGGTCACTCAGGGCTCGTCGCCAATCAATATGCAAGAAGTTTTTAACCGGCCATGCGACCTTCATGCGACAGGTGATGGACGGCCAGCAGACCATACCAAGGCGCAATGCCACTATTACAAGAAGTGGAAAGAAGAGAGCCAACACAACGGGGGGAATTCCCATGAAGGAAACCCTAGTGCGGCTCATAACACAAATATTGGGCAGCACGGCGCGAGTAACCCCAGGCAGACGGGGCAGTATCACACAATAGTTATCGATACCTCCAAAAGGGAAGAGAAATTGAGCCGCAGAAGTCAGCAGGTGAACGCCGTGATACCAGCAACACCCAATTGGTTAAGGTGGTCAGAATACGCAGTAACCTGGAGTCGCGACGATCACCCGCCACAAGTACGGGAACCTGGCAAGTTGGCGCTGGTTGTGGCACCGTACGTTGCAGGATACAAGCTGACCAAAGTGCTTATGGATGGAGAAAGCAGCATTAATATCTTGTACTACGATACGTTCCAGCGTCTAGGACTCAAGGATTCCAGCCTGCAGCCCACGTCAACAGTGTTTCACGGCATTGTCCCAGGGAGGTCCGCACGGCCAGCGGGGAAAATAACCCTAGGGGTAACTTTTGGGACAGAAGAGAACTTTAGAAGCGAATTCCTATGCTTCGAAGTGGTAAAATTCCAAAGCCCATATCACGCCTTGTTTGGAAGAACGGCCTTTGCTAAGTTTATGGCCAGGCCATGCTACGTGTACCTACAGTTGAAGATACCAGGACCAAAAGGGGTCATCACAGTGTACGGAGATAGAGAAAAAGCGATAGAATGTGAAAAGGGAGATGCGGCCTTCGCAGAATCCGCCTGTGCCGCGGAAGAGCTAAAAGGTTATAAGTCGCAGGTGGACCCAAACGACATGAGTGTAGTTACCACGCCATCTGCCGAGCCACCAATGAAATTCAAAGCGGCCCAGGACACTAAGCAGATAAATCTTGTTCCTGGCGACTCATCCAAGCAAACCAGCATTGGAGCACACATGGAAGAAGAGCAGGAGAAGGCCCTCGTCGCTTTTCTCCAGGAAAATAAGGACATCTTCGCATGGAAGCCGTCAGATATGCCAGGGGTACCAAGAGAATTAGCAGAACATAGCCTCAAAGTGAACCCTGCGGCTAAACCAGTGAAGCAGCCACTACGGCGTTTCCACGATGATAGGAGAAAGGCAATAGGAGAGGAAATAGCTCGCTTGCTGGCTGCAGGATTCATCACGGAGGTATACCATCCGGAATGGGTGGCAAACCCAGTGTTGGTTATGAAAAAGAACGGTACGTGGCGAATGTGCGTTGATTACACCAGTCTTAACAAAGCTTGTCCAAAGGATCCATTTGCTTTACCGCGAATCGACCAAGTGATTGATTCAACTGCTGGGTGCGAGCTGTTATGCTTTTTGGACGCCTATTCAGGCTACCATCAAATCAAGATGAAGAGGGAGGACCAAGAAAAGACGTCCTTCATCACACCCTTTGGAGCTTTTTGTTATGTCAGCATGCCCTTTGGGTTGAAGAACGCAGGTGCGACTTACCAAAGATGCATTCAGAATTGCCTACATGAGCAAATAGGTCGCAACGTTCACGCCTACGTGGATGATATTGTGGTTAAGTCGCAAGTTAGCCAGGATCTTATTAGTGATCTGGCAGAGACATTCACAAATCTCAGAAAATACAACATGAAGCTCAACCCCACAAAGTGCGTCTTTGGAGTACCAGCAGGAAAGCTATTAGGATTATAGTATCAGAAAGAGGCATTGAGGCCAACCCTGATAAGATAAAGGCAGTGATGGATCTCCAAAACCAGAAAAGATAAAAGATGTGCAGCGACTTACCGGATGCGTAGCAGCTTTGAGTCGCTTTATATCAAGATTGGGAGAGAAAGCACTACCTTTGTACAGACTGTTGAAAAAATCAGACACCTTCGTTTGGGACGCAGAGGCCGACGAAGCTCTGACAGCCTTGAAAGATCAATTGACAAATGCTCCAGTTCTGGCGGCTCCAAAGGATAAAGAGCCATGCTACTATACATAGCGGCAAATTCCCGTGCTGTGAGCGCTGTCATGGTTGTGGAGAGACAAGAACCCGGAAAGGAATACCCTGTCCAGAGACCAGTATATTACGTGAGTGAAGTCCTCACAGCTTCCAAACAGCGTTACCCACAGTGGCAGAAGTTGGTGTTTGGAGTGTTCATGGCGAGTCGCAAGCTGAAGCACTACTTCCAAGAACATCCAATAACTGTGGTTAGTTCAGCACCGTTGGCAGATATCATCCGTAATCGAGAAGCTACTGGAAGAGTCGCTAAGTGGGCGATCGAGTTGGGACCACATCACATCAGCTACGAGCCGCACACATCAATTAAGTCGCAAGCCCTTGCAGATTTTATTAACGATTGGACAGAAATCCAAGTCGCTCCTAGCATGGCAGAAACCAAATACTGGACCATGCATTTTGATGGGTCAAGACAGTTGCAAGGCTCGGGGGCTGGAGTTGTTCTAACATCTCCCAAGGGAGACAAGCTGCGGTATGTGCTACAGATACACTTCAACTGCACAAATAACGTGGCGGAATACGAGGCACTGCTTCATGGTCTACGTATAGCAAAGGAGATGAACATCAGTCGCATACGCTGTTTTGGCGATTCAGACTTGGTGGCACAGCAGGTCTCTGGAACGTGGGACAGCAAGGATGCGAACATGGCTGCATATAGAAGAGAGGTGGACAGAATTGCTGGACATTTCACTGGATACCAAGTTGAACATATTGATCGGAGACAAAACGAAGCTGCAGATGCCCTGTCTCGGCTTGGATCCAACAGACAGTCAGTCCCACCCAATGTTTTCCTGGATGAACTGCACAATCCATCAGTCAAACCTCCAACAGAGATTGACATTGCAGAGCCAGAGGACGATTCAACTTTAGTCGCAGCCCTGCATGAACAGCCAGGATGGACAGAGCCATACATGGCATATTTAAGTCGCGGAGTGCTGCCAGACGATGAGATTGAGGCGCGCAAAATCATACGACGATCAAAGGCCTATACAATCATCAACAACGAATTATACAAGCGCAGCGTGTCAGGAGCATTCCAAAGATGTGTCTCACCAGAAGAGGGACGAAAAATCTTGCACGAAATTCATTCAGGCGATTGTGGCCATCATGCTTCGTCAAGATCTTTGGTGGCAAAGGCGTTCCGACATGGATTCTTCTGGTTAACAGCATTAGCAGATGCAGAGCAAATTGTCAGAGTGTGCGACAGATGTCAAAGATACGCTAGGCAAGATCATATGCCAGCTCAAGCACTTCGCACAATACCCATCACATGGCCTTTTGCCGTATGGGGTTTTGACATGGTAGGGCCCTTCAGACGGTCTTCAAACGGAAAAACTCACCTCCTGGTCATGGTGGACAAATTCACAAAGTGGATAGAAGCAGAACCTGTGGGAGATTGCGAGGCTGAAACAGCAGTCAAGTTCTTGAAGAAGGTCATATTCCGCTTTGGGTACCCCCATAGTATCATTACAGACAATGGGAGCAACACCTCTGAAGGGGCTACACAGATATTTTGCGCAGACAATGGGATAAGATTGGACCTCACGTCAGTAGCACACCCGCAGAGCAATGGACAAGCTGAGCGAGCTAACCAGGAAATTCTCCATGGAATTAAGCCGCGCCTTATTGAAAAGGTCGAAGCATCTCCAGGATGTTGGGTGGAAGAATTGCCAGCAGTACTGTGGAGCTTAAGAACAACCCCTAACAGATCCACAGGATTTACACCATATTTCATGGTCTATGGAGCAGAAGCAGTCATGCCCAGCGACATCATACATGATTCACCAAGAGTTGCGGCTTACATCGAGACAGATAATGAGATAGCTCGGCAAGACTCGGTGGACACATTAGAAGAGGTTAGAGACTTGGCAGCATCAAGGTCAGCGGTATATCAACAAGACTTGCGACGCTATCATGCCAGACGCATCAAAACCCGCACCTTTCAAGAAGGCGACCTAGTACTGCGACTTAAACAAGATCACAAGGGAATGCATAAGCTGTCCTCTCCATGGGAAGGACCCTACATCATCAGCAAGAAGCTAAACAATGGGTCGTACTACCTGCTGGATGTAAGGGAAGAAAGCAGCGAACGCCATGATTTCGAGGATCGTCTCGAGGCACCTCGCCCTTGGAACGTCGCACACCTATGACCGTACTATACATAAGAAAAGGCTAATCAGAGCCAAGCATCATCCTTTCCAGCTTTATAGCTGAGTATCATCACAGCCACTCAGGGCTAGAACTTTAACTTTGGTCGCCACCTAGGCGCGACCTATGCAACATCTGATCGCCACCCAGGCGCGATCGACCCTTGTATCAGAAACCGGCTGCCACCTAGGCGCGGCCGTAAACTTTGTATCATCTCTGGTCGCCACCTAGGCGCGACCGACCCCATGTATCACCATGGATCGCCACCTACGCGCGATCCAACCCTATGTATAACACTCGGTTGCCACCAAGGCGCGACCTTATGTGCCATCATAATCAAAGCTTATCATAGCTTAGCCTATCATGGCAATATCATTATGTTTCTTGGGGTCTTTGTTACCCTGAAACAGCCAATTTATTGGCAATTATCAAATTTACCTTAAGTTGGATTGCTACTCGCATTATGTGGCCAAAGTACTGGGGTGTGGCGTCAATCGAGCTTGATTGCCTATCATGGCCGCTCTCGACCCTGAACACACATGTTCTTAGGAAATACTGAGTCGCGCGAGTGCCCACTTAAGGATTCAGATGGCCTAACTAGAGGTCGATGTACTGCTTATAGTACGGCAACACCAATTACAATTACTTGTATCTTAACAATTGTTTTATTATGATATCAAGTTACAGGTGATGACCTTCAGAATTCTCTGAGAAGAATTGAGATGATTACCACGTTACATCCTCTCAATCCTTGGGCTACATCGTATTATCATCAAAAATTTGAAGATGGATCGTCATCAAGTTCTGAAGCTATCAGGCTACTCTAAAAAAGAAGTTCACGAAGTCAGATGATCTTCCAGATGCGAGTCAAGGCCAAATCCTGCACAATTATAAGTCGCGAAATAAGAAAAAGCGCGGCCTAAACGTTCAAGATCAAGAAATACTATGAAGTTCAGGCCACGCTTGGGGGCTAATGTCGGGGGAATGATAACCCGTGACTTAAGGCTGCGCTATCATTGTTGGGCCACGTGAAAGATGGGCCAATCTCGCATCGCGACTCCATAAAGGAAAGTTCCAGAAGGTCGGTGCAAACTTGCCTTGGAAGACAAGAAAGATAATCAGGCTTCGTGTAGAACTCTTGTAACCTGACAAGCCTCTGTGTATATAAAGAGGACTCGCAGGACTTAGAGAGGGTCAAGCTATCAAGCCCAAAACCCTAGCTCATACGGCGAGTGTTGGGGATATGCCTACTAGGGGTATCACCAGCATGGATCAATCCGGCTAGTCCAGGGTGGCCCGCAGTGGTGGTGAAGGCTTTGCCTACCGGGCGGCCCAGATAGCTGACGACCAAGGAAGGCGGATGCCGGCAAGGAGGAGGCCCAAGACTGAAGCCCATGAAGCCACCAAGACCAAGACGGAAGGCGGCATACTTGCCGGCTAGGTTTAGGACTCCGTATACTTGCTGGATACGTATTCACCTTGTAACCCTAGGTCCAGCCGCCTATATAAGCTGGACCTCGGGACGCCTTTAGGGCAATCGAATCAATCTACAACCAACTCATTGTAACCTGTTCACGGCGATATTGCCTTATAGTGAGTTATAGCAGCACGTAGGGCACCGCCACCGCCGTGGTGCCTGAAGCTGGGTAAACCGCCGTGTACAATCCCGACCTTGACGACGTCCACCTTCTTGCCCTACGTTCACCCTCGGCTAGCAGGACCCCGTCTCCTATCCAAGATGCCGATACGACGACAGTTGGCGCCCACCGTGGGGCCTAAGGCGTCAGGCGTCACGTTCCAGGCGGGAACTCTTGGCGGCATCGGCGAAACAATCGCCGTCGGCCGCGCTGTTCGCTACGGCGACAATCTACATCAGCTGCGACGAGTCCTACATCCCCGCAGACGACTACATTGTCGGATGCGGAGTTGTGCCGTTTGGCGGCGTCGATGTGTTCATCGGCTACACTTCTGAGGCGTATGGGTTGCCGCGAATTTATTCGCCATCCCACCCGCCCTACAATCAAGACGGATCTGAGTTTGCCTCCTCTGAGGAGTCCGCAGATTCAGATCTACACTTTGTCGGCATGACGGGACTGGGATCAGACTCCCAGCCCAACAGTCAAGATCCCGAATCTATTCTTCCTGCACTCCAGGATGATGTGATGTCGGATGCCGGATCCAGATCTACCGTTCACGTCAACGTAGACTCTGATTCCGAAGAAGATTCTGCCAGCATGTTTGAGCAACGGGTCAAGAAGTGTTTTATTACACCTGATCCTCCGCCATCTGAGGCGGCTACGGGCTCTTCCGTCAACATGCAGCAGATCTTTGTGGCGGATGTCACCGGCGCAGCTTCAGAGAAGGCGGCAACTGACGCCGCCAACCTGGGGACCCCGGCAACCGATCCACAGTTTCCAGAGCCTCCTGGGGCTCCAAAGAAGAAAATTCTGGAGAAGGGCGAGCCCAGCAAGATAGGAAGCATGGCGGCTCTGGCGGAAGTTCTTCACACGCCGGTAAACGACAAAACCAATCCGGCTGATTTGGAGAAACTTCGGAACACCTTGGTGGAGCAAACTGAGTACCTCAAAAGCAAGCAAGCAGAGGTCCAGAGCCTCCTCGACGAAGCCAAGGAGGAAAACGCCAAGATAACTGCCAAGTGCGACCCCAAGCGTAATCTTTTCACCACCACCCCATTGCCCAAGCCGGCAGGACAAGTGGCGGAGAAGAGAGGTAGGAAAGGCAGGGATCATGACACCTTCAAATCCCCTGCCCAAAAGCTTGGTTTCGAGTGGGCTACAGCACCGCAGCGTAAGGACAAGAACGGGGACGTCATCCTCGCAACACCTGTCCTCAACACTGCGCCGCCTTGGACATCCTCAACAATGATGACTATGACAAGGACGAGAAGATCTACTACGCATCGATCCTTGCTCGCAAAGCTCTAGAGCAGCAGGCCCGTGCTGATTCTCGCGCCGACATGGCGGACGCAAGGGGAGGAAAGTTGGAATCAAAATCCAACGCTTGCAAAGCTGCGGCCGGTGGCAACCCGAAGATCCGTCCGGTTCCAGTAGCCACGGAAAAGGGAAGGACAAGGAGAAAGACCCACGCAAATCACCACCTCCAAAAAGGCAGCGTGATGAGGCATCCAGGACCGGCAACAGGCGCAAGGCCTCACCTCCTCCGCCTAGGCGGGATGAAGGCGGAAGCAGGGGCAGCAAGCAGCCGCCAAGGGTGGCGGCAACCGCGACGATGCCCCGCCGCCAAGAAGAAGCAGGGACCGCACACAGTCCCCACCACCAGTGCCCAGGCACGAAGGCGGAAGCCGGGGACACAACAATGAGCCTAGGCACAGCCGGGCAGCGCAGGACGAGCCACATGCTGATAGATCTGGCAAACAGCTCAGTCCGCAAGACGCGAGACATCGTCTCAATGACATCAAGGCTGGAAAGCAAGATGCCTATCTAGGACCTGAGTGCTTTGGCCCAGCCATCCGCAACGTTCAAGTACCCAGAGACATGACGTCAGTGTCAAAAACTCATCAAAGGTACAATGGAGCGGACAAGCCAAACTCATGGTTGTCGGACTACGCGCTGGCAGTTGAAATTGCTGGAGGCAATGGCCTCGTCGGCACGCTTCCTTCCCCTCATGTTGGAGGGGACAGCCCGAAGCTGGATCGAAAACTTGCCGGAGAAAAGCATTCATAGCTGGCATGACATGGAAAAGGTGTTCACGCAGCACTTCCAAGGCACGTACAAGCGACCCAATACATACACAGATTTGGTTCGTTGCGTGCAAAAGCCAGATGAAACAGCTACAAGCTTCTTGGCAAGGTGGATTCAAACAAAGGCAAGCTGCGAGAACGTAGACGACAATCAAGCAATCCATGCCTTCACCACGGGCCTCCTGAAGGGCTCAAGTCTCAGACATAAGCTCGTACGCATGCAAGTCAAGGATCTCGGAGTCATGCTCGAAGTAGCAGCCATGTACGCACAGGCGGATGACGATGCACGCGATGGAGATGGCGCACATGATATGGCGCCAAACAGGCGAGCAAGTCACAAACGCAAGGCTCCCCAGGATGACAAAGCCGGACCATCAAACGAGGTCGCCGCCGCCTTCGAAGGCAAAGGCAGCAACCGCAAGTGGAAAGGAAAGGGTAAAGATGGCGGCTCCAGCAAGCAGCGCCTGACGTATGATCAGGCGAAAGCCTTGCCTTGCCCAATCCACGCGTCCTTAGGCAAAGTCAACCACACATTAGGGGAATGCCGGTTCATGGAGGACTTCAAGAAAGACCCCGAGGTTGGCTGGAAATCAAAAAAGAGCAAAAAGGCTGAGAAGACAAAGAAGGAAGA
This sequence comes from Poa pratensis, assembly GCA_947311845.1. Lineage (NCBI taxonomy): Eukaryota > Viridiplantae > Streptophyta > Magnoliopsida > Poales > Poaceae > Poa > Poa pratensis. The sequence goes on from CAMZMU010000036.1 coordinate 51,915,359, forward strand.
CGATGATGGGGCTATGTCCATGTCAGAGGATGAGGAACCAAGCTGATGCGAAAGAAAGGAAATATCCCAAGGTACATGGCCAATTGGTGTGCTTCCTGGGCACTCCTTCGGCAAAAGAAGAAAAGGCGGAGATGCGCGAGCTAAACGCCACAGTACCAGACGTTCCCCAGTATCTAGACTGGTCAGAGGAGCCAATAACCTGGGATAGAGATGATCATCCAGATCACGTTCCTCACCCCGGCAAATACGCCTTGTCGTCGACCCTATTGTCGATAACTTCAGGCTCACCAAGGTGTTGATGGATGGCGGCAGTAGCCTCAACATCATCTACGCGGACACTCTGAAGCGCATGAACTTGTCGGAAAGCCAGCTTGACTATAGCAAAGTCAAGTTTCATGGCATTGTTCCGGGAAAGCAAGGCAAGTCAATGGGAAGCATCAGATTGGAGGTTACTTTTGGGCCTGAGACAAACTACCGCTCGGAGTATCTCAGGTTCGAAGTAGTCCCCTTCAAAAGTGCCTACCACGCCATTTTTGGACGGCCAGCTTTCGCCAAATTCATGGCTCGCCCGTGTTACATATACAGCAAGCTGAAGATGCCGGGACCCAATGGTACAATTACCATCAGTGGCAACTTCAAGAAAGCAAAGGAGTGTGAGCGTGGCAATGCCGCCTTCGCTGAGGCAGTCCTCCACGCAGAGGAGTTAGCCATGTTGAAGAAAGAGCTCGATACATCACAGTTGCCGGAGCATGTAAAGACCGCTGAGCAAAAGAACACTTTCAAGGCGTCCGAAGACACAAAGAAGGCGGATCTGGTCCCAGGTGACAGCTCCAAGCAAGTCACCATAGGGGCTGGCTTGGACGACAAATAGGAAAGCGCGCTCGTCAGGTTCCTCCGTGAGAATCAGGACATCTTTGCATGGTCGTCAGCCGACATGCCAGGTGTCCCGAGGGAACTTGCCGAGCACTCTCTTAACGTCTACGAAGGAGCCAAACCAGTGAAGCAAGGAATAAGACGCTACGGTGAGAAGAAGCGGACAGCAATAGGGAAGGAGATCATCAAGTTGCAAGAAGCCAAGTTCATTAGGGAGGTAGTACACACTGATTGGTTGGCAAATCCTGTAATGGTTCCAAAACCTAATAAGGAAATGAGAATGTGCATTGATTATACCGGTTTGAACAAGTGCTGTCCTAAGGACCACTTTGCTTTGCCTCGTATAGATCAGGTCATAGACTCCACAGCCGGCTCCGAGCTGCTGTGCTTTTTGGATGCGTACTCCGGGTACCACCAAATCAAAATGCGAGAATCCGACCAAATCAAAACAGCGTTCACTACACCCTATGGGACCTTCTGCTACATCACGATGCCCTTCGGTCTAAAAAATGCCGGCGCAACGTATCAGCGGTGTATGCAAAGATGCCTTCACGAGCAAATTGGCCGCAATGTTCACGTCTATGTTGACGACATTGCCGTCATGTCAAGAAAGAAGGCAGATTTGCTTGATGATTTGAGAGAAACCTTTGATAGCCTCCGGGTATACAGGATGAAACTCAACCCGAAAAAATGCGTCTTCGGGGTTCCTGCCGGCAAATTGCTTGGCTTTATCGTTTCCGAACGAGGGATAGAGGTGAATCCAGAAAAAATCAAAGCGATCCTCAACATATCCAGGCCCAAGGACCTGAAGGACGTGCAGCGACTTGCCGGATCGGCGGCTGCCGTCAGTCGTTTCATTAGCCGTCTTGGTGAGAAGGCGCTGCCTCTCTACCGGCTTCTGAAGAAATCCGACAACTTCGAGTGGACAGACGAAGCAGACGCCGCCTTGCAGCAACTCAAGGACGCGTTAACGTCTGCTCCAATTTTGGCAGCTCCTCGTTCGCAGGAACCAATGCTGCTCTATATTGCCGCAACTAACTTAGTTGTTAGTGTGGTACTGGTTGTGGAACGCAAGACGGAAATTTCAGACTTGCCGGAACAACGTCCGGTTTACTTCATCAGTGAAGTATTTTCCGCCTCAAAACAGCGTTATCCGCATTACCAGAAATTGGTCTACGGTGTTTTTTACGCCGCCAGGAAGTTAAGGCACTACTTCCAGGAACATTCAATAACCGTGGTGAGCAAGGCACCTCTGGGGGATATCATCAATAATACAGATGCAACAGGCCGCGTTGCCAAATGGGGCATTGAACTTGCCGCCTTCGACATCTCGTATAAGCCCAGAACGGCCATTAAGTCTCAAGCCTTAGCAGATTTCGTAGCTGATTGGACGGAGGCCATGGACGAAGTACCTCTCCCTGAAGATGCATACTGGATCATGCACTTTGATGGATCAAAAATGCTCCAGGGCTCGGGGGCTGGCATTGTTTTAAGAAACCCTCAAGGAGACAAGCTTAGTTATGTGTTACAAATACACTTCAAGGCAACTAATAATGTTGCTGAATACGAAGCTCTCCTTCATGGTTTACACATTGCCAAGGAACTTGGCGTCCAACGTGTCCTCTGCTACGGAGATTCAGATTTGGTGGCGCAACAGATACGTGGTACTTGGGACACAAAGAGCGAAACAATGGCGGCATATCGAGCTACCGTTGACGAATTCGCCAAGTGTTTTCTAGGCTACGAGGTCCGCCATATCCCAAGAACTCAAAATGAGGCGGCAGATACACTTGCCAGAATGGGTCTGAACGCAAAAAGGTACCAAAAGATGTTTTCCTGGAACACCTACACAAGCCGTCAATTAAAGGAGCAGACCTCCTTGACCCAGAGTCGGCAGAACCAGTTGATAGTGCTAGCTATGCCGTCTACTTGGTAAAGCCGGATTGGACGACGCCATATTTGGACTTCCTGATCAATCAGGAGTTACCGGATGATGAGGTTTTGAAAAGGCAAATAATAAGAAGAGCCAAGGCATTTACAATAATCAAAGGTGAATTGTACAAGCGTAGCACCACTGGTGTTTACCAACGCTGCATTTCGCCCGAAGAAGGCAGAGAATTGTTGGATGAGATACATGCCGGCGTATGTGGACATCATGCTTCTTCACGCGCCCTTGTTTCAAAAGCCTTCCGACAAGGTTTCTATTGGTTGACAGCCAAGCAAGATGCAGAAGACATTGTTAAAAGGTGCAGGGGCTGCCAACTTTATGCCAGACAATCACATATGCCGGCTCAAGAGCTTAAAACAATACCCATCACGTGGCCTTTCGCAGTCTGGGGCTTGGACATGGTTGGTCCGTTTAAAACGGCGCCTGGTGGCTACACACATTTACTTGTGGCTGTAGACAAGTTTACCAAATGGGTTGAAGCTAAGCCTATCAAAAAGCTAGACGGCGCCACAGCCGCAAACTTTCTGTGGGGAATAATCTCTCGGTTCGGGGTGCCTCATAGCATTATCACCGACAATGGCACTAACTTGTCGCAAGGCGAAGTCGAGGAATACTGTTATAAGCATGGTATCCGCCTAGATCTAGCCTCCGTCGCGCATCCGCAAGCAAACGGTCAAGTAGAGCGTACAAATGGTTTAGTCCTACAAGGAATCAAACCACGTCTCGAAGTACCATTGCACAGAGCGGCTGGGGCTTGGGTGGATGAATTGCAGTCTGTCCTTTGGAGTTTACGCACAACTCCAAACAGATCAACCAAGTTTACTCCTTTCTTCTTAGTCTATGGCGCAGAAGCAGTGTTGCCAACCGACATGATGTACGATTCTCCCAGAATCCAAGCCTACGTCCAGGAGGACGCAGAAGATGCAAGACAGGATGGCCTTGACCTACTTGATGAAGAACGAGATGTTGCCCTTGCGCGATCCGCCATCTATCAGCAAAGTTTGAGGCGTTATCACAGCAGAAGGGTGAGGCAAAGAAGTTTTAGAGTGGGTGACCTGGTTCTCCGCCTAATCCAAGATAGAAAGGGCTTGCATAAGTTATCCCCGCCTTGGGAAGGACCTTTTGTGGTCAGTAAGGTGTTGCTCAATGGTTCTTATTACTTGGTCGATGCACGTGACGGATACAAGAAGAAGCGAGGTCGCAAGCGCAAAAGGAAGGTTGACGACAAGTACGAAGAAACCAAGCGACCCTGGAACATTGAGCAGCTACGTCCTTTTTACACTTAGCAATTTCCACATTGTAATAAGTACTATATGATTATGAAATAAAAGTCTGTGGTTTGCTCATTCAGTTTTGGGATCATGCCATCTTTTGTCTTTTCTCGCAATCATATATCTGTTGTCATAAAAGTTACCAAACAAAATAAGTTTTGCTCCGTGCTAAGGTCCAAACTTTTTTGACATTTGCCGTCTGCCGGCTAAAAAACGCAAACAATCTTTGCACCGCCTAATATGCTTATCTGTCTGTTTGTATGTGGGTCGCCTAGTAGTATGTCGTTGGCACCAACATGCTGGCTTTGGTCTCTGAGTCTAAATTAGTTGGTATTGCACCTGGTTGGCTCAGCTAAAGTAACTAAGATGAGGTTCCGCCAACATATGAAAAAGCTAAACATGCAGGCGAGATACATATTAAGGCGGGCCACTTAAGTAAGCCTACCGCCAAGTGTAGCATAAAAGTTGGCCCATAAATATTTACAACCCAAAATAAAGTTTTATGCGTTAACAGATTAACGCAGTGTTTTGTGCTGCCTTTGCAGGAGGAAGTCTAAGGGATTGCCGCCTTCGTAGAGCTGGTGGAGAGATCCTGGGGGCTAACGCCGGCATTCTTGGGGCTGGCTCCGCCATCCTTGGGGCTGCGCTTGTCGGTTCCGGCTTCGCCTTCTTCGCCGCGGGAAGCTTCAGGATCTGCCAAGGAGGGATCAGCAACGGCAACATGCGGGTCCGGGTGTTCCTTGTAGAACTTGCGGATGTCAACCATGTTGGCAACCCGGGTCGCATAGCCGCGAACAGACCGCAGCACGTCCTGCATCACGATGGCTTGGCTGTTTTCGTCTTCGGTGGGGAAGTACTCGGTGACTTGATGAATATCAGCCTCCGGGTACCACGCCGCCGTCATCGCCAATGCCAACTTGGCACCGCCTCGTGCTGCTGAGCGTAGTGTGTTGTCGTGTTCAGCTGTCGCCTTCTCCAGCAACTCCGGCAGAGCATCGAAGATGACGGGATCGCCGTCTTCCCCAGGGTAGAACTTGGCGGCAAATGATTTGCCGGCGCCGACAATCTGGTTGACGATTTCGCCAATTTTCAAGATCCGAGCAAGGCGCGGCGTTGTGGCCAGGTCATCTCCCAAGCTAGCCGGCACTGCACAAACACAAAGTTACACACTGCAGCTTCAAGTATCAAGAAAGCAAGGTGACAAAAATGAAGGACTGGAGGCATACCCAAGACATGGTCGTGGATGGCGTTGACCTCATCCAGATGGTTCTCAAGCGTTTCTTGGGCTAGCTGGACCGCCTTTGACAGTTGGTCCTGCTGCTCCTTGGCGTTCTTGTTCACCTGGTCAAGGTTGTTGCTCATGGCCTCAAGTTGTCCAGTCAACTTGCTAACTTCGGCAGCATGAGCCAACGCACGATCATCCAGCTCCTTGGCGTGATCCGCCTTCAGCTTGGTCACCAGCCCGGCAAGATCTGCAGCTTCGTTCATCAAAGCTTGCATGTCAGTGGAGTTCTTGAGAATATCTTGCGCAGTGTTTAATAATTCTACAAAATAAAAAGAAAAGACGACTAAAATACTTGTCGGAAAAGGAAAAGAAGTCGGACGAAAAGAAGGCAAAGAAAGCTTTGTCACCTTCATCCTTCTTGCGAGCTTCTTCCAAACTCGCAATTTGGGCGTTCTTCAACTCCACGTCCTGCTGCAGTTCCTCGCATTCCTTCTTCTTCATCTCTTGAGCACGAAATAGCTCAAGATTGGAAGCAAGAACGGCCTGCATGCACGAAAGCAACATTATGGTTAGCGCTATTTAGTCAACGAGACCACTTTGCCGGCTAAATTTTTCAGCCGCCAAAGTGCTCGGGGGCTGGGACCATAGGCTATTTTACCTCAAGTTGTCCGTGCAGGGTGTCGTGGAGTTCGTCCATGTGTGCGTACCAGTTGCGGGTACCGTCACGCATGGTCTTCAGTGTTTGCCGGGGGTCTTGCAACCCTTTGCCAGGTTGGGAGCCAGGATGAGTGGACGATCCGCCTTGTTCGGCCGCCATCTGGTCATCCATCTCCTGCTTCATGGCGATAAATCGAGCGGCATCACTAGCCGAAGCTTCAGCCGTCTTGGAAAAAGTTATGCCGGCAACTGATTTCTTGCCCGCCATCTTCTCTGTAGCCGCCTCTGCGGTACCGGCAGCTGTGTACGTTCCCTGGCACACAACCACGGGAACGCCAACTGTGGGCGTTGTCGGCGCAGCAGCTGGAGAAGAACGTGGTGGCTTGCCCCTGCCGGCAGCAATCTTCAAGTTGGAGCGGAGTTTGGGCATGGTAGGCTTGCCTCTGTAAGCAGAAACATGCAAGTTTGTCAGCACAAACATATTAAAATATCCAAGTCAGGGAAGCCAAAGTTTGCTAACCGTTCAAGGGAACGTTCCCCACGGTCTCATCCTCTGCGTCGGCAGAGGTGGCCGCCTTCTTCCTCTTCTCCAAATCCTTGGTGGAGGAGCTCAGCTTGCGCTTCTTCGACTTGCTGGCACCTGTATCATACCAGTTTGGGGCCAGCTCGTCCTCTCCCAAGGTTTGTAGCTGAAAAGGAAGCAAGACAATATTAATTCAGTACCTAGTGGGCAAGGATGTTAGTGAAATAACAAAGTAGCTTTCACTTACCGCTGGGGCTGGGTTGTTATGAGTGAACATGGCGACGCCTTCAGCCGCCTTCACCGACAGAGGCTTGATAAGCTCTCTAAGCCGGTATCCAAGGCATCCTGATCAAGGGTGCTGTTGCCGGCGTCGTCCGCCTTGTACTCGCACATCTTCAGTGGGCGATGGCGGAGAGGCATAATCTTCCTCGACACCCAGCAATGACGGTGTCAACTCCGTCAAGTCGTGGAGCCAACATCGTCTTCGTCAAGAACTCGATCCGCCTAACGGCAACTCGAAGTTCTTCCGGCAAGCTGCTGAGCGGCACTTTTGCTGTCCAGCAAGCCTTGTGGGTTGGCGGACCGTTGACGAAGGCTGGCATCCCTTGCGTGCTGCCAGGTGTCGGGATGTCCTTGCAGTAAAAGAAAGTGCTGGTCCAGTGCTTCACCGACTCGATGTATGGTATTTTTGGGTACCAGTCGGGTTGGCGGCAGTTGAACGTAACACTACCGCAGGTTGCTAGGTGGCCGCCTGGTATGGTTTGCCGGCGGCACAGGAAGCAGTACTTAAACAGCTCTATGGACGCAGCTATGCCTAAGTACCCTTCGCACAAAGCCTGGAAGCCGGCTAGCACTAGAATACTGTTGGGCGCTATGTTGTGTGGCTGCAGCCCATAAAAACTAAGCACCGCCAAGAAGAAGGCGGAAAGCGGCAGAGACATACCGCGAAGGCTATGCGAAGCCAACATGACACGCTCGCCGTCTTGGGGGTCAGGCACCGCCTCGTCGCCTGGAACCCTCCAGGAGCATTCCGTCTTTGGCGGAATGTATCCGCCTTCCTCCAGTTCCTTCAGATATGCTGACGTCATAACTGACGGCAGCCAGTACCTGGAACCCAGGTCTCCAGCCTCTTCCTCTTCCTCGACGTCGTCATCCTCGTCGGCGGCAGATTCCGCCGCGGCCTCTGAGCTGGTAGCCGCGAGGGATGGGAGGGGAAAAGTTGGAGCGGCGGTCGCAGGCGTCGTCGGAGCTGGGGAAGAAGTAGAAACCCCGCCCGTGGCCACGGTGGCCGCGGGGAGGTAATCGATGCACCTGCGGGCGCCGCCGCCGCCTGGGATAGATCCAGATCCGGCGGGGGTCGTGAAGCCGCAGCCAGTGCCGCCGTCGCCGCCGCATCCTGCTGAGTGCTCGCCATTTGGGGAGAGGCGCTGCTCGTGCTCGCCGGAGTTGAGTTCGAGGAGGAGTTGAGCTCGGGAAGGTGAGGAGGCCACGGTGGGTGTGCGAATGAGGAAGAAGTGCATCGATGTGCCCTTTGGGGTATTTATCCCCACGCGCCAAGATCCGTGCCTAAATTAGGGGGACGCGAGATTTCCGCCACGTGCCCACGATTTGCACGTCGTGGCAACGGCGTCTGCGGCCTCGCTCCGATTTCTGTGCGTGGTGGAGAAACCATCATGACGCATGCCCAAGTCCAAACTGTCGTGGACTGCATGGCGTCATCCGTCAACATTTGACGAGCCTAGTCAATTGACAAGACTGGTGCCAGGAAGATTCCTGACAATGGTCAGGCCGTCTTTCCCATGATGGCGGCAAGTTGTCCGACTACTTTAGGCGGACCGCCGCTTACTTTCAACTATGGAATGCTTCAAGCTCTTCAGACGCTTACAAGACAAGGCGGACGTTGCCGACAAAGAAGACGGCGCCTGAAGAACTCGAACCCTCCCAGGGGCTAATGTTGGGGATATACCTACTAGGGGTATCACCAGCATGGATCAATCCGGCTAGTCCAGGGTGGCCCGCAGTGGTGGTGAAGGCTTTGCCTACCGGGCGGCCCAGATAGCTGACGACCAAGGAAGGCGGATGCCGGCAAGGAGGAGGCCCAAGACTGAAGCCCATGAAGCCACCAAGACCAAGACGGAAGGCGGCATACTTGCCGGCTAGGTTTAGGACTCCGTATACTTGCTGGATACGTATTCACCTTGTAACCCTAGGTCCAGCCGCCTATATAAGCTGGACCTCGGGACGCCTTTAGGGCAACTCTTCATACAACCAACTCATTGTAACCTGTTCACGGCGATATTGCCTTATAGTGAGTTATAGCAGCACGTAGGGCACCGCCACCGCCGTGGTGCCTGAAGCTGGGTAAACCGCCGTGTACAATCCCGACCTTGACGACGTCCACCTTCTTGCCCTACGTTCACCCTCGGCTAGCAGGACCCCGTCTCCTATCCAAGATGCCGATACGACGACAGC